>OZ026603.1:16326086-16371086 GCA_964020085.1 Micromussa lordhowensis
AGTAGATCGGATGTCGGCAGTTTCCAGTACAGGCAGGTGGCGCACATGCTCCAAGACCAAGAGCGAAGTATTGCAATTCGAAAAGACTTCACTGAAAAGCAGCATGAGTCGCGGAAAGCATGGCTCAGAGACAGAGAGGTGAGCATGCAGACCGTCGATTTGCTACCAGTGAATCCCGACGCAGATATGCCCACACCAATTGCACTAGAGCTGGAGAGCTTCTGCGACTGCCGAAGAGCACAAGAGGAACGTGATCGTCGCAAGAATGCACGTCAAGCATTCGAGGGCGTGTGGTTGAGAGGTACGGAGATCGAGCTACATGATTGTCAAGAGAAATTATGCATTGTCCAAGATCAGTCCATCCTCAGAAACTTGGAGGCATACCAAGAGATCCTCTGCGACAAGCTCAAGACTCACCACACCAACTTGGGAACACTGAACACCAAAGAGGCAGTGGAGGAGCGCAGAAGAATCTGCGTAACACTAGGCATGCTAAATGCCGAGGACCAGCATCTTGTGAGTCGTGTGGACAAGCCTCTCCCAGCAAAGAGAGATGGGCCAGCCCAAACGACCAGCCCACAGCCGCAATGCAGCAAAGGTGACTCCAGCAGTGACGAGGCGAGCCTTTTTATCACCCCTGAACCGCGTAGCCGTAAGGCACTAGAATCGTTGCATTCTGACGACTGTAAAATCTCAGATGAACTCCTTCGCAGTTGCACTGCTCTAAAACGCGATCGTGGCTCGAGCCCAAGAGAAAAGCCCAAAAAAGCCAAGAACACTATTTTGAACTTTATTCTAGCCAAACGTAATATAGTTTAGTTTAGTTCATATATTTGAACTGCGGTTATGGATGAAAGTGAAGAATGATCATCGCAGTGAATTTTCCAATTTAAGCAACTGGAAAGAAGAAGCCTGAAAAAAAAATCAGGGCTTCAACGGGATTCGAACCCGTGACCTCCATGATACTGGTGCGATGCTCTACCAACTGAGCTATGAAGCCACACATTGGGAGCGAGGTCAATTTGTTGAGTTCATATCTTCCCGTGAGGAGTGAAATGATGTAAGTATATATGAAATAATTCAGAATCAAACCGAGCTGAGTAAACACATATGGCATTTAAAGGAAGAAGGAGCTAACTATCAAGTAACATGGAAGATCCTGGGAAAGGCGAGAGCGTACACGAACGTAAATCAAACCGAGCTGAGTAAACACACATGGCATTTAAAGGAAGAAGGAGCTAACTATCAAGTAACATGGAAGATCCTGGGAAAGGCGAGAGCGTACACGAACGTAAATCAAACCAAGCTGAGTAAACACATATGGCATTTAAAGGAAGAAGGATCTAACTATCAAGTAACATGGAAATCCTGGGGAAGGCGAGAGCGTACACGAACGTAACAAAAACATGCAATCTGTGTAACTTAGAAAAGTTCTTTATTATCTGTCACAGCAACCTTGCATCCCTGAACAAAAGATCAGAATTGATTAGCACATGTAGGCACGCAATAAAATTTCTTATAAAGAACGGATAGTGTGACAACAAGCATTTAAGTTACGCTACGCACGAACGATCTTGTAAATGCTTATGATAGCGATCTTGTGAATGCTTGTGATAGCGAGTTTGTGGACACTTACACTAATGACCTCGTGAATTTTTTGTACGCACGTTTGTGGAAAGATGACCATTTATAAATACTGCAGGCAACTCACAGTTTAATTAAAATGCCCTGAAGAGTGGAAGCCTAAAGCCTCCACGAAACAGGCCTGTAGGCAAATGTCAAATGACTAGTCCCATTCATTGAACTATTATAACGCTCCCCCACTTGTGGGTGTAGAGCACTCTTCGTAGGATAAACTTGGACATCATAAGGTATGAAATAATTCATATATTTGAACTGCGGTTATAGATGAAAGTGAAGAATGATCATCGCAGTGAATTTTCCAATTTAAGCAACTGGAAAGAACGTGCTGACGAACACAAAAGCTGTTCATCATCAATTGGCAAGCATTTTCGCGACAAACATTCTTTTGTTCCAAAGGATCTCACAAAGAACTTCAGCGTTTTAATGAAGTGCGCGAACAAATTTGATTGCCTCGTTTATGAGATGTTTTTCATTAACGAACTGAAACCTACTCTCAATGTACAATCTGACTCAATTCGTGCAAAAGTTTTTAATTAGCTCTTTACGAATTTTTATAATTTTTTTTTTTACACCTGCAAAAATTTTTTAAATTCTTAATACTTCTTACGTGCATATCTATATATAATTCTACCATTACATTTTTTAGCTTCACTTGATAATGACCGAAGCGCGGTCGAAACGTTGCATTTTACCGTTGATTTTTATCGTCAAAAGTGGAAAGAAGAAGCCTGAAAAAAATCAGGGCTTCAACGGGATTCGAACCCGTGACCTCCGCGATACCGGTGCAATGCTCTACCAACTGAGCTATGAAGCCACACATTGGGAGCGAGGTCAATTTGTTGAGTTCATATGTTCCTGTGAGGAGTGAAATGATGTAAGTATATATGAAATAATTCATATATTTGAACTGCGTTTACCGTTTTGACGCAACTCATTGGAAATCCTTGATGTATCGTGTTTGCCTGATGGTATTTTGTACAACTGCAGTAAATGCTGATAAATGCAAATAAACATAGTTATCTATTGTTCCATAAATAGTGTCGTTCATCAAAATCAAATATTCTTTCATTTTTAGATTTGATTAACTTTCTTAAGCTAGAGGCATTTTCATTCCAGCCCTTTTCTTTAGGGAGTCCGCTGTTCTTCCTCCTTGAAATTGGAAATTGTCGTCTCTCAAAATAGCAGTCCACTGTCCAAACCCGTGCCTAGCTATCCCTTCCTTTAGATAATCGTCCTCTTCTTTCGTGAATTTCAAAACATGACAAATGTTCTTGTGAGAGTGCAAGATTCGTTTCGCGAGGGCATCGTTTTTGGGGGAGGAGTTGACATTTTGCACTCTTTCAACTGAAGGCCCGGCGTCGGAAGTGGAATCTCCGAGTCTTGCGTGGACGTCCTCGTCCACTTCTGAGCCCTTGGCACCTTGAAGTTTTTGTAGGCACTTGTGACCCTTTAGAGCCACTTCTCTGGATCGATGCTTCTGATAGTGAACTTTAGCAACAGCCGAGCTGTGTTTTTGGTCTTCCGACAAAATCCTCTGCTCTTCGCTAATAAGCTCATTGACACTCTACATTTCAACAATTTGGCGATAACGCTTGGGATGGATGTACTTTCCAATTGCATCAAAAACAAGTTTGCTCATGATCTCCACCAGTTTAGCATGTTGGCCTCCATTTCTGTTGACGAGAACGAAATCGCACTGGGGCTTAAGCAAAGGTCTAACATAAGAGATGTAGCCATTAAGCACTTGCATGTTTGCATCGGTCAGAATCAAAGAATCAAATCCATACCTTCCAGCAGTCTTGAACGTTTTCTGATCAATGAATCTACCCTTTTCCTTAGCTGTAGCAATCATGTCCACCGTCAAATATTGATAAGTCATGGGACGCGACCCCTTCACTTTGATGAACAGATACATGGCTACAAATCTCGTGGCAAATGTCAAGTCCGAGGGATAAACTTGAGCTGGACTCGATTTACAAATCTTCACGGTATTTTCGTAGCGCGGCAGATGGAATTTCATGACCTCCAACAACTCCTCCATTGTTGCCCAGTGGCCTCTTGCTTCCAGTGTTTCAATGTCTAAATCTTGTGTCCACTGCAATCTCATCATCGTTGCAACAGTCTTTCGCACTCTTTTGAGGTACAGTTTTGTTGTAGAGAACTTTCGAAAAACTGTATCTGATGCGCCATGAAGTTTTCTGAAGTCGATCATCTCAGAAATAGCATCTATGTAGCCCAAACGCCCACCATGTCCTAGCTTGCATTCGTCTTGTAAGTAGTCGATAAACTTGAACAACGAGTTTGGAGAACACAAACTAACGTCCACCACGTCAAAAGTCAACTCTTCCTCGTCTTCACAACAAAATCTAAGAAACTTAAAGCATCTTGTCACTATTAGTTGAGCTGCGTGATCTTTCTTGCAACCACCACCACTTCCAGTCAAACATTTCGTGAATACTTCGCCAATGTCACACGATAACGAAAACGAGGGAAGTAACTTCACAGCATGCTTTGTGGTCTCACTTGTTTGATCTTGAATAGTGTTCATCATTGAAACATTTCTTGCTAGCTTTAGTGAATCTGTGATTTCTGTCAAATTGGGCTTTTCATCAAAATAAAAGAACCAACTGTGCTTGTTATTAACATGTTTTCTGCACCCTCTTTGACTGTGAAATCCATCATGCTCACACTCTTGTATTGGGCAGTGAAACAAGCTGTCGGTTTCATTCTTTTCCAAGTGAAGCCGTTTCGGTTTGGGTGATGCTCCATCAATATCCGACCAATTGACTTTGCACTTCTTCCTCATTTTGGGTTTTTAAGAGCATTTGGCCAACACGATCTCCTTGAAAGCTGAACCATAATCAAGGAGCGGATGACAAGCAAAGGAACTGCACATATGTTTATATTTGCCAAGGCATGCCCTTACTTGCCCGCCCTCATTACTATTGTGCAAAATTCATGACAGTGACATGCAAGCAAACTCGTCCAAGCAGGTCTGAGCGTGCCCTATTGTTTGCCTCATTTACAAAGGGTACTTTAATTTGGGAACAACACGGGAATGCATAGAAAAATGGTCCGAAATATGTTTCCAGATGACCAGTTTGGGAACAATATGTTCTCTTCACATAGAGGAACTTGGAACAAAAAGTGTCCTACATTAGCAATTTGGGAACAATGTGTTCCATTCACAGATAGGAACTTGGAACAAAACAGTCCTAAGTGAAGAATTTAGGAACAATGTGTTCCATTTACAGGGAGCAACTCGGAACAAAAGAGTCCCAAATGATCAATTTGGGAACAATGTCTTCCAATTACAGAGAGGAACTCGGAACAAAACAGTCCTAAATGATCAATTTGGGAACAATGTGTTCCATTTACAGAGAGGAACTCGGAACAAAACAGTCCTAAATGAACAATTTGGGAACAATGTGTTCCATTCACAGATAGGAACTCGGAACAAAACAGTCCTAAATGACCAATTTAGGAACAATGTGTTCCATATGCAGAGAGGAACTCGGAACAAAACAGTCCTAAATGAACAATTTAGGAACAATGTGTTCCATTTACAGAGTGAAACTTGGAACAAAACAGTCCTAAATGAACAATTTAGGAACAATGTGTTCCATTTACAGAGCGGAACTCAGAACAAAACAGTCCTAAATGAACAATTTGGGCACAATGTGTTCCATTCGCAGAGAGGAACTCAAAACAAAACAGTCCTAAATGACCAATTTGGCAACAATGTGTTCCATTCGCAGAGAGGACCTTGGAACAAAACAGTCCTAAATGAACAATTTAGGAACAATGTGTTCCATTTACAGAGCGGAACTCAGAACAAAACAGTCCTAAATGAACAATTTGGGCACAATGTGTTCCATTCGCAGAGAGGAACTCAAAACAAAACAGTCCTAAATGACCAATTTGGCAACAATGTGTTCCATTCGCAGAGAGGACCTTGGAACAAAACAGTCCTAAATGAACAATTTAGGAACAATGTGTTCCATTTACAGAGGAGCCCGGAACAAAACAGTCCTAAATGGCTAATTTGGGAACAATGTGTTCCATTCACAGAGAGGATCTCGGAACAAAACAGTCCTAAATGACCAATTTGGGAACAATGTGTTCCATTCACAGAGAGGAACTCGGAACAAAACAGTCCTAATTTATCAATTTGGGAACAACGTATTCCATGCACTGATAGGAATTCGGAACAGAACAGTCCTAATTTATCAATTTAGGAACAATGTGTTCCATTTACAATTGGGAACTTGGAACGAAATGTTCCCCTTTTACACTAGAGTGAACGTTTTGTTCCTATCTTGTAAAAAATCTGGTCCTCTTATAGTCAACAGGAACACAAAAACGAGGAACAGTCGATACTAGAGGAACGTTCCTTTTTGAAGAGAGGAACAGCCAACGAAACTTAAAATCAGCGAAAAAACAAGTCAAAGACTAAAGAAAAGCTAAAAAATGCGTAAGTCAAGAGCTTAGGTGAAATGGAAACAATCTTTAAAATCTGGTGAAGTCCTTTTCACTCAAAGGTAGCAAAACGCGCTATGAATTTTTGGGAAATGTAGAGAATCGTTTCCCAAATGTCCCTGTTCCTCAAGTGTGTTTTAGAATAAATTTAATATTTATAAGTTATACTTACAGTAATACAGATAGGAATACGTAGTTAACATATTCATATCTGCTTGAAACCCTAAAATCTGCCATGGTAAAGTAATTTAGTGCATGACAATATAACGGAGTAATAATTAAGTCTGTGGTTCTAAAGTAAAAGGTCTAAAATAAGAGAAACATCCGCCAAATCCGTGAAATAGGTTGTTGCGTCCTTCAAATAAACAAATACTCATGATTATATGATGACAAAACAAACTATTCCCAACATCCACTGCAATTTCAAACCGAAGTAGTCATCTACCCTAGGGTGGATACTACGGATTTCATGGATTGAATGGAATATGAATACATATAATGAAATGTATGGAAAGACTTTCTAATTTAGGGTGGCTACTACGGATTTCATGGATTAAATGGAATTTGAATATACATAATGAAATGTACTGAAAGACTTTCTATCTTAGGCTGGATACTACGGATTTCAAGGATTAAATGGAAAATAAAAATCAATACTCACTCTTTAAATAGATAAATAAATATATATATAAATAAATACATTTATTAATAAATTAATATAAAATAATAATAATATAATAATTATATATTTAATATTAATATATTAAATATGTATTTACTTATTTACTTGTTTAGTCATTCATTTCTCCGCAAATTCCGTGAAAACCGTTGTATCCATCACTACTGGGAAAGTCTCTGACTGTCTCATTCGAGTTCACGTTTCCGTTAATTCCGTGAAATCCATAATATCCACCCTCACTAAGAAAGACTTTGGCAAAGTATAATTTTGATACCAATTTTCCGTAAATTCCGTGAGAACCGCTATAGCCACCTATAACACAGGACTTTCCGCAGAGTCAAATTTTTTTTTTTTTTTTTTTTAATTTTTATCTTTAATTTTTACAATACTTATTACTTACGCCACTTACAATACTAACACTTATACTATTTGCATTACTTACAATACAATACGCCTACTTACTCTACTAACAATACTAATACTTACACCAACCAAACTAATACTTACAGTAATTACAATATTTACAATCTACTCAGATTACTTACCCGACTTACAATTCTTGCACAACGAAATATAATACATTTAAAAAAAAAAAAAAATTATTAAAGTGCCAGCTTACTCGTGATAGTAATTTTGATTCTAAAATTCGGACTGAAAAAGTTATACATGGTATATGGTATGTAGTATATATATGCCTTGTTTATTTTCCTTCATTGTCGTTTTCATTTTCAGGGGACTAGGATCAAGTTCTCAAGAGATTACAAAATAGCCAACAGAGGCTCCCACTTTTTTAAGGCGATTGTAGTTTTATTGCCTTCTATTTCATAGATATGTTTTAAATACTGTAAAAAATTGTCTAGTTTTGGAGGACATTTTTTCTGTCTACATAGCCAAATATAATATTTAGCGTTTAAGCACCAGAAGTTAATCTGAAGTTTATTTTTAGAGTTATCTGGCCTTAGACCCAGTGCTGTATCAGGCTCTAAGGGTGTCTCTTTAGCGATAACTTGGCATGACTGTAACCATACTTTGAAATTGGTCCAGAAAGCTTGAGTTTTTGGGCAAGTCCAAAATAAATGTGCCAGTTTCTCTGTTTCTTTTTCGCAGAAAGTGCATTTCTCGCTATCGACAAGACCAATTTTTTTCAAGAAGTTATTTGTGGATATTCTTCTATGAAGGAATTTAAAATTGAAAGTTACAAGTTTTGTGCTCTTTGTGCATTGAAAAGCCATTTGATAAGCTTCTTTCCAGTTGAGTTCTTGTTTTGTCGTTAGAATGATGTCTTCCTGCCACTTTTGTTGACTTTGGTTAGGTGATTCACTTTTTTCTAATACAAGTTTCTTATATACTAATCTACTTGGTTTTTTGCTTCTTAGAAATTTTGTCAAGAAACTTTCATGTTTAATCGAGCTTCTGGCATTATGGGGTATATATCTTTGGAGAAGTTTGATTGAAGAAATGATTCCAAGAAAGGATAAAGGACGGACTGTCAGGTCGTGTATAGTTTGGAAGGCAGTAAGCGGAAAAAACTTTCCAGAGTCGTCCATTAAATGTTCTACTTTTGTTATTCCTTTGAGGTACCAGTCCTTATAGAAAACTGGTCTATTCTCAACTCTTATTAGTGAATTATACCATAAGGGCAATGACTGAAGGTGATAATCCGACAAAATGTTTTCCTCATAATTGGCTTCTGACCAGATTTCAAGGATTTCTTTGAAAAAAGGATCTGATACTTTGATAATGTTGCGACTGTCTTTTGTGTTGAGATTTCCAGTTAGTGTTACTTCACCTCCATATTTTTCAAGTTCCGAGTCAAAAAAACTTTTCCAGCTTCCACAATTTTCCTTATCTAGATACTTTTTTATCCATGTGGTTTTAAGAGATCGATTAAACGAAGCTATATCAATCATTTTTAATCCCCCTTCTGAGTAATCATTTATCATTATATTTCTTTTTATTTTGTCGCCTTTGCCATTCCATAAGAAGTTATAGAACATTACATTTATATCTTTTATTGCTGCATGATTTGTTTCAAGAGGAGAAAAAATGTAAACTAGTTGTGAAGCTATAAGGCTTTTTAAAACAGTGATTTTTCCTAAAAGGCTGAGTCTGCGAAGTTTCCAGCATCCCAAAATCAACTTAGTTTTTTCTATTTTATCTTTGTAGTTCAAAGATATAGTTACATCGGGGTCTGTTGACAACCATACCCCCAAAGCTCTGACTTTTTTTTTGGGCCATTTGAAGTCCTTTTGAGGACAAAGTTTAAAATCCCAATCCGCGCTTGCACCAATCCACAAAGCTTCTGTCTTTTTACACTTTTTGTCTTTGAGTTTCGTCACCTTTAAATTCAGAAAGACATTTGTCAAGACTTGCAATTGCTTGTTCTATTTCTTCCTCTTTTTTCATTAGTTTCTTTTTCTTAGAAGTTCCATATTTCAAGGACTCCTCTCTCACTTTCATTTTAACCATTTCCCATAGTAAATTAGGGTTGACAGTATCATCTTGCACATACTCAGCCTTGGTTTGATTTATAATTAATTTTATCCGATTAACATACTCAATGTCATTTAAGAAAGAGGTGTTAAGTTTCCAAAAACCCCGCCCTCTATTGTTGGAATGCAGCGAGATTTGTAATGTAATCATGGAATGATCCGTTTTGTATCCTGGTAATATGTCGGCACTGACGATGTTACAAAAAGTAGTCTGATTCACTAGGAAAAAGTCGAGCCTACAGTGAACTTCAGGTTTTTTTTGTCGCCACGTGAATCTGGAACTCTCAGGGTTTAACACTCTCCATGCATCTATCAGGTCCAGGTTTTCAGAGAAATCGTTTATCACTTCCAGTGACTTTTTATGGGATCTGGCAAGACCACCTTTTTTATCCTTATTAACGTCAAGTACTAGGTTAAAGTCACCACCCACAATTATCTCCTCGCATTTAAAATCGAGCAGCCGATTAAAAACAGAGGTGAAGAAATTTGGATCATCTTCGTTTGGAGCGTATATATTTGCTAGGGTTATGTATTTTCCATTTGTAGTCAAGTCACATATTATGAATCGTCCCTTGGGATCAGTATAAGCCTTCAAGAGTTGAAAGCTGAAATTATTGTTGAATAATATGGCTACACCTGCCTTGTTACTGGAACAACAGCTGAATAATGCTTGGTAGCCCCACTCAGCTCTCCAATCATGTGTATTGTCCTGCATACAATGGGCTTCTTGGATAAAGTATACCGACATTTTTTTGTATTTGAGCCAGTTGAAAATTTCTCGTCTCTTAAACCTGTCTCCCAGTCCCCGAGTATTAATCGATCCTATTATCAGATCCATGTTTTCATATATTTTTGCTATAACTTATTTGATAGAAGGCGCCCGAGTGCATTGCTGAAATAAACCTTAAAAGTGTACGCTGGAAGAACAAATCAAAGATACAAAAATATACATATCTACACATAAATACACTTAAAAACAATAATATTAGAAGACTGATGAAGGAGTAAGATTGCATTTGTTATCTTATTCGTGTTTTCCATTTTAGAGCCGCCCAATATTAAATCTAAATGTAGCGGGGGCCAAATCTATAAAGCTTAATTTAAAAAACAAACAAACGGCAGTCAAAATGAAAAACCCTAGACAAATTATGTTTACAGTTCAAGTTCTTTGCCAACAGGCCAAAATTTACCTCTGATGAAGAGCTTGTCGGGCTGTGCCTTGCTAAATGAAGCCGGGATGTTGTTTCGTCTGGCTTTCTTAAAAGTATCCATTTGCGCTCTTCGCCGCTCCACAATCTCAAAGGGCAGATCTTGATACATCCTATAATTGGTTTCTCGCAATCGGGGGCCTAAAGCAAGCATGCTTTGACAGTCCTTGAATCTCAGAAATCTTGCTAGAATAGGCCGCGATTTCCCTTCTTTCTTCTTTCCGAGGCGATGGACTCTTTGGATTTCTACCGAGGCCGCGTCAACAAAGCCAAGATCCCTTTCGAGGAAAGAACGCAATACGAATTCTGTATCTTCTCCGCTCGCGACGTTCTCTGGAATATTTTCGAACTTCAAATTTTCGCGTCTAGAGTAGGCTTCCAGATACAGGTGTTGGTCTTCTACATCTTTAATTCTGGCACCGAGCTTAAAGTTCTCCTCTTCCAGGCTTTTTAGCTTCGTGTTGGTATCATCTTTCATACTTTTTAAGCTCAGCGAAGCTTCTTGGCGATCTGCTTCGATTGAATTTAAGCTCTCTTTAATATCATCAACATCGCGTCTTGTCGTGGCATGGCAGCTCTCTAAATTTTGCACACGTCCTTCAAGTTTCAAAAGTGTCGCTTGAAAATCGTACATTGATTTTTCAATACTGTCCAATTTGTCTAGTTTCTTTAAAATGTTTCGAAGCGTATCGCCAAACTCTTCGGTCATGTTCAAGGAATATAATATAACGTCTTCTTCGGAGTCTTGCTCGCTTACTTCGTGGAAACAAACAGCGTGCTCGCCGCTTCTCGATTTTTTGGTTTCTGGAGAAGTGTTCGATATCGAAGATTCGTCTGACGAAGACACTCTAGTCTTCCGTTTGTTCGGTGTTTCTTCAAGAGCTTCGGCCATTAAAAACCGCAGAGCAATTGAGATAAAGGCGGGCAGCTTGAGAAAACACGTCTCACTCCGCCATTGCTCCCCAGAGTCAAATTTGCAGCTGCTGTGGATTTCAGAAGCTGGAATATATCGTGAACAAATCTTTGTGTATGTTGATGGCTTTTATGGATTTTGCGGACTTCATGGAAACAGAAATTGTTGTCAGACACTAATGCTGCTCAAATCCCACACATCAAATTGTTAACACCTTGTTGGTTATGTAACTCCCACTGGAGTGGTTTGATTTGTATATAAATGAAGTGATTAATGGCCCATTTCAACCTTGTGTGTTTGTTATACTAATTTTAACATCCACCTGGTATTATTTATGCAAATATAGGTGTTAAGGTGTGTGTGCTGGGGTTATTTCATTCCCGCATTAATATTCAAAAGTGATCTCACAAGCTTAACCCTATAAAAAGCAGAACACTTTTGCAGGGCGAGGATCAGCCTGAACATGATGCGGAGAGCAAACTATCCCTGCAGACAACTCAACAGCGAGAAAATTAAGGGAGCAACATTGTGCTATTTAAGTCCGATAATTGTTGATAAGTGCAGCGTAGTAAGTGCTAAGTGTGTTTGGACTATAGACAATGGTTTTCAAAAGGCATGGAACGAGGTGTGTAAGACAAGATATGCCTGTGACAAAGCACTACAAGGTTAGTACTGTTTCCAGACTTTCAATGTCAAGAAGCATCTGGTGGATGAAAACTTAGATAATGGGAAAACAATTTCGATTTTATCCTTGCAGGAGTTAAAAACGTAGCCTTTTTCTTTAGCGCCATAAGTATGCAAGGGCCGAGAAAAAAAACTTAGAAGGATAAAGACAATACTGATGATGAAAACGGTGCTGAAAGTAATGCCGAGCCTTTTACAGAGAGAGAGCCAAGTTTCCAGCACATCGAGTCAGACATGGATTTCAACTCATTCAGCCATAATTAATAAAAAGCTGAGGCCATCTTTAAGTTATTGGATTGCACTGACAACACCGAATGGCGCTCCAGCAAACCCAATAATGGTTCACCGCACGCTACTGGAATGTGGAGTTGATGCAACTGCAAATCAGGTTTGTTTCTCTTTTGGTGCTTTGTCAATTTCAACAAGGTAGAGAGAATCGAAAGAGGCATAAACTGCTTATAAAGAATAAGTTTCAAAGAAATTTACATTTACTCTCAAGCAATAACACTCTTGCATTTATATGGCTCTTCAAGAAACTTACATCTACTCTCCAGCAAATTGACAGAACTGCGATAACACTCCTGTATTTATATGGCCCTTAAATGTTGGTGGTTTGTTCTAGAATTAAAGCAATTGTGTCTCTTTTCATCTTCTTAATAAGGTGCCCTGTCGAGAGGGCAAGGAATCAGTCGCCATGAAGGAGCTGTTAAAAGTCATGAAAGATCACAGCAATGGGTTCATGCAAGATCTTCTAACATCATCCTATCAGCACTGTTTTATATCAGAAGCCCGGAAGTTTTTAGAAGATCCTGATGACATGGATGTCGAGTGGAACATGAAAGAGCGTCAGAAAACAATATTAGTGTGGTTAATTTACATTCTGTAAAATTAAATAAAATGAATCTCTCAGTTGAAGTGGCAGGATTGCCATTTAGAATTTTCAAGAAATGTTTTAGGCCCCTCTTTGAGTCGCTGGAGCTTTGATATATGTTAATGCCGATAAATGTTCCAGAGTTCCATATAAGATATAGTTCTAAGTGTTTTTAAATGTCTTATGCTAGTGGCATTTTGATTCCAGCCCTTTTCTTTAGTGAGTCCGCCGTTCTTCCATCTTGAAATTGGAAATCAGCATCTCTCAAAATAGCACTCCACTGTCCAAACCTGTGCTTAGTTATCCCATTCTTTAGCATATCGTCCTCTTCTGTTGTGAATTTCAAAACATGACGAATGTTCCTTGGCACCTTGAAGTTTTCGTAGGCACTCGTGACCCTTCAAAGCAACTTCTCGGGATCGTTGCTTTTGATAGTGAACTTTAGCAACAGCAGAGCTGTGTTTTTGGTCTTCTGACAAAACCCTTTGCACCTCACTAGTGAGCTGATTAAGGCTCTGCGTTTCCACAATTTGGCAATAACGTGTGAGATGGATGTACTTTCCAATTGCATCAAATACCAGTTTGCTCATGATCTCCCCCAATTTACTATGTTGGCCTCCATTTCTGTTAACGAGAACGAAATCGCACTGGGGTTTAAGCAAAGGTCTAACGTACGAGATGTAGCCATTGAGCACTTGCATGTTTGCATCGGTCAGAATCAAAGAATCGAATCCATACTTTCCAGCAGTCTTGAACGTTTTCTGATCAATGAATCCACCCTTTTCCTTAGCTGTAGGAATCATGTCCACCATCAAATATTGATAAGTCATGGGACGTGACCCCTTCACTTTGACGAACAGATACATGGCCACAAATTTTGTGGCAAATGTCAAGTCTGAGGGGTTAACCTTAGCTGGACTTGATTTGCAAATCTTCACGGTATTTTCATAGCGCGGCAGATGAAATTTCACAACCTCCAACAACTCCTCCATTGTTGCCCAGTGGCCTCTTGCTTCCAGTGTCTCAATGTCAAAATCTTGTATCCACTGCAATCTCATCATCTTTGCAACTGTCTTTCGCGCTCTTTTTAGGTACAACTCTGTTGCAGAGAACTTTCGAAGAACTGCCTCTGATGCACCATGAAGTTTTCTGAAGTCGATCATTTCAGAAATAGCATCTATGTAGCCCAAGCGTCCACCATGTCCGAGCTTGCATTCGTCTTGTAAGTAGTCGATAAACTTGAACAACAGATTTGGAGAACACAGACTAAAGTCCACCACGTCAAAGGTCAACTCTTCCTTGCCTTCACAGCAAAATCAAAGAAACTTAAAACATCTTGTGACTATTTGTTGAGCTGCCTGATCTTTCTTGCAACTGCCGCCACTTCCAGTCAACCATTGCGTGAGAACCTCGCCGATGTCACACGATAATGAAAACGAGGGAAGTAACTTTATGGTATGCTTTGTGGTTTCGCTTGTTTCATTTTTAATTGTGTTTTCCAATGGAAACGTTCTGGCTCCCTTTGACAAATCTGTGATTTCTTTCGAATTGGGCATCTCGTCAAAGTAAAAGAACCAACTGTGCTTGATATTTACATGTTTTCTGCACCCTCTTTGACTTTGAAATCCATCATGCTCACACTCTTGTACCGGGCAATGATACAAAACTGTCGGTTTCATCTTTTTCCAAGTGACGCCGTTTTGGTTTGGGTGATGCTCCATCGACATCCGACCAATTGACTTTGCACTTGTTGCTCATTTTGCCTTTCCTAACCTCCCTGAAGACGTATTCATTCTCCAATTGTTCCATTGTTGTTCAGGACAAATAAACCAATGAGAATGGACTTTCTGAGCATAGTTTAAGAGGACTTTAGGGGTCCTAGAAAGACGGTTTGTTTTGTCTTAATATCACGTGCTCGAAAAGTGCAGGTAATCATTACTTCTTTAACGCTTACAATGGAAAGGAAAAACATAAATTGATGTTTAGGTGCCCTCAGAATGGAAGGAAGATCAAGATGAACGGCGCCCTCAAACCTTAATGGTAGATAATTTTTCCTTGAACCGCGGCGAAAACAAGACAATCAAGTGAGTTTTGAATGCACATCGAGGATTGAAATCAGCTGCCTGGACTTTGCAGACTTTGGAACACCAAAATGGTAATGTAGAGTATAAGTTTGAAGTTGAATTCAGCTTTTAGCATGATCAGCAAAGCCCCGGCTGATAAAATAACTTGTAGGGAAAAACTCGCCACGCTTTCCTTTGTGTGTGAATAATTTTATGTGGTCATCAGCAAAGTTTAGCATGTCTATATAAAATTTTGAACATTTTTGTGCTTTTAGATAAGGTTTTAAGCCTTATCTGAAAATTTATTGTTATTGAACTTCCTGTGACCTTTTTTTCATTTGGTTGCATCTATTTGGGTATTTGAACAGTATTTTTTGACCCGTAGTTTGTTTGTAGTCGCGTTTCTTATTTAGTAAAGAAGAACTTTGAACAGCCTAATAATTTTAGACCAAACAAGTCAAAGGGAGTTTGAATGGGTTCCTAACTTTTTGTTTACGAATGGTTGACCAAGGTGTTCTAATGGCAGTTGGCTTTCTAATCGAACGGTTAACCAAACCGTTCAAACGGACTGAGAAATTTAGCGAACGGTTGACCAAACTGTTCGAATGGATTGACGCTTTTAGCTAACGGCTGACCAAGTCATTCGAACGGATACAAATTTTTTGGAACGGTAGAGCCAAACCGTTTGAACGCAGGCAAATTTTTTTCGAACGACTTACGAACGGTCTGGAAATGGAAAAGCGTTCAGACGCAAAACCGTTAGTGCACGTTTTCGAGTGAAAGGTCACATATGAATAATAATCGACCCACAGAATGTGGGTACAAACTTAAACTGCAGCAAAGTTGTCATGTAAATGCTATCCATTCTCATCTGAGAAAGTATGTTAATAGGGATTAGGTGCAACAAGTGTTTCACACCAATGCTTTTAGCCAGATGAAAATTCAGATGCCCTACGACACCCACTTTTAAAAGTTTGATAATGAAGAGCTGTTTTAGCAAATTTGAAACTTTTCAATGACATTTAACGAAAAACTGTGGAAGTACAGTACAGATTACTCTAGGAGGGTGGAACCAGGTTCCGTAGGAATGTTTTGGATATTTAATTTTAAAATCCTGACGAAGAGACATGTTTCTATAAGAATGCAAAGACAAAATGCAGAAACACTTGCTACACAAGCTTATCACTACTAGAAAAAATGTAAATAAAAATTTACTGTGCTTAACTTGGAGGTGACAGTTGCCAACAATGTCATATCACAAATGTGACCCTCCACGAGAAAAGAGTGAATAAGGTGAAAGCACGCACACGGCATGGTAGCTACAAGTTAGCACGGTTCTAACATGACACGCTTATCATGCCTATATGCAAAAGAAAACAATTGATTTCAAGTAACGTGTTTATGGCCATTGCATTTCGCTAACACGGTAGATTGACACGGTTATTTCTTTGTTTCTTAACACGCTAGATTTGTTAACACGGTACGTTTCTTTGCATGCAACTTACCAGATAAATTACTAATTAATTAAAATGTTCCCCATGAATAAAATAAAATGTTACGGCGCGGGATGTATTAAAGCGAGTTCAATTTTGTGGAAGTCAACGGTTTAAAACAGGAAACAACGACTCACCATTATTTACATTCCTTCTGCTGCTATGTGAATGATTTTAACTTCCCAGTGTTCCTTTGAAATGTTTTGTAAAATGTTTCCAGTAACATAACGAGCATAAACAGCCATAAAATTCGACAAGGTTGACGATGTTCATATTTGCTGTTGTACACGCATTCTCAGAAAATCACTCCTAAGCCTACATCGCCGGGAAAAATCGTTGTTTTGCCAGCTCTTCCAGGAGCCGATTACCCAGAGCCTCCATATGTGCTGTACCCTTTAGTCAACCCTTTCCGACGAAGAATTATTTTTAGAACAGGCTTTCCCACGAAAATACATTGTTTCCGAGGACGTCCGCAAATTGCCGTCGTGAGAAAAAAAAAATTGTGTCGGAAGAGGGAAATTGGCCAACAAGTTTTCTCCGTGTTCCACCACCGTTTTCCTTTATATTTTATCCATTCCTTCTTTTACGATCGAGGGAAACTGGTTACTAGTTAAAACAGTTAATATATGACTGTAATGAAAGTGTTGGAATATATCCAGCGTGTGTTTACTGTCCCGGGTAAGACCAGGGCGATTACCCAGTTCGAATAATTGTTTAGTTGGATGCTATGGAAAGAATCCTTTTGAAAGAGAGTTTTTTTTAAAAAATGAAGCGTTCTGGTGATGAGTTGAATTTTTCTGAGGGAGAACAAAGTAGTAAAAGCAGGAAGACGTTGAATTTCGCCCGCGCCGATCACAATGATACCGAAGGAAGCGCAAGTTCTAGTAGCTCGATTGGCGATGTTGCCGGCCCGGAAACTGCAAAGGAAAAGCTAAAAGGAAAACCCCTTCAGAGGAAAGATGACAGGGCGGAGATACTGGAATGTTGGCTCCGAGAAATTTTAGCCGCAAATTTAGTTGGTGAGATACTAGATCTTACTATCAAGCACTCCCCCTTCGAGAGCTCAGATGAAACTGCCACTCCTGGCCGAGTATCCGTGTTGTATCCATCTGAAAAACACACCTACGACAAACAGGCAGAACCATTCCAGCCTGTTCGACTTATTGTCAATGTTGACCGCTCTTGGAGTTTACAGTGTCCAGTATATGAACATATAATTATCAAGTCGGGCAAACTTCAAGAAACGGCGAATGGTGCTATTGTCGATCTTGCTAAGAACCTTCTTTGTTCTAATCAAACACTTTGCCCGGGATTTCTGGAAGACGTCGAGGCACTAGGATATGAGCCCAAGAATATCCGCATTATGGCTGGGCCGGTGAGAAGTATGCATTCAAAGAGGTGTAAAATTTGGCATATTCCTCTGTGTCTGACGAAAGAAAGATTAAATGCCTCTGACCCTCGGTGGAAACAAGTATGTCTCGAGTGTTTAGACGCCACAAGGTACGTGAAGAATCAAGTGAAGAAGAAAAAACTTGGATGAAACCACAAAGTTAAAGAGGCAAACTCCAAGTAGTCACTTCCCGTGGAGATACCTTTCTCCTGGCAGCAAAACTAAACGTGCAAGGAACATTCGTCAACAACGATCGAGGCTGAGCAAACACGTTCAGCGATTTTACAAGCGAATGAAGATTGAGTTGCCGGGTGAACAATCTAAGGAATTATGTAATCTCATCCAAGCAATTGAAGGTTTTGAGACAGGACAGAGAGAGCTGAAGAAAATTACTGCAGAAGGAAATAAGCTTGAAGGTAAAGGGGGTTTAAAGGCAGGAGACTGCATCAGTGAAGTGTGGCAAAAAGACCGAGCGAGCTTCTTCAAGGACCAACAAAGCAATGGTATGGATTAAACAGAGTTGTTTTAATTTTTGTTCTTTTTAAGTACTTTTTTTTTATTTCTGTTATTGTTTTTTACCTTTTCACTCCTATAAATCAGGCATAGAGAAATAAATTAACTTAATCGTTCTCAGGAAAATTCTACCTAATTAAAGAGGGTTCAGTTGAATCTGAGCTGCTGGTTGCATGTGGTAACTTCTTCGAAGGATTTGGGCCACAAAATTTAAAAAAACTGAATAATCTTATCTCACCACTACTTTTCTTGTCCATTCTCTACCAAAATTTGTGGTCAAGCGAGTTAAAAGCCTTTGAGATTGGCAAGTATGCATGTATGATGATAAGTACTAAATCTTCACATGTACTATACCCTTATTCCTGCAGCCTAGACAGATTAGACATCTGTTGGTGTCGAGTTAAATATATTATATAGCACATCTCTGCTTATTACTGAAATTACACTGTTCATGCACACGAACCCGGTACAAGCCAAAAGTGTAGTACGGAAAAGGTGCCATTTACATCTTGAGCACATTTTGGTTACTCACATTAAATTTTCTTTACTAACAGTGACTGGCAAAAAGGGAAACAGATGGTCACTATCCACGATCAGGGTTGGTAAGTACCAGTGAAGGTTTCATTTTTGCCTTTTTTACTCAGTTGTAAATTACTGTACATCTAGGGCTGCAATCACATATTGTATCTATTCCATTTGGCCCTAATGGGTGTATGCCATGGTCTGCTTTATAAATGAAATTTGGTCAAAACTAATTGTTAAACAAACTAATGGTGGCAATTTGTACAATGTGTTGCATTCCTTCTAATTGTTGTTTCACATATTATGACTGTAATGCCTTCTCAAAAAAATAATTACATCACTAGAAATTTAATTTGCACGTAACTTTTTACAGCTCTTGGAGTCTACAACAGAAGCCCCTCTGCTTATGAGGCTCTGCGAAATCTTACCATTCTTCAGCTACCATGTAGGAAGGTTTTAAAGAATGTTTCAAAGGATGGTGCTGAGCAACCCGGAATTGATAAAAATTATTTCCAAAGTCAACAAGCAAAGTACAAAGAGTATCAGGAACAGAGGGAGAGTGGTGGACACCCACAGCCTCTTGGCATTGGAGTAATGATGTGGGATGAAGTTAAGGTAAACCTTGAAAGTTCTAGAAGTTATTGTTATATAATTTTATTCTTCCTTTACATAAACTTGATCTGTCAGCACATAATATTCAGGATTCCTTTTAGTTAGTACCATCGCATGATAATATATGTTATATGTTTTATTTTAAACACAAATCAAATTTAATTCAAAGTTTTAAAGCCACTTGGTTAGGGCAAATGTTCATTATTTTACACTGTAATTTGGAGTCATTTATTTGGCTAATCAGAACACAGTCTGTAGTCACCCATTTGTCTTTCAGATACGGATGAAAGTTGCCTGGAACCTTAAGGGTGGCTCCATCTCAGGCTTCACCATGGCACCTGATGAACTGCCTGTTTTAGATGATGTATACTCATCAGCCATCCAGAGTGGATGCCAAAAGGCCAGCTATATTGTTCAGTTTCTGTGGAGGGACCTGACCTCAGGGTATGACATGATTGGGCCTTACTTCCCTGTTTCAAGCTCCGTGGATTCGAACATCCTCCAGGAATTTTTTCTGCTGAGCCTTAAAGCATTTAGCAACTATGGATTTAAAGTATCAATTGTTCTTTGTGATGGAGCATCCTCCAACCTGACCCTTCTGAAACTCCTCTGTGGAAGTCCAAGGGCAACACTTCCTGTAAATGAGGATGCAGATGATTTGAGAGGACAGTACTTTGCTAACATGTCATTTGTTAATCCTGAGGATCCAAGTGGCAATCCAATTGTTGCCATGATTTGCCCCAGCCATCAGGTACAGTATTGTGCAAAAGTAACGCAAGCGAAATGCGCGAACTTCGTTCTTTGTTCAAGCGCACTTTCCAGGAAAGTTCGCGCGAAAGTTCGAGTGACAATTCAAGGCCTTTTGAGCGAAATTTCCCTAGAACAAAGAACGCTCTTTCGTCGACTTTTCCGTACGAAACGAAATTTCACGATCAAAAGCGTCGCTTCACTAATTCAGTGCCCGAAATTTCACGTTGGACAGACACAACAATTCCTTGCACGATCTATTCGATCTACCCGTCATATAACGTTCGCGAAAGATATACAGAGGGATTTATAGATATACAGAGTTCAGTCACGAACAGAAAGAATGAGAATTATAAGTAAAACTTACCATGAGTGAAGACTTTGAATTTAGTTTCATTCCAGAAGAGACAGAAGATAAGCCTATTTTGATCAGTGTAGTCGTCAGATGTCAGCTGTGTAGAAAATTATCCCTCTTCCACGTGGCTCTTCAAATCAGTACACATGCTTTTGTCCGTGAGAGTATCCAAAATGGTCCTTTCATTTTCGCAGATTAACTTCAGTACTCTGATATTTCGATAAACACGAGTTTGTTTAACGCTCTGAACGTTTCAATAACCATGATTTCGTGGCTCGTGTAAAATGCGTTTGTTGTTCTCGGTCCCAGCCCCACGCATTTTAATAGCTGACTTAATTACGTCATTTACGCTGAAGAGCACAAGAGAGTTAACAAATTGACGTCAGTTTTTCATGCGTCTGTCCTGTTATTGCTCATAAATTTCGTCATCACATTGTCAAAGTAGCTGTGGATCCACGAGGCGATAGCCAAGTGGATCCGCAGACTACAGATTGTCAGCGTGTCTGACAATCTCTGCAAAGAAATGAAATGCCGCAAGTTCGGCCCGGTAAAATTAATAATGAGCCGAATTAAATATTACTTTTAGTCGACTTGAATGAGTAAGTTTAAACGTCGCATTTTTTTGCCCCATAAAATTGCTGAGCGTGAGAGACGTGTTAATTGCTATTCGAGCAAACATAATTTGTTGGACATAATTTTTGAATTAGGTTTGGCGATCAAATCAAATGACGACCTTAAGTCGTGTATTCGACTGTACTCGCATTTAATGCATTTAATTGGGCAATTCAAATTGGCGCGTGTGAAAAGTGACGCTTAAGCCGGCCCGGCCTAATACCTGAAGAAGCTTGAATCGTTTTAGCGAGATTCCGCTTGGAAAAGGATTTTGTAAGCATTTGTCATGTCAAAAAAGCATGTCTGGGAGAGGGAAGGAGCTCAAGTTCGCGCTGGATGACGTGATTGGTACAGGTTCAACCATACGATCGTGTTGCTAAAGTGATTTCAGAAAGACTTTGCTTAATTAGCTAAGGTGTAAAAAAATCAAAATGTTTGGGCAAAGAGTTGCCTCTCTTGTCATTGTTATATGTAAATCAACAAAATTTTTGCTGTCCGCAATTCGAGTGACCTAAGACCGAATTTAGCTCACAGTGTTGTTAGGCAGGACTTAGCGGTTTTTCCCTGTAAGGTCGAAGGAGACAAGCAAAGCAGCATGATATTGTTCTACTAATCTTTATTCAATAAATCTGATGTACGTTGCATAACTGAACGATGCTTTTCTTAAAAATACTGGAAATTTCGCAAACTCATCTAAAATGATGAAAGAGATTTAAATTTGATTATGATCCTACATTTTCGTAAACTTTTAAATAAGACTTAAGGTTTCAATTTCGGCAAACAGACCAAAAGGCACTAAAAAATTTGAGAAGACTTGCGTTCCTCCATAATCACCAAACAGATAACCTACTTAATGTTTAATGGGTCGCTTTTCTAAAAATAATGTCTACCGTCGCGGCATCTTTTGAAACATAACGATACGATAATGAAAAGAATAATCAAATACATTTCCAATCTAAAAGCTTGTAAAATCGTCCCTTGATTTTAAAGGAATCGAAAGAAAGCTAAATATAAACTTATCATATGGTATAACAATAACAAAATAAATTCTCTAATTAGATTAGTTTGTTCTTGCGCAAGTTCTGGCATCGTTTTGCGATACTTGTCTTGCACTGTTCCCACATGCGCAAGCGGTCGTTGACACCCCAGCACTGGTAGGCGAATGCTGCCAACACTTCAGCTGAAAAAAAAAAACAGAAAGAAAGATCACTTCAAGTAGACGTTAGAAATGATCTTTCTAATGCGTTGAAAAATCTACAGCACAAAATCGTGTCTATTGTCTTGCGTAGGCTTTCCAACGCACTGACAATAATCATACTGTTTATAATAAACCGACATAATTTTATGTGTTGGTTTCATGCAATTTTGTTTTAGCAATCACTTCACTTTTGCAAAACATTGTTAAAAAATAATTTTATGATTGATATAAAATTGGAGGTCTTAGTTCTAATGTAATCACTAATTGAGAAGGCAATAATCAAAATAAAGACCATTACAAAATTTAAATTATTGATTTGCGCATTTTTTGCAAGCCATTTACGTTCAGGCACGGTGTGCAATGTCATTAACTAACCTTTTATTGCAGCAAGTATGTTTTGGTCCAGGGGAGAATACTCCTTTGTACCGTGGACTGTTGATTTTTGTAATATGTCCCTCGGGAAAAGGTGGTCCACAAGGCGTAGGGTCATTGCTGTAGGTTTGTGGGCAGCCTTTGCAAAAGTGAAGTCAGTTCTAGATAGCCGGACATTGTTCATGCCTCCAACTGCAACTGTATCATTTCCTTTGAAAGCAGAAGAAGAAACAGGTTAGTTGTTGAAATCATTTAAAACTTAAAATTCGGGCATACTGTTTACCAACACTGTTTTAGTCTCGCTATTGTTATCAAACTAACTTGATGCTTTTTTCCTTAGAAAGAGAGAGAACGAAAGGTAAGGTGTCAAGAATCATTTCTTTAATTGTAATCCGGGCCTCTCAACTCAGTAACTTATTTATTTATTTTTTTTTTTACTGTTCCAGCAAACTTAACAGTACTGTTTACCTGTTTCCACAGGGCTGTCCGTTAATTCTGGCAAAGCACTCCTTTCGGCTGGAAAATCAAACAGGCGCAGATTTACTGGAATCTCCTGCTGCCTCGGCACAACTGGGGGCGGTGGAAATTCCACTGATGAAGCAGAAGAACTTATGGTGATGGGCGTTGCGAAAGAATGCGGCTGAGCTGCGGTTTGTGGTGTGTATTGAGGTGTCTGTGGCACTGGTGTTTGAGCAGCCATCATATAATTGAGGAGCGTGTCCAGCTTAGCCTCCTGCCTGTCCAGCTTCGCCTCCTGTTTAGCAAACGAGCACTCTAATCTCTCTAGGATGGTCCTCAATAGGCGGAGCTCCTCACTTATGGCCTCTGAGGTACTATCACTGTACTGGTTTAACCGCTGTAAGAAAATATTTCACACACATTACTTTTAAGGACGCTTCAAGAAAGCCTTCGTCGAGTATTTTTGCCAGTGAAAAGATTTATTAGTGAAGTAAATATCTTTTTTTTCAGTTTTGATTAGTAGTTTTTTAATATCTAATTTTATATCCTTAGTGAATCTGTTGTACGACATTTTTACTAATTTTACTACATTGTATATGTATGTCTTGCGTGATGGTTGCCCCTTTGAAAAACTGTAGACTTAAATACACCTTACGGATAGACATCGGAAAAAAGTAATTAGATAAAATGTCTAATTTCATTGATTTCTTTTGTAAGCTAGCTGGTGTTTCTTTCACGCTATAGGCATTAGAAAGTGAAAACCCTGAGATAAACACTCCATTTTGCTTTACTATCAGTATTGAACAGATAATAACTTACGTTTGTCGTGTTGTCGACAGTACTGATGGCTTCGGAAAGTAACTCTGCAGTTACTGTCGTTAGGCTTTCTTCTTCGAGGTCAGAAAAGTCATCTAACGGCATAAACTCACTGCTTTCGTGGCCAGCGCGCACTGGTATGAAGGAAGAGAGCGGACAATCATCTTCACAATCTGAAGATTCTGACGAAGAGATGACATCTGCTTCCTTTGAAGGTGATGCTGCATCTAAAATCTATAACCAGTAATAGCCATACGTATGTAAGTTTTCTGTTGAAAAAGAATTACAGTCGCTTTGTTCCGGTCATCTACTCGGATTGAAATAAGCTGTATACCGGTACTTAATTTTGTTTTGTTGAAGTTAGCCATTTGTTGCTTTCTAAATCGTACGGAAAAACTTCGGGCAAACTAACTTTAGGTCAGGACATAACAAGGTATCTAGACAATTCGCCTCCTGGACAACTCGCCCCCGATCTTCAAACAACTAGCCCCTCGTTTTTTTATCCATACAAACAGAACGTTAAATGTATGAAAACAAGACTTAACGCCATAGAAATTATTCTTCGTTCTTTTATCGACTACCGATTCTGAAGTTTAGGGGCGAGTTGTCTGGGGCGAATTGTCGAGGGGACAAGTTGTCTGACATTCCATAACAACTATGAGATGGGGCGGCGAAACGAGCATAATTCCAAGACATGTCTCTGCCTACATGAACTGCCCAGAGAGATTGGAAACAGTTTAAGAAAACGGCGTGTTTGAGATAGAGAACACTGCAACTGAAATAAGTCCAACCAAGAACAGAGATCACATTTAATTTACAAATGGGTGTAATTGTTCCGTTTGAAATTTTTCAACTAAGACGCGGTAACTACAGCAAAGCTTCTCATAGTATTTGTAGCGGTTGTTTCGCTAATGTCCGGTTCACTAAAGTACTGAGACGGAAACCGGTCGTTTCGCCTACAGGCCGATTCGCCTACACTGAAGTCGATTCGCCTACACAAGTAAAGTCGAGTCGCCTACACACTAAAAAATAAATAAATAAATAGCCGATACAACTGTTGCCTGATTGTTTGCCTGTGGAGCAAATCAATAAAGGATACAAGTGTTGCCCGATTGAAATAGAAAAAAATCTCACCTTCCTTGGTAATTAGCGTTTATTGTGTTTATCTCAGAACATGTAATCAATAATCGCAATGTGTTTGGTTAAGTGAAGTGTAATAGTTTTGTGTTACACGTGAGCTATCAATGAGTTCGCAAAGCAATAGTGAACGTAAAAGAAGCATTTACTTGTGTAGGCGAATCGACTTTACTTGTGTAGGCGAATCGAGACAATTCGCTAACACCTAGTTCGCTAATTATCTCCAAAGACGAGTAAATGATAATAAAAACTACAGTTTCGCAAGCGTATCTTGTATTGTGTATTGATCAAATAGTAATAAAAAACTCAATGCATAAACAGATTTGATAAATAGTAAGTTCAATACACTTAGGCAACTTGACAACGTTAGCGAATTGACTGAACGCATTAGCGAACTCGATCAGTTGAAAAAAGCTGTATGATTACGAATTCACGATTGACCACAAGCTTCAAATGACACATTTTCAAACTCAAGTCTCTTAAAATAGCTAACACTAATACATTACAAAAGTCACTGAACGTTTTGTATAGGGTTACTTCCACAAATGTTCCCTCGCAAGCTTATAGAAATATAAAAACTATAACTCCTGCTATCTCGAACACTTTTTTCCTTACGGAAGGTTCTTTCAGTTGAGGAAGGTGTAGTAAGAGACTTTCTGCAAGGGCTGATTTTATTTCAACTAGTCAGCGATCAACATTGTCATAAAACCAAAATATGCATTTGACCTAAGCTTGTGTTATCATGACAGCAGGAGTTCAGCAACAATTATATCTACCATTATTAAAAAATCTACATTTATGCCTACCTTTCCTTTTGGTTTTTCTTGCCGTTTTTCTCTCTGTTGTTGCTGTTCTTGCTGTTTTTCTTTCTGTTTGCGGCCTTTCTTGCTGGCAGTTTCTTCTGTAAGAGGAGACTCTGGGATCTACAAGTAAGATAAGAAATGCGTTAAAATCTCCCACAACACAGAAAAGCGGTCTGCTGTTACCAAAGACAGAGTAAAACTCGTACTGCTAAGAGTAACGAGGAGATAACTAGTCAACGAAGATTCCAGTTAGTCGATAGTAATATCTGAAGCAAATTCTTAAAGGGAAAAACTTTTAAGTTTCTGCTAGTGAGGAAATCGAGTTGGGCTATTTAACTAAATAAATACTTACCAATTTTCTCTTTGCTCGTGCCCGCCGGGGTGGCAGGTCGCTCTGTTCTTCTGTGGAAGTCTGCTGGGTCTCCTCTTCAAGCGGGTAGCAAGCTACCACTGCGGCGTACTCCTTTCGAGTTTTACCCCAAACAACCTTCACTTTCTGACCCTCTTTCAATGGGGATGGGTCAATGATGGTGGAACGGTAAACATCCGAATACTGTCCACGCTTCCAGCTTATTCTAGCAATTTTGTTTTCCATTATTTACGATCGTGAGAGCAGCGATGATAGTGGTGATAAAAGTGGCCAAAACGAACAGTTTTGGTCTTTTATACTTCACTTTCGGCTAAGTCGGATCGAAAATCCTGTAACCTGATTGGCTATTTCATTTTATTTTATTATGCAAACTACTTTGTTGTCGGCAAAGTTGTCGGCAATTTTATGTGGACAATAACAAAATTTGGCGTCTTTTCGCGTGCCTATTGATGTTAAAATAATTATAATGTCAATAGACATGCGAAAGCATTGTTTGGTGGTAGCTTATTTCCACGGCTTTATTACTTGACAGTTTTTTTTTTAAGTTGCTTAAATAAAGAAATTGTCGGTCGATAATTCTTAACTTAACTCGCATTGCGGTTTTCCTGTGGCGCACGTTCAGGAAACTATATCGAGTGCGTTACTTTATGCAGATCAACTGGTTATCTTTCGAGCAAAAGCCCTTGCTTGGAGTAAAATTAAAACAATGAAAAAATTACCTTTCTGGTTTTGTTTGTTGAGAGTTATCAATTTAACAGGAGCTTGCTTCGTTCAATTTAACCGGAGCATGTTTCGTTAAAGTAGGGCTTTGATGTCAAAATAATTACGAGTTCTAGAGCGTCTTACGCGCGTTGCAAATAAAAGGATTTTAATATCCCATGGCTGTGCTTGAGCGGTTAACAAAAAACCCCTCAGACGAAAAGTCACACCTTTGATGTTTTTATTTGATAAATATCACACCCCTCACCGTCTTAATACAACTAAAAAAGGGCGTTAATGAATAGGACATGTTATTTTTTTTAATCGAAAAAAGCGCCCACAGGGCTTATTCACATCTCTAACTTACAATCCTAGTGTTTGCAAAATGAATTTGGGACGTAGCATTTCATTGAGAGAATACCGTACACCCTCCATTTGAGATCAGCCACAAACAAATTTTGAAAGATTACCAACGTAACGAAACTGAAAGGGTTTTTAGCTTTTCAGAGTTCTCACTACACTTTTTGAAATGTTAAGTAAATGAACGCATTTGGATGTTAAATCACTTATTAGACATTTTGATGGGCAGTAAATTCGCTGAGTATTTCCACTCGACTCTTCCAGGCGTTAAGTTAGTTGGGGCTCAGGGCCGAAAAGCAGCGCGCGAAAAAAAATATCAAAAAGCGCGGTAAGAAAAAGCTTCCTCTCGCCGCGCTTTTTTCAATTTTCGCGCGCTGTTTTCCACGTTGTGCTGTGACCAACTAAACTCCTGGAAGAGGCTAATTTTAACAAGCCCGCTGGGCACGTAAAAATGTCTATTCACTTCAATTACGATAACTTATTTCACAATACGTGCAGTAATTTTCGCACGTTTATTGGCTTATTTTAATTTTCAATAAGTGGACACACATGGTCAGAACATGAAACTTAGAAAACTAATTATCAAAACTTTGTAGTCGCGTGGAACAGTTTTAGAACGACAAAGTTCTTTATTTGCCATTTCTCGATAAACAGAAGTTCTACTGTTTAACTGTGAAATCAATTATTTAAAATCACTTCTGTAAAAGTTGTTTGTGATACAAAAAATATTGATCATTGACTTTTATCACATCTGATGGCTCCTAAAAGAGCCGTTTTTAGCGACCTACAGTGCAATGTCGAATCAGCATTCGACGGAGCAGGGTGCGCTGGCTCCTACAGGAGCCCTTTTTTAATACTTGGTTGCAGCACCTCGGGCCTCCACCACAGCTGGAACAACCTTGTGCAAAACGTGATCAATATATTTTGCACACTTCTCTGGCGTGACTTTCCTCTCCCAGAACTTCTTTATGCCATCTACCAGCTCTTGCTTGTTGCGTGGCTTGACTTTAGACTCCAAGTAGAACTTAAGTTCATGCCACAAGTCTTCGATTGGGTTGAGGTCAGGACTCTCTGGAGGAGTACGCCACCAGTTGATGCTTTCCTCCTCAAAGAAAGCTTGTGCTCGCCTGGACGTGTGCTTGGGATCATTGTCTTGCATGAACCGGTGGTCGGGAAATTTGTTTCTGATAAACGGGACAAGCGTCGTCTCTAGTATGTTGCAGAAGAGATCAGCATCCATGATGCCATCAAAGATGCAAATCTTAGTGGCACCATGGCGGCTAATCCCTCCCCAGACATGAACTTTGAGCGGATGCTTCGGTTTCGGCTTTCGCTTGGTGGGCTCGTCCGCCATCCTAAAGCATGTACGGCGATACGACTGGAGGGAAATTGAGCACTCATCGCTAAAAATCACGTTGTGGAAAGTGTCTCCACTCTCCAAAACGCGTTGAGCGAACTCCAGCCGCTTGACTTTGTTGGCGTCACGAATCAGCTGGCAATAGGCGGTCCTCTGCAGAGTCCAGCCTTGCTGCTTTCGCGATCTCCGTACCGTGGATGAACTCACAGAAATTCCACGCTTTTCCAGGTTCTTTTGGATCTTGGCGCTCGTCATCTCATCATCCTTGCGCATCTGCTGATCTATGAAGGCTCTTGCTTCTGCAGACAGCTTTCTTGGTCTCCCCGAGCGAGGTAAATTTGCCACAGAGCCGGTACGACGCAGTTTCTTGATCATGCGAGTGATACCTGAAAGGCTCGCAACTAAGCCTTCGCCTTTCAAGGTCTTCAATATTCCAGCTGGATGGAGGCCTTGGTTATGGAGGAGCTCGATTCGAGTTCTCACGTAGTTAGAATATTTCGGCATGATTACCACTTAAGTGCTAAGAAGCAAATGATCGAGAGAGTGATTGATATGCGTGGAAACAATGCAGGTCGCACTCGCTCGCGAGGGGACTGGAATCCCAGCAGGAAATGTCATGATTTGTTACATGAAGGGCTTACCCTAACAAAATGGCACTCAGTGCAAGTTTTACTTGCCTCGGTGCTTGTGTGGTTGAAGCAGCAAGTTTGTACTGAATCTCTGACGTTTTTAGCCGCTAGGATGCATTAACAATCAAACATTCAACAGGTGAGAACATTGTAATAGTTGACCGAGTTGATGAACGTAATTTCAGATGTTCTTTACGTCTCTTTACACAACAACAAATCACGAAATGTAGTCGTATTTTGCTTAGTTTGTGTCAGAACACTTATCAACCAGAGCGAATTTTCTCCCGCAATTTCGCGGCTAACGATCGAAAAAAGCGAACTTTCCCTCAAAATTTCCTGACTTGTTAGCGTCCACCGTGAATTATCGTTCGAAAAATCAGGAGGAATAAAACAATAGGTACCTTGAAAGTTCGCGGAAAAGTCGCGGAACTTTCGTTTGAGGCGAAATTTCTTTGAAAAGCCATGAAAAGCCAAGAAATTCGTCGAAATTCGTTTGCGTTACTTTTGCACAATACTGTATTATTTTTTCAAATAAATAATCAGCACATCCAGATCAGGGAGGCGCCCAAGCTTACCGTGGGCATTCTCTATAATAAACATTGAATTGCTGCAGATATTATAACTATATTTCACCTCCTCATTTTGTGCATATGAAATTGAGAAATAGCAGATATACTGCAATAATTTCGTGTCGTCTGATTCTGCCACAAATTAACATTTTTGATAGTGAAGAAAATACGAATGTTACCCTTGAACATAAGAATTGCATCAAATGTCTTGGGTTATTGATTGATGAAAATCTAAGTTGGAAAAACCATATCTATACCCTGACAACAAAAATAAGTAAAACTGTCGGTATAATTGCGAAGTTAAGACATTTTGTTCCTAATCGTACTGTAACGACCGCAGAACGGTCTTTTGCAGTCTTTATTCGACCGCCACATTTCCGTTTTCCTTTCGTCATAATTACATTACAATTAAGTCATTTATTTGATCACCGCCTTTTTAACACGCGATAAACTAGTTTCGAGCAGTTGTTACCGCGCCCTCATGTCGTATACATCAAGAAAACAAGAATCGAATTTATCAAGAAACGGGCTACAAGAGGCAAGCGCAGGACTGATATGTAAGTTAGGAAACTTCTACCTTTGTAATTAACTCGCAATCATTGAAGTGTTTTTTAGTTTCTCATTTCATTTTCTAATGACTGCATGCCTTAGTCGTAGTCATTTTCAGGAAACAAGTTTTCATTGTTTTTACCTTTGTGTTTGCATCTTTTCGCTTTGTTAAATTGTTTTAGTCTAGATTTATAGTCGCAAGAGCCTTTTCTTTTAGGTCGACTCTCTTCATCGAGGTTTGTTAAGAATAACGTAGCTTAAAGAATTGCGTGCTTCGATAGCATGACCACGTGTTAGTTTAATTGGCACGCTAGTTACCGTATTTACCCGTGTATAATGCGCGCCCGTGTATAATACGCACCCCAATTTCAGACCAAATTTTGAGAAAAAAGAAAAATAAACTCCTCAACGGCAAGGTCCAATTGTCTAACATTATTTATTTTAATTAACTTGGCAAACTAACGAAATGATGGTTACAACATCTTTCACCTCCTTAGCTGTCAATAAATTTATGATAGTTCAGTTTTACAAAATACGAGCGCCTTTCTGCGTAATAAAATATACCTTAGTTAGCATAAAATTCAAACTGACCGGTACTTAACTTACAAAAATAGCTATTATCTTGTAGTAGCATTTGCTTTAAATGTCAATTTAAATGTCAACTGCAGCACTTGTTTCCTGTCCTAAAACTAATCTACTCACAGTTCGATTGAGTGTTCAAATATCAAATCCTTCAAACTCGGACTCAGAGTCTGACTGAAACAGTTCTCTTGCAAACGAGTCATCGAGTTCACTGTTGGAATCATTGTCAGCCTCGTAAACTAAGTCGTCCTCTGAACCATCAAGACTGTTGGTAATTCCGCATTTCAGAAATGAAGATTCAATCATTTCTTTGGAAATGTCCTGCCATGCTCCTGCGATCCACGAAAGAATCAGTTCCTCGGATGGTTTCTTTTGGCGGCCACTCGCTGTAAATTCATGGATTCTCTCCGCCATCCATTCCATCCACCTCTTTCTAACACCATCTTTAAACGGCTTGTTTAAAGAGACATCCAGCGGCTGTAAGATCGAGGTTAATCCACCAGGAATTACTGCTAAGTTTGTATTTTCTCGTGTCAGTGCTGTTTTCACTCTTTCAGTCACGTGGGCTTCAAACGCGTCATAAACAAGCAGGCTTCTTCTCCTCCCCAGGCCACCTCTCCTCGAACGCCAAACTTTCTCGATCCATGTTTTCATTCCTTCACCGTCCATCCAACCTTTCTCTTGAGCGGCGATTACAACTCCGTGCTTGTTGGCAACCTTTGGGAGAGTTTTTCTTTTGAAGATTACTATCGGTCTCAGTTTACTTCCGTCGCCAGCACAGGTCAACACGACTGTAATGCGGTTCTTTTCATTACCAGTCGTACGAATCTTGATCGTCTTCTCTGCCAAGCTGTTGATGGTTCGATTTGGCGGCATGTCAAATGTTAGTGGCGTTTCGTCCATGTTAGCAATAACATGAAGAGGGTAACTGTGCTCTTTGCGAAGATCGATAATGTAGCGGTGGAATCGCACAATTTTCTCCTCATAGTCATCTGGAAGCCGCTGGGCAAGAGTTGTCTTTTGTCGAAGAGACAAGCCATTTCGTTTCATGAAACGCTGGCACCAGTGGTTGCCCGCTTTAAACTGCCATTCTGGAATCCCATATTTCGTGTTCTTTGCCATGTCGAGGGCCTTCAGCCTCACCAGCGATGGTTAAATGGCGAGACCGTTGTTCCGTTTCTCCGTGATCCATTCGAGGAGATCAACTTCAAGTTCTGGCCATGCAGCTTTTTTGCCACGATTCGCTCGTTTCAACCGAGGCATCTTTTCCAAGTTTTCTTTGCTCTTTCACCATAAGCGAACGTTACTTTCAGATACTCCAAACTCTCTTTCAGCAGTGCGATTTCCATGCTGTTCGGCGAAATTGACGATTCGTAACTTATCTGAGACTGTGTAACTTTGACGCTTTGTTCTGGTGAGTTTTGTAGCCATGTTTACGTTTGATTGCTCAAGATTAAAGTGACTGTTTTGTCAATAAGCTGTTCGCTTAAATACTTAGTTAAATTTATTCAAGGATCCAAATTGTTGCCATGTCATTGGCAGCTTAGTTTACCTTCAAATTAAAGACCAATTACATCGCATGTTTCAGTGTCTTTGTTTTTCTAATGTCGCATGGGCCTAAACAAAGGATTCCGTGTATAATACGCATCTCGTATTTAGGTGTTCATTTTGGGGAAAATAAGTGCGCATTATACACGGGTAAATACGGTACTTAGTTTTCAGTTTCTTAGTCTTAGCTTATACCTAATGTTAATCGAATTTCAGTTTACGGCTTTCAACGATTATTCTTCAATTGATGTCAAGGGAATAAAGAAGTTTCCTCTACATCTGCCTGAGTTAATCACGAGCCCGTAAGATAGTCCTTTCCCAAGAAACCGGCTGTGACACCTCTTAAAACCCTTGAGAGTCACTTACCGCTACACGTACTCTTCTTGATATTTATAAGTCCCTCATTGCACCTTATATAACATATGGATTAACTTCTTGGGCAACTGCATCTAAGACCTTGCTAAATAAAATTCTTGTCCTTCAAAAACGCGTACTTTGTCTTATTCACTGTGCTCCAGTAAGGGAGCATGCAATACCCCTTTTCTTGAAAGCAAAGCTACTGCCGCTTGAATTTCAATATTATGAAAAAATTGCTAATTCAATGTACGACATCAATACCAGTTCTGCACCAATTAACATTTCCAAAGTTACCAGCGTTCATTCTTAAAGCACACGTTCATCAACGTCTGAGCATTTTTACACTAAAAAATCTTCACTTAAACGTTCAAAGTAAAGCCTTCTCATGCATTGGTGTTAAAATCTGGAATGGGATACCAACTAGTCTCAAAACTGCATCCAAGAATTCTTTAAAAAAATCTATTAGAACAAAACTAATTGAAATTCTAGAGACTGAAAACTCTTATGTCGACATAGATACTCTAATAAATAAGATGAATCAACCATGACGATTAAATTACTAGCTGTTTTAGTTTTCCTCTTTTCATATTATTCATTTACCTAATTGTTTGAAAGCACGAAGACTTAGGTCTACATGTTGTAATTGCAAGTGGGAAAAAAATATGTAAAATTATTTGCTAACTGTCTGGCTTGCTGTGATTAGCTCTTCGCTATAGTAATACCATGTAACTAACTTAAAGAAATAAATAAAGAAATACTCCATGTAAGTAGCATGCCTTGTTCACATAGTCCAATCAGAAATCGGCTTCTGATTTGAACAATGATCCGCGCCTTTTCAAAACGAATTCGGCTATCGGGTTCAACATTCAAATAATCAATCCATTATTGCATTCTTCAAACGGCTAGCAGGTTCAATAATCAGATAATCAATTCATTCTTGTATTCTTGAAATGACCAGCGGGTTCAATATTTAAATGATCAATTTATTAATGTAATCTAGAGGGGTTTGCTTCACTTAGTTTGACTGTAACAGTCAAGGAGAACATCACCAACACACTCAAAGAACGTGATCAGAATTTAAACAAATGGTGCAAAGTCCTTAGTGAAGCAGCATAAGAGAAGAACATCTCATTACATAGGGCCATAAATAAAGTACCACACGAGGTTGTATTTGGAATGCTTCCCTGGAAAGAGATTCCCCTGCACAGAAAAAATCAGGTTTAACTTGATGTATTAGAATGTGAAGTAGATACAAATTCAGGAACAGCTACAGAGTTCAATGAAATATCTGAGTTGACTAATAATCCAAACGGTTCTACAAAGAGTACAATGGGATCTTCTGCTGCAGATCATCCAGGAACTTCATCTGAAACCCACACAAAAAGAAAGCTGCAGAAGAGTTCATCACTGGGCAACAAAAATTAAACAAGAAAATGAAAGAATCCAGAGGTAGAGTCAATAAATTCAAAATTGGTGACTTTGATGCAATAAAAATTGACAAAGTCGATAAAACCTCCCCACTGCATCCAGACGTTCTTCTTGGCAAAGTCATTGAAGTTCAGGAAAGTTATTCAAAAGTTGTCACCACATTTGGAGTAATCTCCACCTACATTTCTAATAACCGGCTCAACAAGCGTACTGAAACAAGTGTACAGTTTGACTATAATAATACAATTACCTTTTCATCTGCTTGCAAAAAGGCTATCAGTCAATAAACATATGACGGTAAAAATATGTAATGAGATGCAATCAAGTAAATAAAAGTTAGCACATTTAAAGGCGGAAGAAAATTAAATTTGAGTTAGCTCAATTGTGAATCCATTTTGTAGGGATATTGTGCAATGGATTTAAAATATGTAAAGTTAATGTGCTCATAATTAAAAATTATTACCGTTCACCACATGTTTTCATAGTATTTTTAGAAGTTAGTTTTAGAATGCAATGTAGTCAGAAACCCCAAAAAAGAAAAAGAGAAGTAGACAGAGAAAACAAACAAACAAAAAAACTTTCTGTCCAGCATTCAGAAAATTTTCCATATAACCATGCATTTATCTTGTCACCATTCCAATTATTGAGAACTAACCAAAAACAGGCCAACCTTTGGAGCTGAAGTGGTCAGCGGTCAGCGAACGTGATGGCCGTGTCTTCAATAGCTCTGCTCATTTGAGATTATTTCTTGCTTTTCTCGACGTATATTCGACTTCTTTTTTAAACTACCTTAACAAACAGGAAACAAACAATGTCTGGAAAGAGAGGGAAACCAAAGGAAACGGTGGAAGAAGATTTTGAAACTTTCGTACGCCATCAGTTGAATTCAATAAGCGACAACTTGAAAGAAATGAAAGGAACTCAAGTCCAGATTCAAAGAGACATTGAATCCCTTCAGAGTCAAACCAAGATGAATGAAAGCTCGATTTCTAAACTGAAAGAATCTTTAGACTTAAAGCTGGAGGTATTAACAGGAGAACTACATGAAACTAATACAAGAGTTGACCGAATCGAGAACGATATTACCAAGTATGCAAAAGAGGTAGATGACACCTACGAGCGACTATTGTCCCTGGAGAGATATTCGAGGGATTTTAATCTGAGATTTTACAATATCCCTGAGTCTACTGGCGAAGACTGTATTGCAAAGCTCAGTGATATCCTGGGGAATGATCTCCAATTGCAACCAAACATCGAGAACGCCCACAGGATCGGGCCCTTCAAGGATGATGGCACTCCCAGACCAATTTGGCTAAGTTTTTGTACTGACCAGAGCGCTTTAAAGTTATCAAAAAGAAGAGGGAGCTACGTGATGGTGTACGTGTCTCAGACGACCTAATATGGGAAGACCGGCAAAAGGAGAAGCAATTGAGATTGGTGATGAAAGATGCATTTGAGGCTGGGAAAAGACCTAGATTTCATCATGGCAAGCTTTATATTGACGGAGCACTTCATCAGGCCTGAGATGTTTGAACAGTATATACTTTTGTACTCGTGTAAGTCCCATTTTAAACGTCTGCTTAGTTTTACAATTTAATTTTTATCTTAAACTATTTACTTAATTTTGACCAGCAAAAAACCTCATGCCAACGACCCAAGAGTCTTCTGACCCTGATTTAAATTTACAATTATTAAATGATCACGGGATTTACACAATTGAAGAAATCTACGAGTTGTCTCATACTGTCAAACCTCAATACTCTGCTATTCATTTAAATACAAGAAGCTTAAAACAACATTTTGATCAAATGTGTAATCTCTTGGATTCGATTTCATGTAAGTTTGACTTTATCGGTTGCTCCGAGACATGGTTCACTTCTGAAACTGATAGTACTTGTTTTCAAATTCCAGGTTACACTTTAGTTAATGAAAATCGCACCTTTTCGTCAGGTGGTGGTGTTGCTTTGTATGTTAGTTTAGACTATTCTTTTTCATTAAGAAATGATCTCAAAATAGACTCAATTGAAAACCTGTGGATAGAAACTAATGACACGATTGTCGGTGTAATTTATAAGCCCCCAAATTTTTCAAACCCAGAATTTCTAGACAAACTGGAAAGAACTCTACACAATGTTTTTCTTTGTAAGAAAAAATGCATTATAATGGGTGATACTAATATAAATACCCTTACAAAAATGAGCGTCTCCAAGGAATATCTTAATTTAATACAATCAGAAGGATCCTCTCAGCTGATTTTTGAAGCAACACGTATTACTGCAAATTCACAAAGCTGTATTGATCATATTTTTACAAATATTTCGACCTCATGCTCAAGCGGTAGTCTCGCGGTTGAGATTGCGGATCATCTACCAGTCTTCACTATTTTGTACGACCCAAAATTTAGTCCATTTCCTGATTACTTGGAATTCCGAGACTTTCGGTATTTCAAAAGAGAAAATTTCAAATTCGATCTACAATCAGAGAACTGGCATTCTATTTACAAATGTAACGAAGTAAACAAAAGTTATACCAGGTTCCTCCACATTTTCAACAAAGTTAGTAATGTACATGCACCGCTTAAAAAAGCCATGATTAAACACAAAGCATATAAACCGTGGATTACTTCTGGTTTAAAAAAGTCCATGAAAGTTAGAGATAAATTATATAAAAAATGGCTTACTACTCGAAACCATGTCTTCCTAAGCAAGTATAACCTATATCGCAACAAAATTGCTACCATTAATAAGATATACCGAGACTGCTTCTATAATGACATACTAACCAAATCAGACAATACGAAAAAGATGTGGGACAATATTAATTTATTGATAAATAAGAAGCGGCCAAGTTCTCATATAGAAAAACTACTAGTGGATAACAAACAATATGAACAACCTTTAACTATCTCAAACTGTCTTAACAATTTTTTCTGCAATGTCCCTTCCAAATTAGCATCTCAACTCCCTAGATCTAATAAGAGCGCAACCTCTTATCTTTCTCAGAGACAAAAACAATTTCGTTTCTCACAAGTCTCTGAAATAGAGATATTTTTACTACTAGAAAGTCTTGATATAAGAAAGTCATTTGGGTGTGACAAGATTCATCCAATTTTATTAAAAGCTGCAGTATTTGAAATATACCGCCCTTTAACATATATTTTTAATCTTTCCATCAACCAAGGTATCTTTCCTGATAGTATGAAATTTGCAAAGATTGTTCCTATTTTTAAGCAAGGCTCTCGTTTCATATGTAATAACTATCGAATTATCTCAGTTCTATCTTCTGTAAGTAAAATATTTGAGAAATGCATTTTTAATCAGCTTATGTTCTTTTTTACGACAAACAAATTGATTTCCCCATTACAATATGGCTTTAGACCAGGTCTCACAACCTCTGATTGTCTAATCGATCTTATTGAAGAAATAACCTCTACTCTCGATCAAGGTCATTATGTGGTTTCCTTATTCCTGGACTTAAGCAAAGCTTTTGATACAGTAAACCATCAAATATTATTAAATAAACTTAAGTTCTATGGTCTACAACAAAGCGAAAACAATTGGTTTCAATATTACTTAAGTAACAGGAAACAACAGGTGTATGTAAATGGTGTTGCTTCTGATTCATGTCTCATCTCTACTGGCGTGCCTCAAGGCTCGATTCTAGGACCTTTGCTGTTTATAATTTTTGTTAATGACCTTCCAAGGAGTTCTACTTTTTTTTCTACTAGATTATACGCAGATGATACATCTTTAACAGCTTCTGGAAGTGATCTTGATAGTTTATTGCGTGAAATCAACAAACACCTGCCAGTTACCGTAAAGACTCGTGTATAAGCCGCACCTTTTTACTTATGTTTTGGGCCAAAAATCGCGGGTGCGGCTTATACACGAGACCATTGCTTTCAGAGGGAGTAAACTGGCTTGTAGGGGTCACAAATTGAACTGAAAACCTTCAGTAAATAAAGATTGAACATATTGAAACCTGTTGTTGATCATTGCTTTTGGTAGAAGTGGTGGCTCCTAAAGGAGCCGTTTTGTTTGCATCTTCAGGTTCTATACCCGAATCTTGCTCGCCAGTAGTTCTTTCAAGCGTTTCATTTGCACTTTGTTTGAGCAGTTAAACTCTAACTGGCATGGAATCTCCATTCCTCCGCACAGCTGCTTACAATGTCGTCTGCGACCGATCACTTCAACACTGATTTCTCCACTACGTGCAAGAAAATACCACGCTATTCGGGAGAACTCGCGAGGCAAATGGCCGACTGTTCCGTGCCGCTGGAAAGCAGTTTAATGTTGATGAAAGCTGTGTGCGTCGCTGGCGATCTCAACGAGGAAAGCTGGTTGAAACACCCCGCAACAAGCGTGCTCTACGAGGTCGCTCTGCTGCATTTCCGGAGCTCGAGAAGGAAGTTGCTGAGTGGATCACCGAGAAGCGCAAAGCTGGTACTGGCGTGTCCACTAACATTATTCGACTTAAAGCGAAAAATACATTGGTAATGCGGATCAGACCCCGCTTACGTTTGACATTGTAACGAACAGTACAGTATCAGAGAAAGGAGTCAAGAGCGTCCCTATCGTGAGCACAGGTCATGACAAGGACAGGTTTACCGTGATGCTTGCCTGCCTCGGCGATGGTACCAAACTGCCACCGTATGTTGTGTTTAAACGAAAAACACTTCCTAAGAACTTGAACTTTCCCAAAGAGGTTGTTGTCAGGTGCCAAGCAAAGGGCTGGATGGACGAAACGCTCGTGCAGGACTGGTGACGGACCGTTTGGAGCAAAGTTGGTGGCCTGAGCAGGCGAAAGTCGATGCTCGTCTGGGATTCGTTCCGAGCGCACTTATCCAAACCAGTTCGCAGTACTTTGAGGTCCATCAATACAGAGTGCGTGGTGATTCCTGGTGGCATGACCGGCATGCTTCAGCCTTTGGATGTGTCCATTAACAAACCCTTCAAGGACCGCATGAGGGCAAAGTGGCAACACTGGATGTTGGCTGGACAGCACAGCTTTACTGCCGGAGGTCGTATTCGTAGGGTCGAGCTTGACGAGATCTGCAGATGGATCAGTGACGCCTGGGATGACATTCCACCAGAGATGATCGCGAAGTCGTTTCGCAAGTGCTCTATCACCAACGCATTGGATGGCACAGAAGATGAAGAAATCTGGGAAGAGGAGTCCGACTCAGATCCATTCGAAGATCTGGATGAAATGGACGGCGATGACCAGTTATATTATGCAGATCACTTCGAACGACAACTAACAGAAATTGACCCTGAATGCTTTGAGAACATTTTTGGTGAAAGCGATAGCGAGGACTTTCATGGTTTCTAAGCAACTACGACAGTTATTGAACACTGGACATTGAACACTGGCCGATAAAATTAAAATGAACTCTTAAATAATGCTGATGTAAATAGTTTTTGCTTTTCTCGTGAAGATGATAGCAAACCGTGTTTGTACAAGATTTTACTTTAAACAAAGATTGACGAGGCGAACTTTCAAACATTGCACAATGTAAATAGTTTTTTGCTTAAACAAGGAATTTTGTTTTTTAACATCAAGATATCTGTACCTGTTACTTTTCGGATGTAAATATATCAATGCAGTCTTGATAAGTCCAGCATTCGTTTACTTGTGTCCTTCTCTGGTGTCCAGACTTCTCCCGTTAAATGACTGCGTGGTTACTAAGCAAACGTTTTGCATCGTTCTCCAGCGTTTTATTTTCGTTCATATTCCATCGTTTTCATTTGAACTGTGGGCTTTAGCAATGAAGAGAACTGTTGTTAGCCGCAGGGAATAGGGGAATCGATTAAAGAAAAGCTTTTAAAAGGTATTTTCAGAGTTGATTAACTTATTAATGTCACTGAAAATACACGACATTAGATTTCCTCAAGTTTATTGTGAATATCTTGATCTGCGAATAAAAGACCAACTTTTTTTTACAAGAGTGCTTTTTGGAGTTCTTATTTTTTTTTTTTGAAAATCATGCTTGAAAGTTGGGGGTGCGGCTTATACACGAGTGCGGCTTATACACGAGTCTTTACGGTATTTACGAATGGTTATGTAGTAATAAGTTGACCTTAAATTTGTCAAAAACAAAGTATGTTATCTTTATGCCTCGTCAAAAGGAAAGTTACAATCTGTATACACCACTAACTGTAGCGAACGTCTATTTAGAGAAATCCTATTGTGTAAAATATCTCGGTGTGTATATTGATTGTAACCTTACTTGGCATGACCACATTGACTACATATGTGGCAAAATCAGTAAAAATGTTAATATAATGATTAAGTTGAAGCGTTATGTATCAAAAGCAACACTTGTTAGTCTGTATTACTCCCTTATATATCCTTACCTTACTTACGCATGTATACTATGGGGAAATAATTATAATGCTCCACTGTCTAAAATCGTAAAATTACAAAACAAAGCAGTTCGAGTTATAAATGATGTCCCCTTAATGGAACCAATAACTCCACACTATTTATCCTTACACCTCTTGAAATTTCCTGACATTGTGAAACTGAATACATATGCTCTTTTATGATTATTTCCATCATGAAAAGTTTCCTAATATACCTGTTTCACTAGTATCTGAGCTGCATAATTACAATACCCGCAGTGCATCATCCAATCAAATCTTTATACCCCCGTTCCGTACCAATCTTAGGAGATTTTGTCCCAGCATTATTGGATGTTTCTTTTGGAATGATATACCACAATTTATCAGGGACAAACCATCGAAAAAAATATTTAAAAAAGCACTTTTGCGCTGGTACCTTGCTCAATACTAATGAAACATTATCTTCTTCATAATTTACCGAAATATTTTCCTTTACCTTTTTCTTTTTTTAAATAAACTATCAAGTCTTGTCGTACGTAACTTTAAGGGGCACAACATTAGTTAATCTAGATGTGGCCCTCTCCTCTCCCTCCATTATTACATGTGAAATAATTTAAGTGTTGTAAATTTGCACTATATGTTCTCTTTCCTTATAAAAATTACTTATGTACCATCTAGGGATTGGAGGAACAAATAAATACAAATACAATACAAATACAACCTTTGCGCTCTTCAGGCTAACCTTTACATTATTCAGTCTAACCAGAATGCTATTCAGGCTAACCAGACGTACAGGCCCATTTCCAAACGGCAAAAGACGTAAAAACTCATTCAACGAAAACATGTGTAATTTTTCCTTCTTCAGCACTTTCTCCTACAGTTGACGATTTCGCCTACTTTACATCGTATTAAAATAATACTGTTTATCAAGTCTCTAGAGAGCCTTAATTACATACTGAAACATTATTTCATAATCTCTTAAGGTATCATGGTAGGTGGATTGACAGTGATTGAAATCGCGCCCTTATGCTGACGCTTTCAAAGAAAACCCCATCAACCTATACATTTTCTGAAATAGTTATAGAAGAATACAATCATATCTTTAAAAATTTCTAAAAAGACAATGACAAAGTGATATTAAAAGAAAGTTCCAGAAACACTGCTTCGCTTAAATTGGTTCGCTTCCGCGCATGAATTATCGGATTGGCGAGATTTACAGCGGAAATGTTTTCTCACGCATCACCCTCAAAAAGGGTGTCTGCGATTTTCCAGATGTGATTTGGTTTTTTTTCTACAACCTCCTAAAGTTTGATATTGTCAATGCGACGTTCCTTTTCTGCAAAAGAGGCCATGAACGGAATCAAAGTTTAACAAAGCCCGACACCCTTTTTCGAACGAATTATCCTACAATGTGGCTGCCAATTTTCAGCTAATTCCGTCGGAAGACGCGCATAAACAAACTAAAAATGTTCACCCTGATATGCAGAAAAAGGCGAAAAACGTTTCCTGCGATTTCTATGATGAGGTGTTAAAAATCACCGCATGTAAGAAGATTTGATGAGGCATTGACAGATGTCGGCATGGATCAGTTTGCAGTATAATGAAAATTACATCGCAATTTGCATTACACATGACAACCGGCGGTGAATTTTAATCGGTGATGACAGGAACTTGTCATCGCGCCGTCAGGGGTTAAGGGCCCACAGACGGATTTTCGCGCATTGCTAAGGAAGTGAAATGTCACTTCCGGTGACTGACGTCATGATATCATGAGCTGACCAGAAAACCCACTCGCCGACCTGGGAAATTTGATAACAATCTCCTAATTGTTTCAATTATAGTCATTTTAAAACTTTAAAAAGAACAAAAGCAAACCAAAAAAATTAAAATACAAAACATCACAAAAACATGGGTTGATTTAATGTTGGGAAGGAAAGTAGGGAGAAAAAGTTTTGCTGTAAATATCGGAAGACAACAGAGATAATCAGCAAAGTTACGGTATCGCTTTCTTTGACCAACAGTTCAACCCGAATAACGATTTTGATTTTGTTGTTAGAGTTCTCTAAACTCCTTGTCTAATTTATTTTCCCAGTACTCGGACATGAAAGTGCACGCGCTCCACTATGCAAATTAGCTACTTGTACGGGTCAGACTTTCCTTTCAAAATTAAAACTTCTTCAAACTCGACAATGAGGTAGAAAGAATAAGAAAATATCGAAAACAGAAATATGACTAAGCTTTGTTCTGAGAGACTCACAAATTAAGTCGATACCAGAGAAAAGAGCTTTCTTGTATAAACTTTATTTATAAATCAAAAGCTTACGCGTACAAATAGCGGGAGAAGATCTTACTTGTTCACAGCGCGAAATTTTAAATCCTGTTTTCATCTCTGAAAACTCACCTTATCCCATTGCCTCAGAACAAAAAATGCAGCAAAAAATTTGCCGATTCACATGGAAGGGAGTTTCGACCCTAGTCTACTGCATCACACCTTTTTGCTTGGACCCGCTCGTTTCACTGCCCTACGTAAAAGCGCCCTGATTGAACGTGTTCGCCTCGCGCTGTCAGATCAACTGCGCATGTGTAATGGAACTGACTTCCGGTTTGGCAAAACGCTAAATTTCCGGCGGTCTTTTAATTGAATTAATATTTTTTATGTGACACAGTTCACCCCAAAATACAGAATATAGCTAAGCATTGGTTTTTTTCAAAACATTTTGTTTAAAAATGTTATGGGTATTTCAATGTCGTTTATCTCTTTGAAAAGAACATTTTTCAAAATGAAAAGAAGTCCATGCTTACCAGGATACAAAAATGAATACAAATTATCATACCACTGATTAAATACACTAAATAAATTAAATATGGAAGAGATCACCCAACAGATAAAACGTAGACGCTGGAAACTGATTGGGCATGTGCTGAGGAAAAGTGCAAATGAAAACACGAGGATAGCCTTAACATGGACCCCAGAAGGAAGACGCAAGAGAGGTAGGCCGAAGGAAACATGGCGAAGAACGGTAGAGAGAGAACGAGGCGAACTTGGGTTCAAAGGCTGGACAGAAGCTGGGAGTTTGTGCGAAAGACCGAGAAGCTTGGAGAGAGAGAACGCAAGGCCCTATTTCCCTCAGAGGGAAAACATGATGATGATGATGATGATGAATAAATACACAAATTGTGCAGCACGTAGAAAAATTTAGAGTTTTCCTTTATCAGTCATGTGACCATGGGCGTGGCATAATGATGTCATATTTAGGGTCATTGGTTTATAAAAGTTTGAAACTGACCAAAATAATGCCAAATTCTCTTAAATTACCTGACCATTACATCCTTAGCAATGCACCCCAAAAAATACGTCAGTAGGCCCTTAATGAGATTCAAAAATAGTTTCTTTCCGTATCTCAAAAAGTAAAAAAGCTTTTTTGCTCATGTTTTTTTTTGCAAAATATTTATCACAGTCTTCTCAATTCGAACGGCAAAAAAAAAGTAAAATCTATTTTTTTGTCAAAATCCACCTACCATCATACCTTAAGAGACCTAATTACGCATCCAAATCGTGATTTATACGGATGTGTCAATTGCACGCGGGCTTGTACATCCTCCCCCACGAATGATGAACAGTCATTTCCTATTCTTCAGACTTCCGGAAACTGATTGTCCGCTCGGACTTCATGGTGATTTTCACTTCCCTGAACCTCACTGGTAACTTTCTGTTTATGTTCTTCTAACAAGTGTAACTTTTGCACTGGTCTGTTAATGATTCCTTTCTTAGTTTGGAGCTTCATGGTGCGAATCCTGTTGTCTTTTCTGGGATAGGTTTGTATGACTTTACCGATCCTCCATTTTCCTCAGGGAAGGTTATCTTCGAATATCAGAACGACATCATTTTTTTTCAGTGGAATTTCTTCTCTTGTCCGCTTTTGACGAACAGTGAGTCCAGGCAAGTATTCTTGCAGCCAACGGGACCAAAAGTGATTTTGAAGTTGTTGTTGATATTTATAACGTTCTGAGAGCGACACGTCTGCTTTCTTGGGAAGGTTACCCAGTAGACGTTCTAAGTCTTTTCCAATGGCAAGCAATGCTGGAGTAGTAATTCTTCCATCTCTGATGTCGTCACCAATATAAGTGAGAGGATGTGAGTTGATC
>OZ026603.1:16378586-16391086 GCA_964020085.1 Micromussa lordhowensis
TCTCTTGAGAGGACATACTTTATGTCAGGCTAAGACACCATCTTAGCCAGACAAAACTAGAGTGTGGTCTGATATCACCAAAAAAAGTTGACAACTTTATTTTCTTAAAATTACCAAGTTACATGTATTACATGCACGTCCTTAGCTTGCTTCAGCTAAAATCCAGGTAAATCTCATACATCATATCAAGGCTTGTCGCTGCCATGATTTATCATGCCACGTGGAATCAGCGCAACTCCTAACATGAAATTGAAGCTAGTGATCAAATTACCCACCCCCTATGAGTAGTGATCAGATGCCCTGCCCCCGGAAAAACTAAGTTTATCAAATTCCCCCCCTCCCGGGCAGGAAAAGTTGTCAAATTCCCGGGGTATGCCCAGGGAAATGTTTAAGCTTAGATTTGACTGGTACATAATAGTAGATGCCAGCCGTAGTATGTCGCATTTTTTTGCTGAACGTTTGCACAAAGATTAAATGAAAATTAAATAAATAACTCCTTGCATCGCGAGTTTGGGCCACCGATGAACTTAGGCTGACATTCAGCATAGTAGAAATCGACGACTCAAAGAATGAATTGGTGAAATTAAACGGCCACCCACAATTAATGTCGCAGAACCACGACTCATTTGAAGGTCCCAGATCAAAGGAAGACTGAAGATCCATAGAAATACATTTTAGGTGGAACTATTTGATACAACCATCACAGAGGATCCCTTTCTGATTGGAACAAACAGACTTCGTACATAGACCACATGGGTGCTTCCAGATAGGTTTCATGCGAGTTGTAGTGGATGACTGTTCTGGACCAGGGTTAATTTCGACGTCACCACATTGTACCAATCTTGGAATGGTAAAAGTAGAAGCAGAGTTGGAATATCTAGTCACTTTGGCATCAAAATAACCCTTCACAGACAAAAGTGAACCAAGATGGCGGAATCGTCGCGTCAGTATCACAGGATGATTTCGTGTCTTGTTGACGTTGTTGTCATGTTGGTAGTCATCCAAGAGACCCGGTCAATTATAAAGACCTTCCTGTTGCGAAAAAACTTGACAAAACAGCAGAAGGCAGGCCACCAGTGAAGGAAAATATCTAAAAAGACGAGAGCTATAACATTCATGACTAGCCACCATATATCATATCTATATCATATCTAGCCACTATATATCATATCTTTATCATATCTAGCTTTGCAGATATTTGTTCCATTCTTTCTACTAACTTTTCCATGTTATCGAGCTCTTGGACTTCTTGTGATGCTTCGTCACCATGGTCGCTTTCGTGCCGTTCTTCTTCGGCTATCTTGCACTCTCTCGATCGCTTTTCTTCAGGCGAATAGCAGGTGCTTCCAGTTGGCGATCGGTTATTAAGTTTACGTTTAACGTTTGATACCGGTAGGCTGTTTACAGACATTTATAGCGTCAAAATGACAAAAATTAAAAGGTCCTAGACTGGAGCTCTATGGAACACATCTACATAGCGTCATGTCAAGCCCAGACCCCTCCCCATTTTTGTAGATCATGGTATAATGGCTCATATACCATGATGGCTAATCCAATGAAGACTCCTGAATTGCATTATCCAATGATCCAGTTTTTAATAAAAAGCGATACACATCAATCTCCCCTTTATCAGATCACGAAAATCGATAGATGTGGAAATTGTAGGAGCAGAAATCTAACTTATAAATTCTGTACTGGTACGCATTACATGTCTCTAGAATGTTGAAAGAGTGTGCCAAGGATGAGTCTATCGCGATGTATGAAAACGCTAATGCTTTAGCTTAAATTCAACTTTGGATGAAACGGAATAGATCGCAGCATATATGAAATAAGCTTGTTCCCGTGTAAAATTTTGGCCGAGATCTCATCGAGATCTCGCCGAGATCTCGCCGAGAAGGCCGAGATCTCGCCGAGATTACTGAGATCTCGCTGAGATCTCGCCAAGTGGAAAATCTTGGGCGAGACCTTTTCCTGGGATCTCGGCGAGATCTCGGCCACGATTTAGCACTTGGCAAGATCTCGCCGAGATCTCGCCAAATGGAAAATCGTGGGCGAGATCTTTGCCGAGATCTCGGTCACGATTTAGGACTTGGTGAGATCTCGACGAGATCTCGCCAAGAGTAAATCTCATCGAGATCTCGCCGAGATCTCGTCCACGATTTAGCACTTGGCCAGATCTCACCGAGATCTCGCCAAGTGGTAGATCGTGGGCGAGGTCTTTGCCGAGATCTTGCCGAGATGAAGGCTACGATTTAGGACTTGGCGAGATCTCGCCAAGATCTCGGGAAGCGTAAAATCTTTGCCGAGATCTCATTGAGATCTCGGCTACGATTTAGCTCTTGGTAAGATCTCGCCGAGACCTTGCCAAGTGGGAAATCGTAAGATCTTGGCCACGATTTAGCACTTGCCGAGATCTCGTCCAGTGCTATATCGGTGGCGGAGATGTCGACGAGATCTCGTTGATGTTTGACTGGGTTTTCAGCAGGACAAGAGACCTTTGTGAGAGGTTAGTCAGTATCTCACCACGATTTTCTGTTAAGTTTTGGTCCTATCTCTATCGGCAAGATTGCTTATATTTTCTATTAGCCGAAAAAAGTCTATTAGCCGAAGCCGAGAAAGTATACTGCACCTCACTTAAACACACTTTATTATTCACAAAACTTATTAAGTTTCGCTGTAACATAACAGCCGCATCTTTTGATCTTACAATGCTTAGATCGTGCTGAGATTATATGGACGGAAATATTCATTATCCAACCTCTGTCACCGACTTATAAACAATTATCTTCATTACAAGCCATTGGCGAATTTGACTTCTACAAATCATTTTATAAATATTCGATTAGCAAATCATCTGGCTTTGATCTACGCAATATTCTTTTTTTTAAATCCAACCGATGTATCTCTGTCGCTATATCATAACCTTATTACATTTGCAATAATTATGAATCATTACTGTTTTAGTTTAAGCTTTAGTTTTAGTGTACAAAAGCTTTTCCCGCTCTTACAAACAATGCTGGTTGTTGTTGTAAGAATGTTTTGTTTTTCTTTTTTCAGACTGGTTTAATCGATCTCTACAAAGTTTGGAATGTTTGAGAGTAGGCTTGTGTTGGCGCGCACCTCTCCGTCCTTCTCAATTTGGTCAGTAGTATGTGTCCACAACTTCTCCTTCGTTAACACGTTCAATTGCAGCTAAGGAAGAGATTGACGACCACGTTTTATTAATCCTTAATAGGTGTCCGGCACACCCAAGAGTTTAACTCCTTCAACAGTGCCTGTGGTAGTAGTTTTCCGGCCTGTAATGAGATTTTTTCGTGTATGCTGTGTGGGTAACTTCTTAGGTAAAAACAAAGTCAACAAATACCTTTGGATCTCTCCTGACATTCTTTCCAAAAGTTGGAACGTCTCTGCTGGCAATGGCTGACTTTTGGGTTTCTCAAAAATTTCTGGCTGGTGTCGTAGCATTCCTTGAGTAAAGCGTCATCTAAAGATATAAGTTAGCATATTTTACCATAAAAGAACAATGTAAATGCGAACTAATTTGTTGTGGATATTTTAATCCCTGCAAAATCAATTACGAAAAATGACAAAGTTTTGTGAAAAATCGTGTTTAATGAAAAGTGTTTTCATAATTCTGCGACGGGCAATAAAGAGCGAACAGTTTTTAATTTTATCTTTATTTTCAGTGTTCTTTTACTGGGGGTGACCACTCTAACAAACGCTGTTTGAGCTATACTAGGTCTTAACTTAAGTCGTCCCGGAAATTTGGATCATCCTCCCGAATTTTTAGGATACATTCCCAAAAATGTCCCGATTTTTTTCTGCAATGTCCCGGAATTATCACGTGTTTCCCGGAAAAAATTTCCAAGTGTCCCGATTCCCGGAGAATTCTCCAGATCCCCGGAACAATTTTGGCTTTGCCCCGAAACAGCGTTTGTTAGTTGTTAGCGCAATGTCTGATCAGTATTATCACGTGCAAAGGCAGTTGCAAACTCCTAGAGTGTGCATATGAGATATGAGGAAAAAATGAACGCATTAGCCGGCCTAATGAAGGCATTATTATACAAACCTGTGATCCAATGTATTTGTCATTCGGTTCAGTTATCTTGTCCAGTGTCAGAACTGAAATATCAATTCTTCATATTGGTTGTCGTCCAGTTTTATCTTGCTCAGTGTCTGAACTGATATGGTGAATCTCCATACTTATTGTTATTATGTTTTATCTTGTCTATTGTGGAAAGTAAACTGAGCTGTCAAAAATTATTTTTCAGACGGGCTTAATCAGTCTCCACAAAGTTTGGAATGTTCGAGACGAATAAATCGGAGCCAGTATTAACAAGAACACATTTACGGACAATAGAGTGTACATCCACAGCAATTGTCTGGTTGGAACACTGAACTTTAGTAGCCATGGGTAGGTGCCCGTCTAATAACCTGCCAAGATTTTCTAGTAACATCGTGTTAATGGCGACAGGGGGCTGATGTGGGCCTGCAGGCGGTGACAAGTCTCTCTCTATGCTTTCAACGAGGTGCTCCACCAATGCAATACAGCACTCCTGAATGTGGAAATAGGAGATGACTTGGCCATACGACAGTCTGTCGCGATTTTGAGAATTCTTAAACTTTATCGTGTAAGAATTTCTGACAGAAACTCTGGTGTAGGCCTTTGAGTGGTACACCTCTCCGTCCTTCTCGATTCGGTAGAAGGTGTCCACCACTTCTCCTTCCTTGACGCGTTCAAGTCCCCTGCAGCTCAGGAAGAGATTGACTGCCACTCTACTTTCATTCTTAACAGGAACTCTGGCCGGCACACCCAAGAGTTTAACTCCGGCAACAGTGGTAGTGTTTTTCCTGCCGATATTGTGGACAAAAGCTAATTAGAGTTTGTGAACTATTTTGTGCAGTGTCCAGTGGTTATTGGAAAAACATTGTTACTTAGTACGCAGCTAATGACACGCATATGCTGTGTAGATAACTTCATAGGTAAAAACAAAATCAACAATTCAAATACCTTTGAATCTCTCCTGACATTCTATCCAAAAGTTTGAAGGTTTCTGCTGGCAATGGCTGCTTTTTGAGTCTCTCAAAAACTTCTGGCTGGTGTTGCAGCATTCCTTGGGTAAAGCGTATCTAAAGATGTAAGTTACCATATTTTACCATAAAAGAACAATGTAAATGCGGACTGATTTGTTGTGGATATTTTTATACCTACAAAATCAATTGTGAAAATTCGGTTATCGGTTATTGGGAAGGTTTGTTTAAAATCTTGATTAAAACATTTTTTCACAATTTGCGACGGGCAATAAAGAGCGACTATTTTTAATTTTAGCGTTATCTCGGAGAGGCCAATTGAGTCTTTCTTCTTAGTTTTTTTTTTTCTTTAGATTGCTAGCGCAACGTCTGATATTCTCGCCTGCAAATGCAAGCGCAAACTCTCAGAGCGTGCTTGTGAGTTATAAGGAAAAAGGAACGTATTAACCGGCTTAATGAAAACATTATTATACAAACCTGTGATGCAATGTATCTTGTGCCATGCACCAGGCCCTTTACCTGGCCATTTGTGTTTTCGTACGAAAACAGGAAAAGGCCCAAAGAGGCCCAAATGCTTCCACAAACATAGGAAGGTGCTGCAGCTGGTGGACTTTCATCGTCATCGATTTCTTTGCTGCAACATTTCCATAAGTGCAATTAATAATATAAATCTCACTACACGTACAATATCTTCTTAAAAATAGAGCTCCAAAACGACATAAACAACAATGCAGCTCGGATTTGAACATGGGAGGGAAAGCGTCGCTCCTGGGAAGCCAATTGGTCAAAAAATTAGAAGCCGTGGCCAGATTATATGGCTTTTGTTTGTAGCCGATATGACACTCGCTCTGATTGGCCAATTGTAGGGCATTATTCTTCCGTAATGCTCATGGGCCGATTACGGGCCTGCAAAAACTAAAAACAAAATGCCATATAACAAACAAGTTATTGACCTGGAAAGTTCGATCATTCGGGAAAGTTTCAAAGTCTGCCTTGCCGTATTTACCTCGCTATCGGTCGGTCACAGTACAGCAAGCTCTCGGACTGAGATTTTCCCATGATGATCTCGCTCTCGGCACCGACTCGATAAGACCCTACAGTACTCGATCAATAACTTTTTCTCCTTGTATAATGGGAAATTCTTCATTCTTCTTAAATGTTTACTGTCTTCGCCCTGCTATTGTTAATTTTTTTCTGCGTGTGCAGAGTTATTTGGCATACCTAATCAATGTGTCTGTGTTCGAACCATCGAGAACCAGGATACTACCGTACTAGTAGATTACCTAATATAATTAAAATAAATGAATTTGTTACCAATTTTATTCTCAAGTTTGTTTAATACTATTGAAACGTTACTTTTTGTCAATAACGTACTGTTGTATCTGTGCGTGCTTTCGATAAAAGTTATTTTGAGGATTATTTATATAAGAGTTGCTTATAGTACTTACAGTACAATGTAGGTATTGCCCACACGAAATCAGCTATCAACTTCTGTGATTGGTTGACATCCTCGATTGGAATTTCATCTCCAAGCAATGTGAATATCGCCCACACAAACAAACAATAGTGATTCAGATACACAGATGGCAATATACCCCTCAACACTGGAATACTGTAATGCAACAGCCAAGCTCTAAACTCGTTGGCTATAATGTTGAAAGAAGTTGTTAGCATAATCTAAATAAGTGCACGACGTTTTTGCATTAGTAGTATTTTCTTGTATCTTTTGCTCTGCAGCTCTTCTGGCATGCGATGTAATCTTAGCCAAAAAGTGTTTGTTATGATTAACATTAACTTGGCGGAATACCGTATCGTTAGCAGGTCAAGAATATATTGTGGGCAATGAAAATACTAGCCAGGGGTATATTGACTTTCACCCAACAGCGCGAGAAATAACTTAAATCGCATTATCTTTGTTTATGTTATTTCATCACCTTTCCAGTGCTGCCTTTCATCGAGCTTTCTTGGAAGCCTTGTGATGCTGTCTGGGACTTTGATAGACAACATGCGTTTATTTAGGATGATGAGCTGAAATAATCCAAACAGTGAAGGTCCTTAATTTTCATTTAATTTCACTTGATATCTCAAGTGCGTTTTTTTTAAATCTAATGAAAGAAAATTAACCTTGTTTCCGATAAAATATGGTTTGTCCTTGTTTTCTTTTGACAGCCAGAGGTTTAGCAGAGCAGGAGCCACACCCAGAAGAACAGTATGCATGTAGTCCACCACAATACCTTTGACAATGTCAAATGGTGGATGCAGGAGCATCACCGATGCTCCTTTGATGCCTTGACACTAAATGATAAAATGAATACAATGTTAATCATTTAAAGATCCTATGATATAAGTATATAGTTTTTGAGATGCAACCCTGCAGGGTAACTCTCATTAGTATCACCCAACAAGTGGACTAATGCAAATCCTGCATTTTAATTGGCTACGCTACTAGAGGACTATTAGTAATATTCAAATTGCATTTGCTAAGTTTACTACTGCCATTTCTGTCCGACCAGTTGGGTGATACTTAAACAATTCGACCCTTCGTCCTCAAGGGCCAGGGGTCAATAGCCCATTCGGCTTCGACTCGTGGGCTATTGACCCGTAGCCCTTGCGGGGTACGGGTCTAATTGTTAAAAAGTGCACATGGGCGTAGCCAGGATTTTTCAAAGGGGGCATCACACTGAGTCATACAGAGGGTACTCACCAGATTGTCACCTGAATGAATATTTTAGGTTTGCTTACAAAAAGACTTAAAAAGGGGAGCTCACGGGCACCCAAGGACCCCCCCCCCCTGGCTACGCCCTTGGTGCACAACATGGGGAAGCTCCACTCATTCTGGAGGTGTATGAAAGGGTGATAAAAATTACAAGCAGTTATAAGTAATGGCCGATTTAATTGATTTTTCAAGGGGTTGATCAATCCAGTGGTATCTTTCTCGTTCATGTCCTGTATCAAATTGGAAAAGGAAACGATGTTTCGTTTCTGACATTGTTGGCATTACTAGGTATAAGCAAGAGATGGTAAAAGTGAATTTAAAACTTGATGGAGCTACATAAACGTACCGGCATTTTGGTTCGGTCGACCTCTCTCACTGCTCGCACAACACTTTCTCGAGTTCGTATCTGGTTGGCAGGTTCAAACGGCCACACTCGGTGTAATTTATTTCCGGGAACCTATGAACAGTATAGATTTTGATATTACTCTTTTTTCTATAACATTTTTAATTCAGATAATGCTTTTTGCAGTTTAGAAAATTTCTAACACAATGAAAATACAGTCGAAGCAATTCTCGATTTCTCTCGTAATCAACTAGCTCTAGTTTAAACTATGACTTTAACTTTGTAATAAAAAGCTCTCGTGACGTGAGTCGTGCCTATATTAGATATAAAGACATTCATTAAACTTAGTTTCCTTTTTTATGAATTATCGTCATTATTATTACTATTATTATTATTATTATTATTATTATGAAGCTCTCGTAAGCCACCACGCTCTATTGTTTTATTATGCGGTCGTTTACGAGAGCTCATTTTTGTTAAGCCCCGTTCAAACGGTCATGATAGTTGATGATAGTCGATGATAGTTTCAAATATCATTCACTATCATTCACTATCATGTTTGCGATCAAACGGTCCATGATAGTTCATGATAGTTTGTAGGCGAGCGCGCGCTGGGGTTGACATTGACGCAATCAACTGCGCCACCAAGTACACGACTAAAATTAATGTGCTTACTACAGTTGCCTGTTCTTTTAGATTTTTTCGCTTTTTTCACTTTTTCGCTTTCAGCGACACTGTCGTCCGGATAGTCGTCCAAATTATTGCTTTGTTGTTCTTAACAGGACGATGGCAATGCGGTAGCCATATTGCATTGAGCCCGCCTTGGTTACCCCCACTGACAGAAAAACTATCGTGTACTATCATCTGCTCGGTCAAACGGAAAAAAACTATCATGAACTATCATGTCGAATTTGAACATGTTCAAACTGCATGATAGTTGGTGATAGTTGATGCTAGTGAATGATAGTTCGTGTTCAAACGTGCGTGATAGTTTAAACTGTCATAAACTATCATCAACTATCATGACCGTTTGAACGGGCCTTAAGCGAACAGATCTAATCACGACCACACTTTCGCTTACAAGAGCTAACAGAAACCAAATTAAACAGAAGCAGAGACCAATGACGCGTGGCACGGACGTCACATCACGGAGTTTTGTAAAACACCCACTGATAGTTTGAGACGCGCATCGGCGGCTGTGGCCGTTGTAGAGGTTAAAATAGGAGTTAACGGTATGGACCGTCCACCGGAATGAAAAAGAGGTGGCAGTTAGTAGAGGTTGTCTCTGTCTCTTTGACGAATATTGTACGCTGGAATTATATTAACCATTTCCGAGTTCGGTGTATTAATGTTTTGATAAAAATTAAAAATGGAAATATGTTGCATGTTTAAAGAGGGAATTATTCATTATTAATTGGTTTACCGTTTCCCCTTTTTGGAGACAAGTTGAGCAGCTACTCTCGCCATTGAAATGTTTCATGTTTGTAAGAAGAGCCCTTGCTGGAAGATCGTCTGGAGAGAGCATGAGCATTGCTCTGCATCTCACAGCTCCTCTTTCCGTTTTTATGATGAATCCTGTTGGATGATGGATTGTTACTTTAGTCGGTCGATCAAGCCATTTGAAGGAACAACCTAATTTCCTCCTTTATTAAATCCATTTTGAAGTCACTGGTTATCGTTGCAATGTGATTGGCTCTCAGTAGTGCGATTTATTGATCACGAATCGCGCTATCTTTTGTTCTAAAGCGCATCTTTTTCTCAGCCAATGAGAATGGGACAGTAAAACAAAACAACGAATCAGATTTTAAGGCTTTTTTTGAACTAGCAAATCACACTGCAGGAAATGGAAGACAAAAAAGCTATTGTTTGGCAAATTTGGTTATTAAATTTTGAGATTTCAAAAGGAATCCAATTAAGTGGCAAGTGAACTTCGGGTCGTGCAATTTTGGTCTAATTTCATACCAAATTGCACTCCACTCATTTCAATTACCATTAATTATATTATTCTACGTATTTCTAATGGAGAGAATGAAGGATATATCAAATAACATTTGAAATCTAAGGTATAAAACTGTAAGAGTAAGTCATTACAAAAAATACAAAAGGTTTTTTTTTATATTGACACACTACCCTCACCTTCCTTGAACATGACGTTGATCTCATCAATAAGTTGCCGCAGATATATTTGCATATTTGGTTTACCGGGTGCACACCAAAGACCGCATGTTATCATTGTTTTGGGAGACATTCTACAGGGAGAGTAATAAAGAAATCAATTTTTTAACATAACTTTAACCCACAGGCAAACAAAGGTAGGTGTAACTTGCTCGGTGGAAATGGCTACATACTAGCATCGTTCTTTTTTCGAATGTTTATGGACCTCGTCTTAATCTCGGTCCATGAACACGCAAAAAAAAACGAGACCAGTACCTTTAGCCATCTTCACCGAGCAATCTTGGTGAATAAAGGATTTATTTTGTGGCTTTCAGGGATAAGGTTATCTTGGGAGACACAGCGGGTAGCCAATTTCGACGAGGATTTTTCATCTTGCCCGCGCAAGTTTCTAAAGAAATTGTTGTGCTGTGTCTGTGTGGAGTATTACAAGATAATTTGGTTCTATCAACTGGGTTGTTAATGTGAATTGGCCAGCGTAAGGAGATTGTAACTGACGTTTCGAGTATTAGCCCTTCGTCGGAGCGAATAAAGGAATTGTGGTTTGTTGTGTGTGGTTTACATAAAGAAAGATGGACCTACGCTATTGGTGCATGGTAACTGAAAAACAACAAAATAAATTATTTCAATGAGAATCGTTCCCTCATGCGTGAGAATCATGAGTTAAAGAGAGAAATTGAGAAAGATATAGTCAGAGAAGGAAAGTGTGTGCATTAAGGATTTTGAAATACCTCATTTTGGGCGGAAGTTCGTTGATTACTAAGTAAAGTGGCCACAGTTCTCCTTTCTTAGAGCTCTTAAATATGGCGACGCCATCAGTATTTAGCGCAAGAGAGATGTTTCGAGTATCTGCCAGAAAACCATTTTCTACATGTTTCTTGTACTTGGTTCCGTCACAGATATCTCGGATTTTGCCATCGTCGGTTCTTTGTCGGTCTTTGAAGACAAGACGTCGTATTTCAGGGTCTAAAATGTAATATATAAACAAAATGTCATTGCGCCAGTTAATTAGTTATCGAGCATAGATTGGGTCACATAATGTTTTTGGAATGGACTCGATAAAAAGGTATTTATTCTAGAATTTAACGCTATCATTCCCTGATTTTGGTAATGGTACGATGAATATATTTACACCAGAATTTGTACCGGGTGCCGGATACCACTCTAGAAAAGAGCACACGAAACAGATTTCTCTACAACCAAGATCTAGCATTAGCTACCTTCCATACGTTTCTTCAACTGAGGTGTCAGGTCTCCACAGTAAAACTCCACAGGTTTAACACCTCGCCCTTTGCACCCGTCCATGCTGCAGATAGTCCCTTCGCGGATAATGTTGCAGCAAACAGAACAATACCGTAACACCTGATGTGTTTCTTCCCCAAACATGTCGTTGAAATATTTTTTAAGTTTATAAACAAAAGAAGCACATTTGTTTACTTTCGGGCAATGACACTTGACAAGGTCCAGTAGCCCCTGAAAACCTTCAATGGTAAGATTGAATTTTTTGGCAAAAAAAAACAACATTAAATAACTTGCGGACACCGTTATTGGTGCGCCTTCGTAAAGAAGGGTTTCTTTTTCAACTGTGCCTGAGCTCGCTTCCTCTTCTTCTGTATTTGACATTTCTGCTTCCGATTCCGTCTCTGATTCCCACTCCTCTGACTCATTTTCCGACGGGCTCAATTCGCTTGCACTGCTCAAGTCACTGGAATCGTTTAGATCGGCCATTAGATCCATTGACTGATTGCTTGCGTTTGATCCTTCTGTCAGGCCTCCCATCTCACTGGAAACTCCTATGAAGAATTGATGACTAAATATGTCAGGAGTAAGACCTTTTGCAGTTGATGTTGTAATAAAGGTATACAGAAATGTCTCATATAAATAGCAGGTCCCGTCGGAATCATATTAATTGCTGGCGGAGCTCAAGTAACACACGTAACCTCAAACGAAAGCAAATTGAGCAAGCGACCCTGTAACATGATTTGCTCAATGCTCTTGGGGCAGAGAAAGATAATTTTGTCCTGGGTAGGTATGCGAAGAAGGAGAGTTCAGGATTTCCAGCTTGCACCGACTTCTTTCATTCGCCAAATGTTTCTGCAGAATTGTTTTGGGGGACTTGCATGAAAGTTTTTTTGGGTCGTTGAGTTGCTTACTAGGCAAGATCAGTCGTTGGGCGGTCCCACCATAATACACCTTGTTTGCCCCCCCAAAATCTGCATAACCTTTGTTTTCCATTTC
>OZ026603.1:16396086-16413586 GCA_964020085.1 Micromussa lordhowensis
TATACTGAGCGTATGACTCAATTGAGTTTGTTCGATTGAATTCAGATCGACCAACGAGCTTTATCAGTCTCCCTCAGACGGAAAGAACACGTCGCTAGATCAAAGTTTGAATTACATGTAAGTTGGATGTTCGACCATTACCCGTCTGGATCGTTTCATCTAATTGTTCTCATGTGAAAATAGACATTTGGTGTAATCCCAAATTCCATACTAACCACAACAGCGAAATCAACATTCCAAAATTTGGCCCTCAAAAATGAGTATGGGACCAGTGATGCTTCAAAATTTGGACAACACGATTTCCCTTGTTTCCAATATTCGCCCCCTGAGGAGCGGTCATCCTGATGTCTGATCCTGATTACTGGTTAAATATCTACCTGGTGAATAATTTGCCTTTTTTATTTACCCTTATGATATAATTAGGAAAGTCAAGAGGCCAAAAAAGAGAAAAGGGAGGTTGACAAGCAGGCTAAAACAGCTGCCAGGGAAATGAATTCTAGCCTCACAAAGGAGGTCATAAAAATAACCTTGGTGAGTGAAACACCTATTAAATTTAAACGAATTTCCTAATTGATATCAGTTTAATAACACAATAAATAAATAAATACACATGAAAAAATTACTCCATTCTCTTTGGCTGAGAGCAGTGCAGTTCAAGTGTAACACCACTGTGCATTTAATTACACATCATAATTCTAGATTATGATTGGCAGAAAGACATTCAAGTTATTTATATCTCTTGTGCAATTAAATAAACCAAACATAGTCAATATTTTAAATTTTCTAACCTTATAATTAATTCTGGACCCTTGATGAGACACTTGAAGTATCTGATTTGGTTTAAGTGGCAATAACATTATCACCTGAAAAATAAACAAACAAACAAACAAGTAAATTTGTAATTGATCCTCTAATTTCAGTGAATTCCACATCAATCAGGTTAATGCCACTATTTAAAAATGGCACTATTAAAAATATCAGAATTTCAGTGAATAATATTTTCTTATAGCAATACAGAAATATCAATTTTCCCTGAGACCTTGTTAAATATTTCCAAATGTCAGATATTAATATACAGCAATGTCTTAATTATTCCCATTTAAAATGTAGCCAGTCCCTAATTAAATCACAACTGTACTTTCTCTAATAAATTTTTTTGGAAATTTCTAGATAATTACTTCATGCATTCACTCTCTTGAAGAGCCACTAAAATACTCAGCTGTTCCAATTTATTATTCAATTTGATTATAACAGGATGAGAACAGTGCAAAAAAAGATAAAACTGCAGCTACTGAAGAAATGCAGGTTAGTACATTTCACCACTAATTCACCACATTATTAACATCATTTAAATACAAAGACAAAATTGAGATTGGTTTAAAGATGCAGAAAATTGAAAACGAACTATTGAATCCAGTCAGACCATAAAGCATATCACGTAAATGAATCAAAAATGCTACTGTAATGATTTACTAAATAATGTAATAAGGATGTCAAGTTGTTATGAGAAGCACACAACAGGGACATTGTTTTATAACTGGCAAATTTGATAATTAATCAGTCAAAGCTGTCATGGAAGCGACCACCTAAAATGTATCCCTAAATTAAGGGGTCGCTTATTAATTGAAAGTGGTCGTAATGAGAGTTTAGTCAATATAACATAAAAATTTTGCCTCATTAGAATGTGGCAAATGCAGACTTATCCCTAATATGTGTGGAAAGTCAATTTCATAAAAAAATTCAGTTCCAGTGGATCCACCAGAGAAATTTCTGTTTCTTAATAAAGACTGCACTACTCAGAAATATGATAATATTACAACACCTTCACCTTTCGTAAGTGACGCTCAAGAGTTTAAAAATTGATAAGTCTCACTCACAGGTCTGTGCAACTCTGGTGTAATAAATTACACCAGAACATACTGTTTCAGGCAACAAGCCCAATAAGAAAACGGCTTGACAACATTGAGAGGAGGCAAGAAAAAATGTTTGGAAAATTGGAGGAATTATCAGAACTCATGATACATTCTCACTCAGCTGCAATCAAAAGAGGACACCAGAAGGTGACATTAACAACAATTTTATTACCTACAACAAATTTGCAACAAAATTAGATTAATATTTAAATGTTATTCAATACACCTGATAAAGGGCAGAACAGGAAGCGAGTGTACTGTGAGGTAACCTCCTGTCAATCCCAAACAAGTCCATTGCACTAATACAAATTCTTAAATTGCTCAAATTTTGAGTAAATGTTTGGGTAACTGAAAACCATGTTATGTTAGAAGGTTACAGATATACAAGAACCCTTTGCAAAGTTTGTTTAATATGCAGTTGACCTAATCATTGACATTTAAGGCTCAGAATATGTAGTTGATCACCTTCTTGTAGCAACGTTTGGAAAATACAAAAATTGAAGAACACTTAAATTACACTGGGAAAAAACACTATTAATATTCTGTTGAACCAAGTATTTGCTTCACAGGGACGTCCAGCAATAAATTAAAATGAAGAAAGAAAAACACTTTCAGTCGAACCATTGATTTCTGCAAATTAAGCCGACTCGGGGACAGTGGCAGGAAAAATAAACGGGATTGTAGTGTGCAGCTAATCAGCAACCATAGAGTTGTGGATGTACGAGGGACTATTTTAAAGCACAACAAAAATTCAGAGGCTTTAAATGATAACAAATAATATTATTTACATGGAAAAAAATTGGTTTGAATTATCACTATGAAATCAGATTTGCTGGCTGTCTGGGTTGTGGAGCAAAACTCTCCTTAATTATAAAGATTTAAATGTTGCTGAATAGTGGAAAGAAAACTTTGACATATCTCTATGAGAGCCTTTTTCTATACCAAAAACTGGACTGAAAAGGCAATATTCTACCATGGATCACCCTAGAGAAAATGGGAGGTGGCTGCTTAATGGAGGTTGCTATTTAAGTTGAAGTAAATTTTAATGTCATAAAAAATATGCAGGAATTACTCATTCTCTGACAAATGAATAAATCTTGATTGCACAGGCTAGACAGATTACTGGTGAAAAATCTGTGGCCATTGTTAAGGTGAGTAATAGTAATAGTTATACTTTGGCAGTGAATTTTCGAAATGATTGGCTAATGAAATTTCAAAGTGTGTAAATCACGTGCATAAACTTTGCAAGTTTGGTCCACTTTGGTGGTGCTATGAAACTTAAAGTTTGATCGAATGTCATAACGATCTGCACACGAAGTTGCAAATTACTAGCGATGGATAGATCAATTAGCCGTTAAAAGTGTTAAATTCATTATGTTTTATTACTTGTACTACGAGGACAACTAATATTTTCCAGGAAAGGCATTCAAAATACATGTTGGTCAGATACTTAAAATTCAATTTCAGATTGCCAACAATTGCCACAATTTTAATATTCCTAATGAGCCAAATGTTTCTAAAATTTGTGGTTTTTGCTCTAATTTACAATTCTTCAGTTTCAAAAAAATAAAAAGATGAATTAACTATTCTGACCACAAAACATGGCCTTAATTCAGGGTGGCAGTTGAATACACATACATGTTACCAACCTGAGTAACTGACAACCACCTTACAATTGGCCAGAACTAAATTGCCAAGCTACAAATCTGAAGAAAAAATTCTTACCACAGATCTGAGGGTCACCTGATGGCCATTTCTTTGGGCTGAGCATTACACAGAAGATTAATTTTTTTACCACACTACTCAAGGCCATTGCCGTTTGCCGAGCTACGAAAACATTCTTTGCTGATACCGCAGGCTTTTAACTTACTAAACTTGTTGAAGGTCAAATTATACATTGCAGCTTTGCAGAATTATGCCTTGGACACTAATTTCTTTGAACCTACACTGCAAATACGTGACTTTATAGTAACAGCTAATACATGACTGTATCAGTGTATGAATGCAGAGTGTTTCTGAAAATTATTGAAACAGGATTGCATAAATATTAAGGTGATTCCCTAGTACTGCATTGCGCATGCCTACTGCGCACGATTTTCGCGTCATTAGCACGCTCAAATGATCGCCTTGTCCTGTAACAACAGCATACCAAGTTTCATCGGAAATCTATGGTGGGTTCTTTACTAGGGAATCACCTTAACTTAACAATTTAGTGCAATATATGTAAATCTAATGCTTCTATATGAACAACATTTAATTTAGAGTGAATCAACTGCAGCTGGCATTGCTAACTTGACCCCTTTAAGCTCCCTGCAACCAGCTTATACCTGTAATAAGGTAAGACTTAAGTGATTTAGAAAAAAATGAAAGTTATTAGTCGTTTATACATCTAAATTTTTATTTTGCCATCTGAAATATTTCATGCACACATTGGGCTGATAGTGTATCTTCACGGAAGAACAATATCGCGTCACATGATCTGTTTAAACCAATAAGAATGGGAGAAAATTTAGTTGTGAACTATAAAAAAATAATAACTCACAAGTCAATTATAGAGGTAACAAGTAGCCCATATTGACAGTGCAGCTGATGATCTGATTTACATTTGATCATAAATGGCAGAGGCTGACTAGGGTCCTTTAAATGATGCCAAGTTGATAATAAATCTTACCTTACCTGCTTAACTACTGTACATCTGAAACACAGCAGAGTGACAAATCTGGCTGTTTTGTCTTTAACATTCAGAAAGCAGATCTACAAGCAACTGACAGTGTACCAAAGCAACCAACCACTCAGGTAAGTTTATTGTTTGGTTGCCAATAAGACTGATTTAAAAGATAAGAAAAATTAAGCAGCCTCAATTCAACAGCCCCAGATCCAGTTTTGTCTGAATATTGAGGTCAACTGAACAATTTCTTTAAAACCTTGACATCCTTCGAATCTGTTGAATGATTATTCAATTAAGTGACTAATATTATTATGGTTTAAGAAAGGCCCTGAATTCTAAAAGATAAAATTATGTGAGTCACTCAATGTTATTTGTAATTCACACTTAACTCAGTCACCTTGTCTTGAGGAATATCACAGAGTGCCGATCATATCAGCCTTGCTTGGTTATAATGTCTTCTGGCAAAGTCACTGAAGAATACGATACTGAAAATCAGCAAGTAATGTCAATAATCACACACTCAATTTACAGTATACTTAAATATGCCTATTAATTTCTTGCATCCATTGCATGTTTAGGTGTAATTAATAATATCATTTGAGCATTACAATTTATTTGTGACTCCCTCAAAAGAGGTCTCAGTGCAGTAATTATCAAATAAGTTCATGACTGACAAATGAAGCTGCTGGGTTGCTATTTATGCCAATCAATTCTAAAAGCAAATAAGATCTCAAATTATCCACAAAAAATTATTATCTACTGATCAGCATCTTAATATAATTGTTAACATTCTGTATTAAAAACTCACACCTTCAGAAATTTTATGCACTTCACCAATTCAGTGACCATGAAAGTACATGTATGCTTAACAGAAATTTAACTGATTAATAAATTGATTTGACAGAAATTACCCGAAATTAGCACGCCTGGACCCAGCACAAATTCCAGTGATGACGAGACCTATTTGGGACAGGTTGGGTTTGGTGTTAAAATCTCTAAGGCTACTTTGAACAAGATAACCCAGACAGCCAAAGACCCTGTTCCATTTTTCCTCCGTTTGATGGACGCTATGTTCAGCGACAAAACGCTAGCAGACAGTAACGTCCAAGGAAAGAATGGCCGTTGCCCCCTGAACCCAAAAATCTTGGCAGCTATAAAAGGTAATTGTTATATTAAACTCAGTCGATTTGTAATACATTTCAGATCCTAAATAAATGTCAAAAATGTTCTTATTATACAGGGAACTCTGTCATGACATCCAACCCTGAACCCAGTTAACCTTAACATACAATTTTTCATAGTAAACTGGTAGCCCTTCCATGTGACTACAGTAAAACCATTGCATTTTCCAAGGTTTAATGATATATTTTTTAGGGCCTGAGCTGGCAAGCAAATCGACTGGCTGGTGAGGGATGATTATGCCTAGCTGGTTTGACCTGATCTAGTGGACAATTTTTCTTGTCCAGAAGTTCAGCTCAAAAAGTTTTGCCTGCCTTTGAAAATCAGTTGCCTTCCCTCTGAAAAGAAAATTAAGTTTTATCAACTGGGTTGATAATGTCAATTGGCAACCATAAAGAGATTCAAAACTGACATTTTGAGAGTTAGCCCACCGGGGTTAGCCCTTTCTCGGAGTGATTTGCTTGTAAGTAGTGCAAAAGAATAAACTGAACTTAATTGAACTGAACCTTAGGAAATAATGAAGCATGGTCCAATTTAATCAAGCAATTTTGCAAAATTTACACCTAATTAACTCGCACGTAAAGATCGGGATGAATGGCTTAAAATTTACATTGCAACCCCTTGAGTACGCCAATTTGGGTGTGGCTCAAGGAATATTTCAACCCTTACTTTAAGGAAACTCAAAATGTAAATGACAGATTTCTTTACTTCTTTGAGCGCAGCTTAAAGATACCTGGACAGCTAATAGTTAAGTATTTTAAACATGCTAGGCGAGACCAAGATTTAATTTTTTATTCCTCTGAATATGACGAGTGTGGGTTTCCGAGTGTGCATATGACAACTAGTGTCCCCTTGCCAAGGGACGATTCGACCCTTTAACTGGTACAAGAACGCCCTTTTAATTGCCAAATTATGACAATTTTTCTGCCTTCAATTACTGAGAAACCTTTCCTTCTTCCTTGGTAAATTATCCTCAGCTGGACCCCCCTATGCGACTAGTATGATAATCATTCTTAGGCTGCTTGGGTCTCGAGGAATAAACAAAAAAAATAAAGAAATACAGCAGTCTGCTAATGTCCAACGTCAATCTGTTATTGTCTATGATTGTAGAAAGCTATGATTCACTCTTCGCACTGTGCAAATTAGGTTCAAGTTATATATAACTGAACAGGGGCTGCTGAATGATCACGAAGTGTTTTTTATACCCACAAGTAGCGATTAAGGTTCGAGTTATCTAGAAATCGAATTCCCAAGGAAAAAGAAGAAACTGCAAGAGGCAAATCTAAGAGACATCAATTTTAGTTTGCGTTAGCACGAAATATACTTTTTCTTACCCTGCGTTCCTCCTTCAGTTGAGATATATTTGGAACATTCGTCCATATGGCATCGCTTTAGCGCTACATTTTATGACGCGTTTGTATTTTCTCAGTTTCAACTTACCTTTCATTACTTTAGCATACCAATCAGTTCGTGAGCGAAAACTTAACCATAATTTTCCCTGAGAAAGTACTGAGAACGCACTGCTTTCTTCCAGCGATGCACGAAGGCCTTGTAAATTTTCGCAACTACACACAGGTTTAAAGTTACGACCACGCATCAAGAAACAAGTTATAAAGTTCTTGGTCAGCGGTTTGAGTCTTTTCACGCTTCTTATCCTGGCTATAAGAATTGAAAACAGTTATTACTTGCTCAGAGGTCGAGCTGCGAAAAGAAAGATCTGTCTGCCTGAACGCAAGAACGCGAGGTAAAAGAAGCGAAAGCTTGCGTCAAGTGACGTGATTACCGCGCGATTATTTTGCGCTGTCGTGTTCAGTGGGAGGAGTTTATAGCGAAACTGAAAGCTGTCTATTCATTCAATGCAGCCAGAAGGCTTGTCTGTAGAGAAACATTTTGAAAAAAAAAACTTCAAATCTACGAAAACTCGATAACTTTATATGGAACTCGTTTCATGGATCTTCAAGTTTACAAAGTATGAAGGGGGAGGATGATTTTTTGAACACTTGCCCTCTCAGAACACAAGGGCAGTGGGCATGTTATATTAACCTATCAAACGTATTTTTGGTGTTGAATATTAAAGACCAACGAAATCAACGAGCTGTCGAACTGACGGACCTGGTTAAACTTTGCGTTAGTTAGATTTGAACAAGGCCTTGCTACTCAAATAAATTTGGCCGACAGTGGCATGACAAAAGAACAGCAGTGATTTAATTCAGCCGCGCTGAAGAAAAAAAAAACGGAAAGAAGTTTGTAAGAGCACGCCTTCGCGAGATTGCTTTGCGTCGCGTCGGCCGGCGCCAAAGCGACACCTTCAGTCAAAGTAGTAAAAAGAGGAATCAGCCTTTTTTAAATTATCAGCATTTTTGGGGAGATAAAAGTGTTTCCGTAGTTCGCATAGTGTGATCGTCCAGGTGAGGGTAGTTCTGAAAAGAACGACGTCTCGACAACCTGAGCGAAAGTCACTGAACTATATCACTTTACACGAGTCTTTCAGCCAAAAGCATGATGGCAAAACTGACCAATCACGTTCTACGGACCAGACTTATGACATCATCGACTGACAACTTGACTCTGAAAATGACTTTTCAGAACCTACCCTCACCCAGACTATATACTATACGAACTACTGATACTCCTGGGTTCATTAAACAATAGACCACAAGTTTCTATGGTTTATAGGCTGATAAACCACGAACCGCAGGCGAGTGATTTACGAATTCTTCGAGTGTTTTACCAACATGATGATAATGATGATACTTAATTTATGTGTCAATTGAAGACATCCCAATAGTTTTATCACGCGTCTTTACCATAGAAACTTGTGGTCTTTTGCTTTTATATAATAATTCAGAAGATCGCGATTTTTCCATGAGTATACTGGCACAATATACCATACCTTTTTGACCAATCAGAGCGCGCGAATTGATTTGGTTATTACAGAAAACCATTTACTATGAAAAGTCTTTTCGCGCCAAGATTGCCTCCTGCCGGAGGGGGGGGGAGGACCGCTGGGGACCGCACGAAGTTTCATGTATGGGCAGGTTCCGCAACAAGGTCCAACCCATTACCCTTTTGTTTTCCATTTTCACAGAAAAGTTATCCCTTTCGAATAATTTTAATCGAAATAAGTTACCCCTTTCGTAGTATCACCCTTGCAGTCTACTGTTTGTCTTCAGAAACACTGCATTCTTTTAACCCTTGAACAACAATATCACGAGGGAACATACCTAATTTCTCAAAGGAATGTTTACCAGGATTAAGTATTATTTATTTTATTTAGTTCCTGTTCCTTTTGGACCTAAATGACACATTTCCCTGCCCTTTCTTGTACCTCAACTTGCGAAATCCCTACCCTTTTATTTACCACGGGAATGAAAAAAAGCTTAAAAGGTAAAGTATAGGCATAGGGAGTATTCCCCGGGACTACCTGTTGAATGCGACGAACTTTGCCGTCTAAACATTTATTGAACGTTCTTATCTATTTCATTCAGATTGTACCTATAAAAACTTTGGTATAAAAGGTGAAGATCAGGAGGACTTGTCAAAGTCCCTCGACATTAAAGCCTCGTCCAAGTGCAGGGACACCAGGAAAAGGTGTCTGAGGCAGCAAGAGCTCGCCCGGCAGGCCGAACAGTCGGCCGACACCAAACAGCCTGCTTCCGTTGAGGAATCCACCTCCGATTAACAAGTGACATTAAAGTGCTGCTGGTGATTGTGTTGCCATTTTATCCGTTACGAAAACATTCTCGTCCCGGAGGCAAGGAGCGCGGCCTCTAGGGACGGGAATGTCACGAGAATGCATCGAAAATTGCTCCAAATGCTACGTGTCGACAATAATTTGAAATAAAAATTGCGCACGTTATGTTTGTCTTAAATCAGTGATGTCTTATAGTGCTCCTGGAGAAGCGAGGTATACTTTCTGAACGCCTAAGCCGCCTCCAGGAACACACTGACATAAAAAAATCGTAATACAATCATAAAGTATGCCACTTTTATTTCCATTATCCTCTACACATAGCGTTTACATCATTTTCGAAGTATTCTCGTAATATTCCTGTCCCCACTGGTGGCGCCCCTTGAAAATTAATGTTCTCGTAACCGTTAAAATTGCAACGCAATCGCCAACTATAGAACGCAATCGCCAGCAATGTCACGTCTTTAAATGTGTAATACAACGCGTTTCAAGCTTTGTAGTTAATTTTCATAACGTGCAGCTGATTCCACCAAAAAATGGGTGTTTTGACCAGTGTTGGTATTATTTGAGTTTGAAAAGTCAAATCTTGACGAATTTACACCAAGAAATCACAGAAAGCATGCTTTATTGAACGTTGCCGAGTTGACTGTGAGTTGAAGTTATAAACGCCGAAGTTTCACTTTGTTAATTGGTTAATCAAATAAGTAATTGCATTTCTAATAGTTGGCGAACCTGAGGTATTCAGTGATGATGGCATCTCGCACATTTTCGGTATACAGTTTGGCAGTTGTCTGATGATCGCTTTGTGTAAAGCATGAAACTCGGAGTAGGAAATAAATTCCTTTGAATTTCCCGCTCCAAATGTAAATCAATTTATACATTATATAGAGTTTCACGCTTAAAGCGATCATCCGGCTGTGCAGCGGCTGATTTTCAGAACTCCGTTTCAAAAGTGCACTCAATCATTCAACATAAGAGCGTGCTTAAAACACAGATGACGGAGTGGTCAACTGTAGATTTCACTTGGCATTCTATTACCGTTTGCCTTATTTGGTTTCGTGGTGCTTCGAAACTGATGTGTGAAGCGCTCATCAGATAAATTGCCAAATGCTAATTTAGATCGTTTCACTGAATTTAAAAATATATACTGCCGTTAAAAATATGGTAGCTAGTATATAAAAGTAAACGTCTTAACAAAAAACAGAGGTACGAGCAAACTGAATGAGAGAACATTGTTGAGAGTGCAGTACCGACATTAGGCCTGTTTTACCAAGTTAATCATAAAAATTACAATTTTCTCGACTGTGATTGGTTTAAAAAACTCCAAATTTTTAACTAATTCACTTGCCAAGTTGTTATCGGACAGTTTGCTGTTGGATAGTTTGTTATCGGACAGTTCAATAAGCCAAACACATTCAAAGCTGTAGTTTAAATCAACCAATCACATTCAAAGTTGTAATTACGTGAGTGCGTGCACGCGCGCTTGCTTCCTAATATTATGGAACCTTACTATTAGGAGGCGCGGTGACCTTAGACTGTTTACGTGTCCTTTGTTAATGTAAGTTTTCCCTTCCGTTCATAACTTGGCTATACTTCTTTCCTCGGAAATTGTAATTTTTATGATTAACTGGTAATAAGACTTTGTGTCGTCCAATTCGGTCGTATGATTTTAGATCGAATTGGACTCCACTCAGTCCTGTTACTATTACTTATAGACAGTGCACGTGGTCGAGAACTGTTACTTGTGAACTCTTCTTGCTAACATGTTAGTCGATAAAGGGAAAAAAAAAAAGGATTATTGAGCAATTATTCCGAGTTCTACTCTGCAGAAATAATCACGCATTTTTATCCATAAACGATAATCTTGTAAGGAAAATAATCTGCCGAGAAAGATTCAGTAATCATGAGGAAAAATTATAAACCTGTCAGCTATCAGACAGCTGGCGGTATAATCTGTTACGCGTCTTTCACGTTACGTCGTTACACCTTTTTCCAGGTTTCAAGAATTATTGGTCTTTGAATTACGCACAGCACGTGACATTAAGGCCGTAATGTTGTCATGAAGATTTTATATTCTATTGATAAGTATTTGTAGAGCAGCATATTTTAATACAGGATTTAAATGCGAAGCAACCGAGTTGTTTGATAACCTGGCTGCCTTCCAATAAAGTATTATTAATACTTATCAATGACAAGCTTATTAGAGTTTTGAAAACGAGTTATCCAGGCTGTATTAACTTGCATTGCATAGTTGAAATAAAAGAAGGTTAAAATTTTCCTAAACTTGCAGTTTGGACTGATCTATTATGGCCATCATATTTATTTCAGCTACAAGTACGAATGTTGTAGTAATGTTCTGTGGTAGATGTAATCTTCGTCTTTTTGCAGATAAACACGGACAGGGTCGCCAAGTACCTAAAGCAAAAGAATGGGAACAACAAAAGATAAGAAGTTATTACTTATTACTTATCTATTTAGTACTTTTAAAAAAGTCAATCGCATTTTTCCAGGGTCTACACTGCACTCTTACACAAAATTCTCTCCGATTCTAATTCTAGGAGCTCTCATAGTACTAAGTTAAGCTCCAAGAGCTCGAAATACCACTAGGTCTAGACGAGATCGTGCCTAGAGTTCGCAGAGTCTCGGAGAGGAATTTTCTTATATCTCCGCGTAATTGCGCTCGGATCTCGCCGCTTATGAATTCCCCGAGAATCTGGGTGAGCTTTTGGTTGCCGAGAATCTCTAGTATTGCGAGATCTGGCCTAAACTCTGCAAAGATCTAGGCGAGACAAGAGTTGAATCTCGGCGAGATCACTACGAGATCTTCGCAAGATGATCTCGCCGAGATTTTCAGCAAGTTTAAATTACGGCCTTATATCTCGCCGAGAAATCGCCCGAGCATCTCGCCGAGATCTCGCACGAGAATCTCGGCGAGTTTTTTCTACGGCGGGATCTCTAGTCTCGCTGAGATCCAGCAAGAGATTCTCGCCGAGAATTTCGCCCTAATCTCGCCAAGATCTCGGCGAGTTTTTTGACCGGCGAGATTCTCTAAGCGAGATCTTGGCGCGTTTTTGGCAGGCGAGATTCTCAGATCTCGCCGAGACCTCGCCAAGATTCTCGCCGAGATTCTCGCCGAGAAACTCGGCGAGTTTTTGGCCGGCGAGATTCTCTAATCTCGCCGAGAATCTCACCGAGATTCTCGCCGAGATCTCGCCGAGACTCTCGGCGAGATTCTCTAATCTCGCCGAGATCTCGCCGAGATCTCGCCGAGTTTTTGGCCGGCGAGATTCTCTAATCTCGCCGAGATCTCGCCGAGATTCTTGCTGAGATCACTCCGAGACTCTCGGCGAGTTTTTGGCCGGCGAGATTTTTGAATCTCAGCCAGATCTCGCCGAGAACTCGGCGAGATCTCGCTGAGATCTCGGTGATCTCGCCGGCCAAAAACTCGCCGACATTCTCGCCGAGATCTCGGCGAGATCTCGGTCAAAATTTTGCAAGGGTTGTACGTTTTGTTTTTAAATTATTCTACAAACTTTAGTAACAACGATTTATCTTCATTTACGAATTTGATCAAGGGGACGAGACTGCTTAGAAATGACATACTAAGTTAAAATTAAGATGTCACAATTAATCATCCATCATCACATACTGCATTAAGAACAAAAGCAAGAGTTGTGAAAGTCAAGGACGGTCTTCTTCACATCGTTTCACAGGTAAATCAGAGCAAAACAAACCACTCACCTTTCTCACCGGAATCTACACGAAATAAGACGAGAGCATCCTCGTGTTGTTCGTGGTGCCATGCACTCTGGCAAAAAGGGGCGCAGTGCACTCTGGTTATATCCACTGCATTCTGGTAAAAAGTGATGAATTCTTTTAAAAAAGTCAATCGCATTTTTCCAGGGTCTACACTACACTCTTACACAAAATTCTCTCCGATTCTAATTCTAGGAGCTCTCATAGTACTAAGTTAAGCTCCAAGAGCTCGAAATACCACTAGGTCTAGACGAGATCGTGCCTAGAGTTCGCAGAGTCTCGGAGAGGAATTTTCTTATATCTCCGCGTAATTGCGCTCGGATCTCGCCGCTTATGAATTCCCCGAGAATCTGGGTGAGCTTTTGGTTGCCGAGAATCTCTAGTATTGCGAGATCTGGCATACTGCATCTCACCGGAATCTACACGAAATAAGACGAGGGCATCCTCGTGTTGTTCGTGGTGCCATGCACTCTGGCAAAAAGGGGCGCAGTGCACTCTGGTTATATCCAATGCATTCTGGTAAAAAGTGATGAATTCGAGAATTCGTATTCCCTTCTATATATTATTCTTAAATCCTGATTATGTTGGTGCTGGCTCACTACGCTCGCTGCGCAGCAATCACATACAAAGTTGTAGTTTAAATCAACAAATCTGGTAAAAAGTGATGAATTCGAAAAATTCGTATCTCCTTCTATATATTCTTCTAAAATACTGATTATGTTGGTGCTGGCCCCCCACGCTCGCTGCGCAGCAATCACATACAAAGTTGTAGTCTAAATCAACCATTCTCAATTTGAGAGCATCATGAAACAATTTATGCTTCCTTTATCAGTCTTTTAATGCAAATTTCCCCATTCTTTTACAACTTGGCTATTCTTCTTTTCTTGGAAATTGTAATTTTTGTGATTAATTGGTAATAAGACTTCGTGTCGTCCAATTCAGTCTGTAATCATAATCATGATAAGCAAATCGGACTCCCGATTTTGTTATTGCTTGTATGATTACAGACAGAATTGGACTCCACTCAGTCCTATTACCATTACTCATAGCTTCCTGTGTTATAATGGTGTTTTGCAGTTTTGCGTCTCTTGTTGGTGGAACGTGTGGTCCAAGTCTAGAAAATACAAATGTAGTTCACTTTGTTGATTTGAAAAATTGTGATCATGATGTGAAAGCACACTGAAAATTTTGTAACATTTTGACGAACCTTTGAGTTCGAAGCTCATATTTCACACATATATGTTAAATGGAGAGCCCAACTCTCCATGCATTGCCTTTCTGCCAACCCTCGATGTTGACGTAAGAAAATCGAGCTTTTCAAAAAAATGCGGTAGAGGTATATGTGTTACACTCGAAGTGAGACAAAACTCAACCTTGTTTTTTTCGACCAAAATTGAAAACGAGCTAGAATCGTTAAATTTGAGGGTTAAGATATGATATTTGGCACGATCATAGAAGAGTCCTTAAGGACTAGTGTTTGAAAAGATCATGTGGTTTGAGTAAAAAATGAGTTAATTATTAACTTTTTTCTACAAGTGTTGCAAAACTAGGGTTACGTGGGCGATGTAGCCGGGCAATTTTTGCCTCAAATTCTTACGTTTTCAAACAAATGAATAAAAGCATCAGAATCTACTTGCAAAGGGCTTTAAAATGATATATTTATATTTACTTAACCCTCAAAGCATCACCCATAAAAGGCGATTTAAAGTCAAAAAATGTGAGCAATGTAGCACTTTTTGGAGCAATTTCAAAAAATCATAAAAAATTCAATTTTCAACATTTGGTTTTCTAGTTTGTTGGGGACGATAGCTCAGTGCATGGGCTAAATGTTCACAGAGTTTCGATGGTATAGATAGAATTCTCTTGTCAGGGTCATACAAAGAAAAATGGCCAAATGGGTAAGTTTCAGTGTGCACATCATGAAGTACCATTCGTCACAAGTCTTTGCTGGGTAAGTTTGCACTTTTTCTCCTCCGTTATTTTTGCTTTTTAGCACCCTTAGAACACTGAGCAGAAGCAATCCACCTATTGGAAGAGGTGTCTAAGATGCTCGAGCACTTTTCTTGAACATTCTCTTCTCCTAAAAAACGATTGCGTCTGCGCAGGCTTTGGTCAAAGTTTAAGGGTGCACTCTGACCAATATGTTGTTGAAGGAACTCGCTATTAGAACTTGAGGACCTTTTGTTGATGTTTTAATGTTATAATATGCTTGTTCATGTTGTAAGGAACTGTTTGGTGTTACATTTTTTGAAATCGGTTCCTTTGTTAATTAGTTATGACGTCATTTGTGTCTTAACTTTGCACCTTAATAACTTTGCGAGGTTTAAACCATTTAGCCAGTTTATTATCAATCGAGCTTGGTCTTAACATACCCTTTGGCATGCCAAACTTTATTGCAAGTAATAAAATCCATGCAAAGTTATTAGCAGCTAAAATTTTTACAAAATGGCGGACACAAGTTTGTTGGTACCATGCCCTTGGCAGTTTTTAACACATGAGGCTAAACTTTAACCGCTTATAACTCTTAGAGAATTTAATCATTTGACTTCATATTTGGAGGTTAAGTTCTTATATCTAAGGGCTAACTACCAGTGTAATGGCACGTTGTGAGGTTGTATTGTCGGTAAGATACTGTTGACACGTTTAAATGTCTCGAAGGGCCTCGTTATTAGAACTTGAGGACCTTCATTGATGTTTTGATGTTATATCATGCATTTTCATGTCCTTTTAGCTTTTCTGGCAAAGTTTTGTTTGCAATCATGGAAATGACACCAATGACACGTATGATTAACCGTGCTCTGAATGGAAACGAGGAAGCCAAAGAGTTATTAAACGTGGGAAATCACAAGGTGATTCCAACTAGTAGAAAGATTACACCATAAACATTACAAGCTGAATACGTGTATGCCAGCCGGCAGTATCTTGCTGCTGCGCAGCTTCAACTTAAGAGCCTAGAGAGGATGGCCAGAAAGTATATTCTTCACTTATCCTGGATAAATAAGCACCACTTTCAAGGCACTGCCATAACCGAAGAAGTGACGCTTGTGGATGAAGATGACATTTTGGAAGAGATGTCCATATTGGTCACAGATTTGCCACTCACCAGACATGGCGAAGATATCTCAGACTCGGAGGACGACGATGTCCAGATGAAGACTGTGCTGGAGGGGATGGAAACAGATCATTCGGATACCGCACAGGAAGAGCACAATACGTCAGGGTCCGAGTACACAAGAAAGAAAAAACACACACCTCCCACCACTGAGGGTAAATCGTCAGCAGCTAACCCTAAACGATCGCATCATAAGAAACAGCACTGTCAAGTGCCTGAATGCGACTTTCATGGCTACAACCTAAGGAGGCACATGCAGGTACATGTCAAAAGGGGCGAGGTTTCCCAGCAGAATGTTACGAAATTAAGCACCATTATGTCACAGGGCGAAAAACAAAGGGGACCCTCAGTGCAGAAGACCAAAGGCGGAAAGCACAAAAAAGGGAGACTTCGAAAGTGGTGCCCAGTGCCAGGATGCGATAAGATAGTAGTCAATGTTGGTAGACACATTTCGTCTAGCAAAGACCACAGAATCATTAAAGGGAGTACGCACTACATCAGGCTGCTGAAAACAGCCAAGCGATATACGGGCAGTGCAGAGCTGGAGGTGTACCTTGAGAAGGAAGGCGAAGAGGAAGATGAAGGAAGCCAAGATGAAGGAAGCAAAGAAGAAGACCAGGAAGAAGAACGAATGCAAATCGAAGAGGGGAGTCAGAAAGGCAGCATGTCAGAGGGCGAGGAAGAAAGTGATCACCCTTGCAAGGTTGAAGAAAAAACATACCAAGAAGCCATAGAAGATGAAGACAAAGAACATGCCAATGAAGACTCTGAAGAAGACGATGATCAGGACTTTGCAAAAAGTGAAGATGAAGAGTCTAGCGAGGAAGAGCCAATGACTGCTGAAAAGTACTTCACAGCAACCTCGTTTCAAAGTTATCGTCATCGCTGGTTAGTCGGTTTCTATGATTATCTGTCCCGGCCGTCAGCTGGCCACAAAAAGAAGTACATTAAATTACAACCTGCACGCCAGATAAGAAACATCTTGGAGTTCATAGACAACAAGGGCAATGACATCACCTGCCTGGGAGATGATGAGGGAGATGCTGTGTGGAAGCGTTTTGTAGTTCCGTCGTTGGAAACTCACAGTAGAAAAAGTGGAACAGTAATCTTGTACCTTACCAGCTTTGAGAAATTTCTCACTTACGTGACCAACCCACGCTACAATCGATTCGGACCTCCAC
>OZ026603.1:16421086-16506086 GCA_964020085.1 Micromussa lordhowensis
GAAGATGGCGGAACCTGCCTGTCGAAGAGCTGGTCGTCCACGTCTGCCCGGTTCTGTGAAATATATTCGGCTCAGGGAAAGTGTTTTCACTCTCTGGAGACAAAAAAAGGAACTTACTGGCTTCCGTGATTCTACTGACAGTGAGTTTGCCAAGTTTCTGCTGCATAGAAGGTATAGTGGACGTTAGATTCATACCACTCTTATAATGTCATGACAAATGTCAATTTCATATTTTGTCGTCTATTTTGAAGTTTTTGCGGGGAGTGTTTAGTTATTCGCTTTGGTCTTTCTTCATGGTTCGTACAGGTTTGATGACATTTTATTCAAGGACTTTTCCAGGACTTTTCAAGGACTTTTAATAATATTCAAGGAGTCCATTTCCACAAGCACGATATCACATCTTTTCCACAGTCACTCCAAAAAAGCAATTCTTGTAAGTGCAAATCAAAGGATTAGATTGTGTAGAATTATTCCTTCAGCTTTTCCAGCATGGAACTTAATTTTTAAATTTTTAATTTTTAACTACTATTGTTTTTGTGCCTTTCACTTTTCATGTGCGATTTCAATGCAGACTCTCCCATGTTTGAAATGTCGATCATTCGATCACAGCAATTGCAAGGCCTTTTTCCTGTCAGCTTTAAATGCAGTCAACCAACCTTTGTACTTTGAATTAAGTTCCCACTGCCGATTGTAAATGCAATTTCCTCTTTTGACCTTTTGAACTCATTTAAGACACAAAAAACAGGACCAGAGAAGAATAAATTTCACACTTCACAGCTACTTTGCGCTACGTTTACCTCGTGGTTTCATTTGCTAAGAGGGGGGCTAAACAATGCACCTGGCATTACCCCATCGAAGGCGCGGTTACTTAGATACTTTGAATAAAAAATACCGAATTGTCCTGCTATAAAAAGCTTGGCCGTTTTTTGAGACGATGAGTTTCTCAACTGATTTTAGATGTTGACGCAATCTTTTCAATCTTTTCATGTCAAAATGAACTTATTTTGCTTTATCCTCAAGTATTCAAGGACTTTTTCATGAAATTCAAGCACTGCTTATCCAAATTCAAGGAGTTTTCAAGGAGAAAATCATTTTCAAGGAGTTTTCAAGGACCTAGCAGTTTTTCAAGGAGTATTCCAGGCCCGTGCGAACCATGTTCTTTAGGTTAGGGACTGTCGCCGAAGTAAATACTCCTTGTTCTCCTGTGCAAGCGCAAGTGGAATCTGGTAAGTTTCCAATTTGTTACATATTGCATTTTCAGGAATTTACAGTACAGTGTATGTGCATGTAGCTAGTGTTTGTGCGAGTCTGATACGTTTTTATTTTTGTGATCAAGTTGATTGCTGCATTGTTACGATTTATTCATTTAGTTTACGCTGTCGTTGGCAAACGATTCACTGACTTAGTTTAATAGTTGTGTACTTTAATAGTTGCCTGACGCATGACTGCAAGCAAGGCTGAAGGTGACCTTGCCTTGATACTAACCTCTACTTTTCTCATTTATATGTTCACAAATTAGCATAAGAACAACTTGATTTACACAACAAATACAGTTGGGCCTGGGCTGGAGGTGACCAAAAGGTCACCTCCAGCTTCGCTGTCATTTAAAGGCTATAGGCCTAATTCTCGAAGGTCCCAAAAAGTTTGAAAAGCCACCAAAATCTAAAACCTTATTACTACAGAGCTGTTTTATGCACATATTTTTAATATGAGCAGAGGTTTCCTAGATACAACTCTCTGTCTTTATATAGTGATTAGGTCGAAATGGGTCTGCAGCCTGAAAAGTTCCCGGGGCTTTCAAGAAAATGGCTTCAGGTCAATGAATAGACAATTGTACAATGGCCTATTTCCATGTCCTACATTACATATTCATTTTATATTGATGTTGATACATGATTTATATTTCTACCACCATGTATTCCTGTTTGAATTATTTGTCTTGTTTGCAGTACAGCCTTTTCTTCAGCCAGATTGTGTTCTGTTTTGTCCATGTTATTGTTATATGAAATGAATTTTTGTTGCAGGTGCTCCTGTTCTGTTTTCAACCCCAATTAATTCATGTACTCGACGTCAGATTAACACAGCATGAAATCCAAAATTTACGCATCTTTAACTCTTGCGTAAAGAACCGTAAATATAAGGCTTCTTCTTTACGGACAAGTTGCGCGTTGCGTAAAGATGCGTAAATTCAGAAAACGCGTAAAGATTACGTAAATGATATTAAATGTTCGTAAAGGATGAATATGTAGATGGATTTAATTTACCACTTTCTATTTGGACAGAGTCAAAGAAGTGGAATAATTATGTGCTATGTATCTTCGATGAAATACCGAATTAATTTGACCTGTTTCGCTTTACGCTCTTTACGCACCTTTAACATTCTTTACGCATCTTTAAATTTCTTTACGCATCTTTACAATTTTTCTTTACGGACCTTTAACATTCTTTACGCATCTTTACACATTGTTCTTTACGAACCTTTAACTTCCTTTACGCTGATCGATCTTTAGGCGTCTTTAATTCTCTTTACGGATATTTCTTTTACCATACGACAAATCTTTCTTTTTTACTTATGGACCTTTAACTTACTCTACGCATGATATGTCTTTAAGGTAATTCCTTAGTATTGCATTGCGCATCCCTACTGCGCCTCCGATTTTCAAGTCACTGGCGCGCGCACATGGGCGCGTACAAAACGTAAGAGGTTTCCCTCAAACTAAGCTCGATAGCAAAATAAATCCTCCTTTTCTATTAAACAAGCATGGTGACATAAAACACCGTTTTGCAATTTAAAAACTTTAGTCTACTGGTAGTTAGGTTAGCTTCGTTCTTTTCTATGTTTATGTGGCACTGTGTGTATACGTCTTCTTATTTTGTGTCCCTGACCTAAATATGAAAAATAGCTTTTCTTTTAACTTGCTGCCTGGCATTTTTAACTCTTAGGTTTTTTCGGGGAGCCAGCATCCCTATCATTTTTATGTTTCCTTTGATACATCATTGTAAATTCACTTTCTTTTCTAACCATGGGGTAAAATTAAGATGTTTTTGTTGAACGTTAAGACTATATTGCATTTGCCCTCGGTGTTTAATTCTAAGAGATGACACTTCATTGAGCTTTCTCTTCTTACCCACTTCCACCTGCACATATCAGTACTGCTGAAATTCTAATCATCTACTGGTGAATTAAATGTTGTTACTTATTTATCTTACGAAGTTGGAATTGCATTTTATGATCACCCGCATCATCTAGAGCAGAGGTTATGACCAAAAATGGAAAGCACATTGTCTAAGTACTCATAAACATTTTTATTTCCGTACAAAAAGATAACTCGGTAGATGTAACAAACCTGTCAATAATAAAACATTACAGGAATGATGAATCAAATCAGGTCTATGAAAAGGTGCGATTTAAAGGAACTATCACAATTTTGTCTTCAAATGTTGATGCAACAACGAATTTGGAAAAAATTCTGGCCACTGGAAGATACCGTGATGGGCCTCCAGGAAGAAATGTTTTTCTCCAAATTTCAACAGGCTTGCCATACTTGTCTTTGTTCTCGTCCTCAACATACCAGTCTACAAGAGCAAATACGTGCTGTTGACTGTGGCTTCCAATTTTCAATGTGTGTTGGACAAAGCAATGCACTTTGCCCGGTCTTAGTCCAGCATGAGGGCTGATTAAGCCCTGCTCATCAGTCCATGATGCAACTATTCTTGCAGATCTCAGTGACCTACATTCCTGATTGGAACCAAATTTTTCCGCACCAATGACAATGCTGCCAAATCGCCGCACAGTTTTTGCAAGACAGTCAAGGCTTGTGATGGCATCTCCATACATAGACTTATATACAGAAAATAAGGACGATAGCTCATCTGCATCCAAAGTCCTAACTTTGTGGAAACGAGGAAGATAAAATTCAAATTCCAGCTTTCTCCAGTCAATGTCCAACAAGTTGGGAGAAAGTGCAGCATTCATCAGTTTACATCCTAACTTGACAATGTCAGTGATGTTCTCAGCGATGTTCATTAGCTGGTTTGAGAAAATTGGAAGGAAGTGTTCTTCAAACTCATTAGGCAACGAAGCACTTGAAATGAAGTGATCCGAGAGCAATTTTCTCATCAGCTGAATTTCAATGCACCTGTTATTGGTCTTGAAACTACTGAGGATGCCATTGAATCGTTCAAAGCTGAAACACCAAAAATTATAAACTGGGCCATAGTCCAGCACACATTCTTTTAAATGCCCATGAAGATGCATGTTTGGTTTGACTTTTGATTTGCCATAGAGCTGCTCAAACTTTTCACAAAATTGCAGAAGCATTAAATCTGCCTTTTGTAATTCGAGAGCAGTTATTACAGGTCTAGTTAGGAACTTACATGCCAACACAAATGCCTGCCAGCATCGCATATGTTCCTCAGGTAACAGTCCATTCAACACAAACAAAGAATAAACTAGAGTCCAGTTTTTCCACTGTGATGCAGTGTAACATCCATAATTAGCTGACATCTTGTGTGGCAGCCTCCCAAGCCCTGTTCCAACATCAAATTCCTTAATTCGTCTCTCCATTGTCTGGATGTCCTGCTTGCTAAGAAGATTTTGCTCTATCCACAGCTTGAACATTGATTTTGCTGTGCCTAAGAACAAATTGTGCATTGGATCTATTACAGTGAAGCGGATGCAGTCAAAGTAATTCAGTTCAAGGAGAACACTGTCATATAGTCCATACTTCTTGGCTAACAGATCATATTCTGTTTTAGTTTTAGCTCGCAACAACTTTCTTGCATGTTGTTTGTGAGAATCAATGTTTCGCTTTGGCCATTCATCCCTTTTAAAACCTGAGAAGTCAAATGACTCTTTAACATTACCTGGGAAAAATTTAAAGCACCTTGAGCAACCATAATGAGAGTTATGGCTCTTGAAACCACAAAGTTTCCTAGCAGCAGGAATATCACAAGAAATACATGCTATTGCAGCTCTGAAACATAGAGGTAAACGGCACAAGCTTGACTTCAGATACACTCCATTCCAAATAGCTTTCATTTCCTTCACAAGTGGTGCTAAAAATTCATTGAGGCTCCCTGGCTCCTTATCCATTCCAGGAATAATGCCAACAACAATGATATTCTCCCATTTAAATCGCATACTTCTTGGCAGGTTTAGATTCGCTAGGTACAGCACACCTACAGAATAATCGTTCCTGTGCTTCTTTGGTTGAAAAAAGTCAAAGTTCAACATGAACATATAGTTTCTAGGGGCAGCAAGAAATGGTTCACCATCAACAGATTGAAATTCCTTCCATACTTGCCCATCAACAATGTCGGCTAAGTAGCCGTCTTGACTTTGATGGTCACGCCAGGACTCACAAAGTTGTGGGAAATTTTCTCTCATTAGCATTTCTTGAAGCTTCTCTTTAACACTGTTGTAACAATATACTTTAAGAGGGTAGAATTGTTCAGTTCCATTGCTGAGAAACACCTTTTTTGCTAAAGGTGCTCCACAAGTGGCACTTCTTGGGAATCGTTTATGTTTACAGTGCTTGACAATCCTTTTCCCTCGGTGGTCAATTTCTGTGCAATCTTTCATGTCATACAGTTTAGAACACTTGGAGCAAACGGCATACTTGACAAAGTTATCACGATCAAAACTTGCAAACTTGTGGAGAAGGTACAATGAGGAAGGAATGATGGTCACCAACTCTCCAAGGTATTCACAACCAGATAAATCAGAAAGTACCTTGAAGAATTGGAAAAGAAACTGAAGAAGCCATTCCAAACCATTATCACTGAGCTTGCATAGAGACTGCCACATAAGAAAAAAATAGACAAGCCATTGTACTAATGCAGTTAACTTCTGGGTTCTGGTCTGCTTAGGAGTAGGTTCTGGGCAAGGTTCTCTACTTTCAACATCACAGAGAAGATCTTCCATAGAGACATCTTCCCAAACTTCAGGCTCTTGTTCTCCTCCACTTGTATCACTGTTTCCCTCATCCCTATCTAGTACCTGTAAAAGCAAAAAGTATGAGTGAAAGAACTCAAACCTGTGGCTACATCTGTCAAAACTTTGTTCTTCACCACACACAAATATATATAGTGAATATTGAATATATGAAAGTTCATATACTTAAACTGCGGAGTTGTGTGCATAACTGCGATGATCAATCATATCTTCGTACACAAATACTGTGCCACTATGCTTGTACAAATCAGGGGTGCTGTTTCCATAACAGCCACAGTGTTGACTCAAGCTTAGTAGATTCAAGATTGTTTTTTAAAAAAAGAGGACACTTCTAATTTTCGAACAAGATGCCAATCAAATACTTAATATTACATGTATATGGTTTGTGTTTGTAGCCAATATAAAGTGCACTTTGATTTGTCAATTGTAAGGCATTGTTCTCCTGCAATGCCCACAAGCCAATTATGGGCCTCAAAAACCAAAGTAAAAAGCCAAATAAGAAAACAAATAATGATTATGAAAAATGACCAGTTTGCTGTATTGACCTCACTATCGCTCAGTCAATACTGCAGAGTCTCAGTTTGAGAATTTCCCATAAAGGCCGAATGTTTCAAGGGTACATGTATTAAGTAGTTATTGTTATTTATTGAAATAGAAAATAATGTTTACCTCACATGAATCACTGCTCATGTTGTCATTGTCATAGTCTGGATGATCTGAGCAATCTGATTATTAATAAACAACAAAGAAAGATATGCTAACATTAACATCAGGTTAAGAAAAAATTATCCACATACCTACTTTTATTTAGTGTATGCAAAAGCCCTTTAACCCAGCAATTGCATAAGCAATCAATAGGGTTCTAGATGTGGTGCAGATTGTGCACCACAATGCAGATTATGCAGATTATGCAAATGTCCTTCAATCATCTGTCAATCTGACTGTTTATTTATTTTTTACTGAATAATGATTCAAAAGGACAAGGCAAACTTGTTTTCAATTGGCTTGCATTGTTTAAGGTTATGTATGCATACAGGTTTATCAGAGCTTGGGTGCAGTAACAGCACAAGCAGTCGGACTTCATAAACACACAAGCTTTCTTCAAGCGAATATATTCCCCAAACACAACCAAACGCAATCCGTTGGGTTCGGTTGCGTTTTCTGAATGCTTAATTTATTTTGCCAGGAAAGCAGCGATCATTTAAGGCAAGCACTGTTGACATTTGATTTCTCGCCGTTTCCTACAGTTATACACTGGAGTTAACCCAGAGAATGGCGCCATTTACCAAGGCAGATACCTATATTATTAAGTTACCAAAGTTTACTTACCTTCATGTTCGCGTAAGCTTGGTTCCAAGAAGTCATCCTCAAACGGCATATCGTTTCGATCGAACGAGCGTGAAGGGCGAGTAGTGCTTGTCTTTGTGCTAACGGCTTCGGCCAGCTGCCATAAACCGCTTGAGACATTATAAAATCGCCTTTTGTGCTTATAAAATGTCGACTTTCCAAGAAATTCTTTGCAGTGCCCACAAAAAAAGTTTGAACTGGGGTATCTTGACATAATCTGCTCTACACGTTCTGTGGAAAGTGGTCGAAGAGAGCCTGGGCACGACTAGGCATAGTAGCGAGGTTCTTTTGTCCCGAGTCCTTTCTCCCGACAGTTTCGGCACAACTCGGTAAAGAATCGCGGAACAGGCCGAGCGCATAGAACAAATCACAAGGTGAGACATTAGATTTGCATTCTTGGCGCGAGTTTTAGCGTCATTTTGGTGTTGTTTGGCGTCGACGTTTGTGATCACTGCAATATTTTACTTCACAGGAGATTAGTTAACGTTTGGACCTTCTTTTCTTCTAGAGAATGTCGAGAAATACTGTTAGTGTAAACCTGAGTGATAGTTATGCTTTATTACTCGACGAGTCGCTGAAAGAAAATCAAGCCTTGAGGCAACAACTGAAGGAGCGCGACGAGGAAAACGACAGTAAACTGAGGGATCTTTCAAACAAAGTAGACTCGTTGTGTCAACTTCTCGCTGAGAAAAACTCAGGCATCAATGAAGAAAAGCCGAAGAAGAACTGCAAAATCCACGTACCCACAAGGTGTCGGGTAAGAAGTCTTTTAAGACCGTTTGTTTCTGATGCATACTCTGTCTCACCTTTGTTTACCCTGCTTACTTGAGGATCGAGAGTCAAACTTGTGGTCGAAGGCCAATGTTTACTCTTACTTATGGATTTGAATCATTCCATAGCGAATTGATTGTAAATTAATGTCATGTAGTTTTGTAAACAGAAGTAACTGATAAGATTTGTTTTTGTCTCAACGAAATATAGCGAGAACACGACAGGGCAGGGGTTGGGGAAGTGTATTGTGGGATGAATTAACAAGCAAAGGCGCCTCAGTTGCCTTTTGCAGATATTTTTTCCTCAGTGCTTATACTGGTACTCAAGATACTGTTTAAACTGATTACAACCCCTCAGATTTCAACATTTGAAGTTGTATGCATGATGTGGAAATCACCTGGAAGTGTGGGATCAGGACTTGAAACTTGGTGTAGGCCAGGCGTAGTCAATCGATAAAAATCGATATTGAATAGCATCAATTGATTCCGGCAATGACTCAGAAAAAATTATTTACTGATCAATTGGCAAAAATAGATGACAATTGATAATTCCAGTTTTCAGGAATGTTGATTGATCAGTTGAAAAAAAAATGACAACAACCACCCAGACTATTCTGTTGTTTATTTTCCTGACGCTACTTTTTTCTTTTTCCGATTTTCATTGATTGCATGCTGTCAGCAATCAATATCAATCTTCAATTGATGTTGATTGTTATCGATTAATATCAATTATTGGTTTGTTGATTGACTACGCCTGGTGTATGGCAACACAATTACCAGAAAACAGATAGTCTGTGGGCATAACAAAAGAAATTCTTTTTAATTTTCAATTGGAAATTGTGAGCCAAAAGAAGGGTGAAACAGTCAGTCCTTAAAATTCCTCCTGCTTAATAAATAAATAATTCTCCATCCCTGAAAATACTGTTCATTGTCAGGGTATTGTTTAAGACCATGTTAAACTTTTCTTCTTCCTTGTACATTTAGTGTGTTGACTAATGCCAGTTTTTACATTGTGATGTAGACGGAATTTCGCAGAATGTATAAATGCTTGATGGAGGATGATGCAAGTTTTCAAGGATTTTATCTTGAAGAGAGGTAACTTCTGGTTCTTCTGTAGTGTAAGCCTCCTAGCAGTTTTCTTCTACATCAAGTGGTAATAAGAATATTATTAAAAGTATTCTCAAAGTTACTTCAAAAGCCATTTCATAATAAGAAGACACCGGAAGTAATTCATTTTGATACATGTACATGTAAGTGTTTTATTTGTTGAAAAAGAGTTTAACAGAACTACCTGTTGGATCCATTATTTTGCCTGATGATGACTGGTAATCTTTTTCTACAGAGGTACCATTGCTAAGTTTTAGTACGTAGTATTGTCACAAAAAGACTTCTTGCTCAGATCTTTAAATTTAAAACTATTATTACCACGAAAGAAGTCCTTTAAACTGTAGATAGAACAAAAGACTACACTGGCCTTAAGGATATAAACAAGTACAGTGTACTTTAATCTGGCATGGTCAATTGACTTGTGTTATTTGATGTTTTTGAAACCACATAACATACTGTAAGTTTTGTGGAAGCGAATTTATTCACTGAACGCAATTGAACCAAATTTATTGGATTGTGTTTGAAATGAAAATTGACTGGATTATGATACACATGTTTGTTCAGGGTTGTCATTAAGTTTTGTAGCCTTATTCTCCACACCTGTAGCAAACTTGTTACCAACTTGTTTAATTTTTAGTTCAGCCTCGGCGAGGAATAAGGAGGCATTTGGCATTGTAGCAGAGGCCATAAACAATGACTCTGGAGGAGTTGAAAGATGTCCATGGTCTCCTGCACAGCTCAGAGGTAAACTCCCATTGCATTAATTGTTATAGCTAGATTTGCTACCAGTCTTGTATCATCTACTAATTCGTCTCCCTTTTTAAGGTTTTGACTTAATATTTACCATGTCTTGTGAAATGCCATTCTAACCTGTCCTTAAAAATGAAACAATTATGCTTTTGTTAATAAAAAATTCTTAAATCCTTGAGACAACATGGTAAAAAAGCAGTATTAGTGAAGATAAAAAGTGTCAGACTTGAGAAAACATTTAAGTTTTGAAGTTTCTGTTAATTGATTTTGATCAAACTGGAATTCAGTTATGTGAAAGACCCTTTAGTTTAAGTAATCTTGCTCTAAATGGATTCTTCAGTATTTGCATTCCCCCCCCCCCCACCACCTCCCCAAGCATGTATTGCTTCTGATTGTGAGGGTAAATTGGATAATACATTTTAATCCTTCTCCTTTTGTCTGCAGCTGCCTATTTGACTTACTTGAGAAGTCTCAAGGATTCTCAAAAGCGAAGAAGGGTTCCAGGAAAATTAGAACACAAAATTGTGTGTAGAAGGCAGGGAAGGTTAAGAGAGGTGAGAAATCTGTCTTAGATTTGGGCAAGTAATTGTTAAGGAACACAATACTGGAATTATTATTCTAGGTGTTTTCAGAGAGATGTAGATTTTATGCTGGACTGTATTGATTGCTCCAGAACTCTGTTTTCATGCTAATTAAAGACCAGATTCTAATACCATAACCAGCCCAGTCAAAATGTTTTTGAGTAGTAGGCAAGCTGGCTATAGTAATAAGTAGCAGAGGCAGAAGCTGCAAGGGCCTCTGGAAGAAAATGGCAGAAGTAAGCGGCAGATATTTTGTAGGTGGACAAACCGGCTGCCAGCACATTTTTATTGTGCTGCATAACCAAAACACAAGAGCACTTCATCTTTTTCTTTCTTTTGAAAAGCAGTTTGTGTAGCTAATTTTTTGCTTTGATATTGTCCTGTTGCAATATTTCATTTGTGTAAGCTACTTGTTTTTTGGCAAGACATGTACATGCATTAACCCCCAATTTTTTTGCAGAAAATTACTCGTCGAGTGTCTGCCATTGAGTTCCTGGATTGGGAAGATGACAAAAAGCAACGTGTAAAAAAGTTCTGCACTGTAGAGTACACCAGCTCTGACGAGAGTGAGCTCTCAGAAGATGAGACAGGACCTGATGTCAAGAGATTTTTAACAAAGAGGTTGGCTTGGGAGGGTCCAAGATTAAGGGAGCTTAAGGACCTCCTTGATCTTACGTACAAAAAGTCCCTTAGTCACCATGTGAGGAATTTTCAAACCCAAAGAGTTATTGGGGAAAGATTTTCCTCAAGGGGCCCCCCACCTAATGCCCCTAAATGGGCCCTAAAGAGTGGTCCAGTGGCCACAAGCACTCCAGCAAGGGGAAGACGTAATTAAGCAAGAAGTTTAACATTAAGGGGCTGGCTTGTAATTTTATTGCTTTCTCAGGAATTAAAACTACACATGTACATGTACATGTAGATGTCATTTTGATAAAATCACTTGATGGAACCTACACTGTACATGTAGGTATCAAATTGCTTGAATTGCATGTAGGTTGTAGTACATGTTTAACTAAACTTTTCATTAGAAATGAAATAATTTCATCAGTGATGGCTGTAGTTGAACATTTTGCTTATGCATTACAGATTACTTGTAATCTGTAAATTGACAATTTTGGGTAAGAATGGCCAGGCCTTTTAATGTTAGACTCCTCTTGTTTAGTGGTTTCAGACAAATTATCATATAAATTAAAGGGAACCAATGACAGTGAGGGAAAACAATCCTTTCTCCTATGCTGGTTGAACTTAATAGCTGTCAGCAGTGAAAAACAAGAAATGCCAAAGTTATGACTGTGAATGTAGTGATAGTATGTGTGGTTTTAGTAGGTAACTACTACTAACTGTAGTTGACTTTTACAAATCAAAACAGCCAGCTGATGCATGCAAGTTGCAATATAAGCTTCATTCCTTTCATTGGTTCTCTTTAAATTTTAAAAGAAAAAGCAATAAATCCAAAATGACAACAGCAGTAGTTACTTTCAAAGCATGTCTTTTAAGAAACACTAAAAAGTGCTGTGTTGTTTTCATGACAACTTGCTATTGTTTTAAATTGGGAGTTTCTTCAAAATTGTGTATTTTTGTAAGTATTTTTTGAATTATTTTATAAAATCAGTGAGAATTGACGAGCAAAGCTACAAGGTAATTGCATCTCTTTGTTGTGTGTAGAAAACACAAAGTTGTATGTTTGTTGTTCTAGTTGCAACTATTTATCTTTTCCTGGGAGTAAAATGCGTAAATTTCCAGGAGGTGGAGGGGGGGGGGGGGGAGGGAGGGGTGTACTCTTTGCCACCATTATTTTTAAGCTAATGCAGTGAGAGTGACAATAGGAAGTTTACGAAACACGACGGCGACGCCGGGGACAACGTCGATTAAAAAATGAATTGATATTTTACCTACGAATCTCGCGATACTCTAAAGTCATTTACTTTGTTTGTCGCTGTCAAAGCTATCGCAAAACGAAATCCGGAACACAGCGGTAAATTTGAAAGAAAATTTTAAAAAATTAGCCGCTTTGGTCCACGTTCTCCAGACAACACAGAATTTGATCATTTCACGTCGTTGTCCTGCAGAGAACGGCAAAGAAATGTACCAAGAATTATGACGCACGTGCACAGCTATTGTTCTGCTCATTGAACCTTTTGTTTAGTGACGTTGCCGTTGCCGTTGCCGTTGCCGTCGTGATTTCGTAAACTCCCTAATGGCTCAAGTAATAGACTGAGAGAAATTTAAGATGTCAATTAGACCTGTTGTATAACTCTCTATATAAAATATTTGTAATGGTTGTGTTATCAGATCGTATCCTCTATGTACATGTTAATATTTCGCCGTTTGAAACTCTAATTTTCTGTATATAATGTAAAAAGCTATTTGAAGTGATTGCAATAAAATGAATTACAATGTAACATTGTGTTGCTGCTCTTGGTGGGTGGGTCGTAGAGAGCCGTGTATGTTCATTGCGCAATTTCATCACGACTGTTCAGTAACGTGCCTTTTTGATCGCTTTCGTCTTTGTTACCGCTTTACAGACATACTAAATTATCGTAAACATACGATACGCTTTTTTACAGTAGGCGTAAAGGTAACCTTTCGTGGGTATTGGAACAAACTCAATTTTACATAAGGGCCTGAAAAAAGGTAAACGTAGCAAAATAAAAGTACCCACAAAATGGGCATGTAATTTACAGCCATTTAGGACAATTTAAGGTGCGTATAATAAAAGAACCCCCGTTTCGTCCGTATACAAACATTGTTAAGGTTATCTGTACGCCTTTTTACAACATTCGTAAAGGTTACGTTTTATAGTCCATCTGTACGACTCTTTACAACATGCGTAAAGATTGCGTTTTATACTCTATCTGTACGACTTTTTACAACATGCGTAAAGATAGCGTTTTATAGTCTCTCTCCGGAATCTTTACGCACTATGGTTTTAATGCGTAAAGACGTTCTTTACGAATGTGTAAAGACATCGTAATGAAGCGTAAAGAGGATCCTTACGCGTTCTTTACGCCATCATTACGAACGCGTAAATTTAACTTTTCATGCTGTGTAATCTACATGTATCTGACACAGCTTTTTCAACCAGGTAATTAAAAGTTGTGTTTAGTAGCGTCCTCTTTTAAAACTCGAAGAAATGTATTCATTTTTCTCTCATGGTTATAGTATAGATCCCATAACAACCAAAATATGCTGTTTACATTGTCTATGAAACCATGGAGAACTGTTACTCAGATTGTAGAATTTGCAGAAAACTAAACAACTGGAAATGGCTAGTGACAGATTTGCATCCCATTGTCATCTCAAGTATATGTTTAGCATAAACAACGTAGACACAGGAAGTTTTTCATTTTTTTTTAAGCACATCTACATAATTATAAACATGTTTGTTGTTTTTCTCCTCTATAGCAATGTGGATGTTACTGGTATAACTCAGCTTGAAAGTAGTGGTGTTCCTGACCTAGAAAAAAGCGTCCAAGGATGCTATCTTCAGAATGTAAATTCATCTTTTAACAAAGTTATGGGCAATCCTTACTCACTTGTGGAAAGTGGACCTACATCGAAAGCATCCACACCTTTTCAAAAATTATCAGAGCAGCCCTCCAGTGATGAAGAAATATCATTTGATCCAGAGGAGGACTTGGATTTTTCTGTCAGGTACCCGTTTTATAACTTTTATATTGTACATTCATGAACTGAAGTTCTTTGATGTTGTTCGGTAGTGATGACACATACCAGTTGTGCGGTTTGAAAGTCTTTTTTAAAAGAGAGTAGTTATTTTATTCTATCCTGCATCATATTTGTACTCTTTTTCTCAAATAAATAATTGTTTGGTATTCTAGGATGACTTCAGTTTTGGAGCACCTTGCACAAGATAGCAATGAAAGTGATAGCGATGAAAGTGGTTCAGAGTTATCTGATAATGGTCAAAGTGATAATGACTACAATTGCAGATTGGTAAACTTAATTATCTGTATTAACCAATAAATTGAGATAGATTATTGGTTTTGATGTGATAGAGCCCATCCAAGCGTACATTTAAATGTACATTTAACACTTTTATCAGTATTTACTACTACATGTAACAGTAACTAAAGGTCTGATGGCACAAACAGTGTATATAAGGATGGGGGGTGAAGAGAAAGAAAGGGAGGGAGAGAGGAAGGCAGAGAGACTGGACAGGATTCAAGATTTCTGTCTCACAAAACAGTACATGCTTGCACATTTGTACTGTACATGTCTAGCAATGGTAATTTTCTTGTAAGGGCATTGTTTTTTGGAATTTTTGAGCCTTCATTGTTTCAATATTAGAATATACTGTAGCATTGATTATGCATTTCTGGTCAATATGCGAAATTTCATTTTGATTTATTTTAGCCCTGGAGATTCTCACACAATTCTGGGATGCGAAGATATGGACATTAGTGTGGAGGATGATGAACGAACTCTCACAATGATTGAAGATTTGTGTAGTGAAGATGTACATGTAGAAGGAAATTGTAGCTGTCATTCACCTGCTCCACTAGCTGATGATGAAAGGGATGCAGCAGCATTGCTAGCAGATACCTCCAGCAAAAGTGTGAAAGAGAACAAAGAAGAAATCCTTACTGAATTGGAGGAAGCTATGAAAAAGCTTACTGTTGTAAATGCTGACCTGGGTGAATTTTCCACCATTCAACAGAAGTCACGTTTCTTAGTTTCGAAAGAGGAGTTGTTGGAACTTGCTGGTGTTCAATGCAAAGTTACTGTTGATGACCACACATGTGGAAGTGAACTGAACTTCAACACTCGGGAAGTTGGAACTGTCCTTGAAATTACATGTTCATGTGAAAATAATCATTTCTGGAAATGGACATCATCTGAGGTTCTAGACTACAAGAATAACAACAGAATCTATGTTAATGATTCAATGTTGGCAGCATCTGTGATTGTCTCAGGCAACAACTATGCCAAATTTAAATTGCTTTGTCAGGCCCTGGGCTTGAGATTGATAAGCAAGAGCACCTTTTATTCGCTTCCAGAAACATTGCGCAGCACCTGTTGTGGAAGAAGTGTGGAGAGACATGAATAATGTTGTGAAAGAAGTTTTCAAGGCTTACGAGGAGATTTGCCTATGTGTGGATGGTCGCAATGATTCACCTGGCCACAGTGCCAGGTATTGTGTTTATACTTTGATGGAGCATTTCACTAGTGCTGTAATTGATTTTTAAGTCATTGACAAGCGGGAGACTGGGGGAAACTCAACAACAATGGAAAAAGAAGCTCTGCGCAGACTGTTAGAGAACCTGGTCACTGTATTCCCCTTTGATGAGCTCACAACTGATGCTTCCTCTACTGTAATTAAGCTGGTCAGGGATTTGAAAGGTGAGCCAAGTACATGCAGATTTTTGTGCATCACAGGCAAACCTACGTAGTTATTTGTAATGTTGGTTTTATAGCCTAGTTAGCAGAGCATTGTTTCAGTATCGCAGAGATCATGGGTTCAAATCTTGTACAGGACTGAATTTTTTTCAACACTTAAGTTGTGTGCATAACAGCTATGATCAATTACATGTATATCTTCATATCTTCACATGAAAGTTGAGATGTATAAACTGTTATATATTCACCTGTATTTGTAATGTCTTTGTTGTGCTATTGATTACTTTGTTATATACCAAGGGCAATGGTTTGCTGAGGGCTGGAGAAATGGAAATAAAGACCAACTTGTATATACAGGATCTTGATTGTAACATTATGGATGAAATCTAACTCAATTCAGTATATAAAGTACAATGTTGATATTAATATAAATGAATTTTGATTTCAAAAAGAGAAATATCCTGAGCTGATGGACCTGTTCCACTCCCTTGACATATGGCATAAAGCAAAGAAGTTGAGTAAGGCCCTCCACCAGGTACGCAGGGAGCCACACAAACCAATATTTACAACACAACATCTATTTCTTTTCTTAAAAAATCTCATCATTTCAGGTGGTGACAGCAACTGCTTTACCATTTTAACATTATCAGACCATTTATCCTTGTTGACACCCATAATTGGGAAGTAAGTTGCAGACTACCATCTATTTTGAAGGTTCCAGAAAATATTATAATGAACATGCAAAATATCGTGATGTATAATTAAGGTTCTTTATGTGCACATAGTGCTTTGCATTTCCCACATGAACAGCTGCAGGTCTGCAAAATATGCTGCTAAATGAAAAAAATGATTCCTTAGGCTGCAAAAATCAAGGGGTGCTCAGACCTTAAGCCATGGATTGATGCAATTGTCAATCATTTCTGGTTCTGTAGTCAGACAGCTGAGGGAAATGAAGAAATCAAGGTTTGTTTAAATGTAATCAAATATAGCCTAGTATGACAGTTGAATTGTTTTTTTTGTTACATGAAAGGAATGCATATGTCAAGAGAAAGGTCTTGATCTATTGGCATTTTTTTTGGCTATATAAAAAAACCCTTGGAATACATTAATACAAACCACTTGTTTTGTCACATGGCCTATTTAATGCAGCAACAATAAATGGAGCCCTTTTTTCTCTTCCTTTAACCTGTCAACTTCTTTAAAATAGATGCATTTGGAAAGGTGGTGCAAACGTCTCGAACTGGACAACTTTAATTTTTCACTTGTTTACGACACCTGGGTTGGAGTGCTGCACCATGTATGCGGAGAACATTCATGGGCATCTGGCAGATGCAAGCATGAAGATCAGGAGAATATAGAGGGTCCCAGCAACTACCTTAACAAAGACTCCAAAGCAATGGCAGCACTTCGCAAAATTGTCTTAGATCCCAAGTGGCTGAAAACTCTTCATTTCTATGTCAGATTCAGGTAGACTGATTAAAACTATTCATTTTTGTCTTGGATTTACAGTGGTTCAGGGTAATTTTTCTCTTTCATTTAAAAGCAACTAATTTTGTACACTTCTAGGCATACCAGTGAGCTGGAAAGTTACAACAGCATGATGACTAAATATGTCCCAAAGAGAATGGCATTTGAGTGAGTTGAATAGTGCATTGCTTTATTTCAGGGAGATTCTCAGTAATTGATGGAGAAAACAGATTTTAGGCTGACAAGAAAATTTTACAAGTGTGAAACTAGGTTGATCAGGGTGTCCCGAGGAAACTAGAGTTGATGTTTTGAAATGACCTTGTTTTAGGTATCCCTACTTTATTATGCGAGTTATGTTGGCTGCCCTGGACCACAATTTCCACCTATTTCGCAAGGCAAAATCCAAGGTTGATGGTGGACAACGTGGCCACAGGAAGTATTCCAAGCGTTCTCAGAAGTACCATGCAGAACTTGTGACGGAAGAGAAGACATACAGCTACTTTCCCTTCCTGATTGCCAAAATGCTGCAGATGTGTACTCAAATGGAGGGAAGTTTCAACCTGCCATCAGATCGTAATGAGTTTGATCCAAACAAATTGCAAGAACAATTGGGATGAAAGAACCCCCTCCAACAGAAGAACTCCTCAAAGGGCCTTCACGTTTCATTGGGAAACAACAAAATGTAAACTACCTGTCCATTTTTTTTTGGTGCAAAGTAGGTCCTTTGTTTTAGGAAAGTTGGTTCCCCTGGGTATTGCACTGCATAAATGGCACCAAATTTGAATAACAACATTGTACATCAACCTCTTGTGGTTATTCGTAGACAAAGGATTTCTATATACAATGTTCAAGAAAACCGGATGCTAACGGATGCTCACAGTTGGTATTAGTCAAAATATCCACACCTCCCCCATGGAAGGAATTTTTTTTCCCAAGACTCTCCACTCTTCTGGAAATTCCAATAAAGCTTCACACATTTCTTTAAATTTTTGACCCTGCAGACCCCCACCCACCCCCCATGAAATTCTCATCCCTTCTGTGGGGGAAGTATGGATATTTTCTGGAGCTGCACATTGAATTTTTTTATAAATAAAGTTATCAAGCATGCAGTTCACAATAATACAACTGTTAACAGATTGTTTCGAGTTTTTGGGCCATACTCCAATGTTGCCAATGAGTAACACAAGGTACTTGTATTTAGTTTGATGGTAAGAATTTTTTCGAACATAGGCTTTCATTAAATGTATATAATAAACTGATGATATTTTAAAAAAAAAACAAAAGTAAGTCAATGTGTCTTATTTATAGTAATGCTGTTAAAAACTGTAACTTGTTAGACTGTAAATGTTTTCCAGTGGACTGCATATCATGTTTGGGTCTAACTGTTTCTGTAACGCATATAACGCCCATCTGGGGCAGGGTATGCCCGACGAATCATTTGTACCACACATGCTGGAAGGACACGTCGATTGCCTCGCCCTAGCTTTCCGTATGTCCACATGGCATATTGTCTGTAGCCAGCCTTTCTAAAACTTTCTATTGAAAAGTTGAAGTCATCTGCCCGCAAGTCACATCTTGCTTTTATGCAAATTTCTAAAATGTCCCGATCAAGACAAATGTTGTTAAAAGTATTGTATGACGTAACACATACACGTTTCTTACAGCAAATATTTTCCTGTTCAGTGTCCATTGGCCTGCACACATGACAGATGCACCATGGCAAGTCCCTTGGTAGCGATGGGGGTTGTTCGGGTAAATCATCTGCTACCCAACTGCTTGGCAAAATCCAAGCTTCCTCTGCCCATGCTCAGAATCCTAACAAGAAGCTTGGTTTGGGTTTCTTGGTTCAGTTTTCCCACAAATTCCTAAAACATGGAAACAAAGCAATTATACATGTAAACAAAATGTCTACCCAGAGATCACCTTTAGTCAAATAAAGTCGGCCTCTGATCCAGGAGAGTACACCTTGATATAATACAATGGAACAAACGTAAAGCACAAATGGCTTAGATAACAAGGATATAAATGTGTATGTAAAACAAAAGTGAAACTACAGATTGTGTGGCGAACCTGGTATATTTATGCTCGACTATCTGAATTGCTTAGAAAACTTGTACGTGCGTTACGACATTTTAACTTAGGAACTTGAAATAGTAGTCCACTACATGAATATTATAAGGGTCCTTGGACTGCCCAGTTGTAGTGGTGAGAAATATAAAATTACTTGCCAGAATCTCTTCATTTGACTGTGCAACACTGGTTGCAAAATTTGAAGCGCCATCTGCAACAGCTGCTGCGTCAACCTCTCTTTCATTACTTTCAGAACACAACTCCTAACAAAGACACGACATCGTTATTTGACTGTGAAGTTTTCTCTCTTTTCTTTCAAAAAAGTAATCAAGTTGCAAGATCAAACTTACTTTGTTTTTGCACTTTGTCTTGTTGCAGCCACATGCGTTTGCACATTTCAATTTGGTTGCTTTACACCGGCAAGCTCCCCTTCCCTTTGCACGGTAGCATTGTCCCGTGCACGAGCATAATGTCCTGTCGATAACATCTTCCTCCTGTAAAACACAAAAATGTTATTTCCTTCATTTTGCTTACACTTTCGGGTTTTAGAATCCATGTAGAAGCCGACAAATGCGAGCGTATATATAATCTTTCGAAAGTTTCTCACCTCGCCTGTTACATCGATGTTTTCGTCTTCTCCGGACAATTCGCCAGCGACTAAAGATCCATAAGCATATATGCCAGGGCTTTCATGGATTTCACCTTCTGAAATATCCATCACCAAGTTTAAAATCTACTGTTACGAACGAAGAAATCTTTTAGACGCACCACGAACTATGCACGGGTCAGCTGTAGCTTGTGGCTTTCAGATTTTCGTTCGCATCGCACCAACATGAATATATTACGCAAATAACCAATCAGACAGCGAGTTTTAACAATGAAAGCTTTTTAAAACAAAAACAAACAGCCGCGATGCATTCTGGCTGAAAGTGGGCCTTTAAACATTTGCGTAGTTAAAGAAATATGTTTTTTTGATTACACGCTTAGAAGCATTCACTTGCTTCCCGCACATAGCAACAAAGTCAAACAAAGTTCGTTAATCGATCGAAGGCTGACCGTACTTGGCTGACCGTACTTGAAAACTTTGTAAACCATCCACGGCTTCTTCGTAGAGTATAAAACACCTGTAGAACCTTTTTATTAAACATTTGCGTGGTTAAAGAGCAATTGGGTCGTAATAAATAAAATATAGCTTAATATGTATGTTTGTTTGATTAAGCGCGTAGAAGGGCTTTACTTGTTTTCCGCACATAGCAATATAGTCTTAATTGATCGAAGGCCGACCGTACTTGAAAACTTTCTAAACCATCCACGGTTTATAGAGTATAAACCGGCTGTAAATATCTCAACGACTCACTCTTTTAATAAAACTGGTATCAAAGAGGTAAAAACAATTAACCTGTTAATGTCGGTTACGCGGCACCTAACAAAGAAGGTGAGACTTTTTCAACCTCAATAGGATATTGTCTCAAGACTTCGAGCAGTAATGATAATAACGTCTAAAAAACGCTTATGCATGAAACGATTACATAGACAACAGAAGATTCAGACTGAACACGTGCAGCCCGGATGCAATGAATTGAAATTCAACTTTCGACATTAAAAATACTCTTAAACCAAAAATGTTTAAGCACAACTCACTCTTTTAATAAAAATGGTATCACTAAAAATACAAACCTGAAAAATGTTGCGTACACGGCACTTAGCAAAGAAGGTGCGACTTTTTCAACTTCAACAGGATATTGTCTCAAGAGTTTAATGATTACGCAGAGGAGGAATGAACGCCTTCCCATGATGCATTGCAATTGAAACAAATATATCAAAATTTTCGTGACGTCATCATTTGCCAGCGCGACTCTCGTGAGAGCAACATCATGGCATCCTTCAGGCCGGTGGACGGCCATTGTGCCAGTGTTTTGAGCAATTCTCCCTTACTAAATGTCCACTGCGTTTCGAAAGAAGACTTTATTGTTCGTCCCCTTGGTTTAGGATGTATTGACCTTGTTTGTCGCCATTTACACTTAAGTTTTGTAGACAAAATGACCGAAAGAAGAATTTTACTGGTTCCTCGTACCAATGGCCGAGTCGATGTGGAAGATCTGTTTGGCACTGCAAACAGTCCAGTTTTGATCTCTTTACTCACGAGCTGCGATTTTAAGGTAAATAAGACTTATCGTTGGAAAAGAAAGCTCTCGTTTCTTTTATGTTGATCTGTATGAACGAGCTTTGTTATAGTTTTTCTTCACAACATTGCGAGTTGCGCTATCACTCGAAGGTTATTTCTATTAAAACTTGCTTTAAACTTTCCCTAGTTTACAGATCCTAGTGAGGAAAGTGACCAGTTTTATGAGTGCGTCCTACTTTGGGATTTCCAGATCGTCCCCGCACCACCACCAGCAGTCGTCCGTCCCAAGGTAATAACTAGTGATGAACTAGAAGAGCTACTACCACCTTTAGATCTTGAAACACGACTCACGTGTAATTGTTTTGCAAGCAACCCTCGCGTTTGTCTGGTAAACTTTCACGCTGACGAGGAACAGGAATACGTAGATAAAATCGCTGAATCACTCAATGATTTGTTGCTTTCTCAAGACTCGGAAGAGAGTGAGAGCGACGAACGTGACAATTACTTGACTTCACGTATGGAAAACGCAGATGGTGGAGATGAAAATGTGCACGACCATGAAAGTGAAACTGTTGAGTATTTCCCTGTTGTTGGATCTAATTGGGAAATGCGCTATCAAGAAGGGCTGAATAAATGCTATCAAATACAAGTTGGAAAGAAAAAAGTACAATTGCGAGTTGAACATGAACCCAGAAATATTTCAGATTCAAATGCATTAAAATTTGAGGTTTATTCCGATGGTCAGTGGTTCATCATTGGTTATTGTGGAGTGAAAAAGATTCCCAAGTTAAAACGGGCTCTTCATCGTGGAGAAGTTTTGTCACTGGAACTGTGCAATTTACGTAGAATATGGTATCCTGTTATATCAGAGTTCAGATTTTCTTCTGGAATAAATATTGTAAAAATGGGTCGTTGGGATAAAGATGACCCTACCAATAGATACAATTCAACGATTGTCCTGTAGAAAGTAGTCTGTGGAACCCAGTTAATAGGGATACCTAAAAGACATGCAGAAGTGGCTGCGCATTATTCAGATGTCTGCTGTAAGTGGGCTAATTTAAGAAAAAAAATGGATTACCTGTAGTTGGACCAAAACTGCCCATTGTAAGTCTCTGTCCTCCATGGTGTCAATTAGAGCTGGGTTTTACTCCACAGTAAAAAAAATGATTTGTTCTTTGATGAAATATGCTTACAATAATGTTAAAATGACTGCAATAAAAACAAATTAAATTATTTATTTTTCGAATCGCTTTTATGAAACATTGAGGAAGTTGAAATATTTAATATTCCTAGCTTGACTGCTTCTGAAAGAACATCTGCTCTTTGGTCCATTTTTATTTCCTATTTGCACTTGTTTCCATCTTTGTCCTCAGAGGCCGCACCCTTTTTTGGCACTAAGAATCGCAGCCTCTGGGAAGGTCGAACACCGGAAGTCCGAGATTGAAGGACTTGCCATCACTTTGCGCATGCTTGAGTCAAGTCAAGTGTGATAAATTTGATTGGCTGACCTTCCCAGAGGTCGTGATTCTTGGTGCTGACCAAAAGGAGGGTGGCTTCTGGGGATGAGAATGAGTTTGTGTTAAAGTTTCGAGTTATGTACTCCAAGTTTTAAGTGTATTTTTAACATAAACAGCTGTTTCAATTACCTGTAATAGGCGAACGTTTCTACTATAAGCAGGTCTTAATCTTAGCCTAAGAGCTCCTTAACGATTAGGTTCTTATAAGCAGGTATTTTCTGTTAGTTTAGGAAAAAATTGTTATTAAATGGCTTATGGAATATTTTTGTTTATCTTGTGCGTGTAATCCCAATGTCTGATCATTAAAATATCTTGAAAGGTACTTTAAAGTTGTACTGTTTCTGTCTGATAATTTGAAAGTGAACTTTTGGGGTAGCATTTACAAAGGTAACAAGTGCAACAGTTTCTAGTAATAAATACCCCAATATGGGGCTAAGGTATATAATTTCTAAAAGACAATGCATATTCCAAGACCATGTGTAATATGCTTTCTGAAGAAAACAAGAGTGACCATGTGTGATATGTTTTTTAGGGAAAACAAGGATGCTGGATTTATTGCAAGTTTGTTGCAATATAATATTGACTCCACAGATGGGCATTGATATCTGAATTTTACAAGTTTATTACTGGATTGTAAAACCAACCAAAAATTCATAGCAACAGTGCTGCCACCAATGCTTGAATTTTGGCATGGATGGAATGCCATGATCTCTATTAAAATTAAATTCAGCTTGAATTTAATTGAATAAGCATGCACAGTCATCTCTTCATATTCTTTGATTAACAAAATGCCAGTGTATGATTTAAACTCCCTTGTTTCTTTTGGGATGTCATTAAAAAAATAGCACAATACATGTAGGTCCTTTGCAGCTAGAGTCACGTCACTTAATTTCTGCTAAATCTTATATTGTGGGTTATACCTAATAATAATAATTTACATTTCACTAAACGAATGTCAGAAATAGAAAGAACAGATCCAAAATAACAAAATAGCCAAGTCTGAGGCATTAAAGTGCAAGTTCAAATGACAGGGGAGCAAGGTCTTGCTCTCCAAAAACAAATTTTTCAATAGAGTATTATCAATCATTTTTTTAAAGAAATGAGAAATCTCAAAGTCTCATTCAGAAATGCCAGTAGGCTATTTTGAAATTTTTAATATGCTCTTTCCATTTCTGGTATTCCTCAACTTAATAGCCCATAATTTATAACCTGTCATGAGGTGGCCTAGCTACAAAGGGCCTATTTTTGGCATATTTGTATCAGCACCAGCAAAACACTAATTTGAGTTATTTGTCATCATACACACACTGTGCATTCATTTATAATTAAGCTAAATTTGTTTATGAAGCTCTGTTGTGAGGGTCTGGAAGCTGAGCTAATGGGCGATGAATACGCTGCCTGATGCTTGTTTGGTTGCGTGCTGGAAGAAAAGCACGACCTGCACAGATGATAGAAGCATCTTCCCTTCAATTGATCCGTAGCCTATGAAGGCGCAGTGGATGAGAAGAGGGGTCCTGGTCATCTGGAATGTCAGGCCCGGCATCAAATGAGTCATGGTCATCATCATCATCAGCCCTAAACCTTTCATTTAATGTCCAATAATAAAATGGCAGATCTGGTGCCATACGCTTGCAGAACTCCCTGGGGAAATAATTAGAGAAGAGAAGAAGTATATAAACAATAGCATCCATTTGGCATGGAAATATGTTTTTGTCTGTGGTCATGATCTGTTCCAAGAAGTGGATGGTTATCAAAGAGCATAACTCAAAGAAAACTGTGAGCTTTTTAATGGGTTCTTATGTTCTTACTGTCCTACAAAGATCTTTTGAAACATGATGTGTTTAGACCAACCATGCACAGGTGAAAATATCTGATCAATAATAATGATGGGTATTAAAGCATTTAATACGGATATAAAACAGGAACATAGATAATTAGACAGCAAATGGTTTATTAGTGTGTTTTACATCGATGCCCTGAAACACACTAAGTGGATAAAATATTTCAAATACTACTTTCAAGTTATTTATACTATATCTGTGTGCATACCAACCTGACCACTAACCTCCACCCAGATTTGAATTGTTTCAAGGTGAAAACAACACCAAGGATCCTGTGAAAAAAGGCAATAATTGCTTCCACGTCATCAGTTGTTCCCGCTCTAGGATGTTCTACATAACCAATATCATCATTTTGACAGCGTCGAAATTCCATACTCTCTATGTTTGTGGTAACTGCAATAACTGTTTCACGAGAAAACCCACAGATATCTTTCACTGGCCTGTTAAACAATCAAAGTATTGTGTATTAATGTTTGATCCACAAGCACTCTAAAGCAGCTGAAGGGGCAATACAACTAATTTTACAGTATAAGTATGAAAATACATGAAAATTTCATGTATGCCATTATCTGTAATGTTCATACATGTGTAGGCAGTACATGTAATGTATGACTTTAAATTTATTTGTGAAACAATGCAATGTACTACTGTAGCTTAGTGAATGTATGCAAGATAAAACATGTCTTCAAAGGTTATTTACTGTACCTGTTGATATCAATGGTAGAGAAATCATACAGCTCCTTATGCCAAGGCATCCACTCATCTAGAATCATATTTAGCATCATATAATTCTTCTTGCAACGCTGCAACTGGGAGATACCTCGACCATCTGCTGCTTCATGCCAGCCTGCGACAATTTCAACATAGTTTGATTCTGCCACATAACCATGTTCTCGGAGAAATTTTGCAACAAGAAATGATAACATCCTCTCTGCATCTTGCACTGACTGTTTGCGTTCCCCTCTTAGTGCTGCCAATGTCAAACCAGTGGAAGAATCATGGACAGCATCGTCAAATCCCTGAAGATTCATACCCTCTGGTCCTTTCTCTCTGGTATGTTTCCATATCCGCTTAAGGATGTGGCAGTGGTCTTCACGCTCGTGGAAGTAGTCACCAGTTAATGGATCCACTTCTGGCACATACAAGTATGTAGTGAAATCCACTCCCTGTGTTTTCAGCTCCTCCACTCTGTGTCGGTATCGGTAGGTAGCTATCAGTGATCTTAGCTTATCCAGAAGACTTTCTCGCACTTTTGGGCGGAAGGGGTATGGCTCATAACCATCAGGCACAAGAGCACCTCTCAAACTTGTGAGAGCATCTTCAAAGGACATTCCATCTCTTGTCTGTAGCTCATGAAGCTCTTGGATGACAGCATCAGGTATGGCTTGGTCTGGCTTCTCAACAACAGGAGACCCATCAAGATTAACTGTAATTCAAAATGCATATATCACCATAGGTTTTAGGGGTTAGCATAGGGGTTAGCATAATATATATGTATAAAACCAGGTTCATGTTAAATAAAGGGGGTAATTTTTATTGGATTATCACATGTTTTATCTGCAAAGTACTGCAACTGCGTATGGCTGAATAACAACACCCACTTGGAGAATAGAAACAAGAATCATACACAAACTGACCTCCAGTCCTTTTTAACATTGCCATTAAGGTTCTTTCACTTTGCCGACTGACACTCTCCTTGGCATCATGAATGAGTTGCCATACATGAAGTGGTCTTGTAGAACCTTGTGTTCTCAAACTATTAAATTCTCCATCACTAACAGCACCTACCAAAATGTGTATGAAAGTGACACCTGAGTTCAAATTAATGATAATTCTTTTTCATGTGTGGCTAGCTGTATAAAAGAACATCATTTCATTTCCAAACTAAAAATATTTCTATTTTTGGTCAGAACAATTTTTCAAAATGAAATAAAAAACAATTTTATCACCACTGGTGCAGTTAGTAGGCAACCTCGTCCCCAGGGCCTTCTCCTCGACGATTTTTCAAGATGGCGGATCGTCGGTAGAAGACCCTGGCACACAGCAGAAATCACGTGACCAATTTGTCCAGGAAAGTGGAAATTTATTCAAAATGGCGGCCAAGATAAAGAGTGAGAGGGTCTGGGTGCGAGGTCTTGAGAGTGGTAAAAACAAACAAAATGGCGGCAAAGGCAAACTCGTATGGCTCGGATGGGCGTTTAAATAAAGAGGCTAAAAGTAAGAAGGAATGCATGTACAAGCAAAAGGAAAATGGTAAAAATGATCTAGAAATTTATTCTTGCTATTTTTGGACTTTCCGTTATTGCAAACCTAAAATTTTTTAGCGTAGTACAGGTACACGATACGGCCCTATTCTCCCAGGCCAGAGGAGATATAGGAAACAAAGAAGACAGGTACACGATTACACTATAGTCGGCTCCATCCAAAATGGTTAAAATAAGTTTAAAAGGGTTTAGAGTTCGTCCGTTTTGTCACTGATGTACATAAAGAATTTTACTAGCATTTTTCTTGCTACATATTGACTTTTCCTATACTCACAGGGGCGAAGCGTGAGGTTTTAAGGGTTTTCTTCGGTTAGGATAAGGTATCTTGACCTAACAAAGCTATTTTAGGCATTTTAGGAATTTCTTTCTTTTAAACATAATATTATTATAGTTTGTAACCACTTCCACATTTTTGGTCACTAAGTGGTAAATAAAAGTGTATTTTCCTTTTTTAAATGGATGTATGGAAAGGTTGTTATTTAAATAGTTATTTCCACAATTGTACAGCAAAGTCCAAAATCTACTCTCTGATTAGAATTTCTTTAACAGCACAAATCTTCAGCCTGCTAGGCTAATCAGGCTGACTCACCTTGTATAAACAAGCCAATAGTAGATACTCCGGCATATTTACACTGATTTACATGTACAACATTTACAAGCTCAAGTGGCAAAGTTGGCAGGGACCCCCAAAATAATTCACCAACTCCTCCTGAGACAGTTTCTAAGGATATGACTTTCGTAATTCTTGGTGCCCACAGTCATTAACTACGTTAGTTAATCTAATGTTACAGTTTGTTCATAGACTTGCAGTCCTTTACTGTGCACTCTTCATGTTTTTTTTTTTGAGTGCTATATTGCAGAGAATTTATAGATACTCTAGTCTGGCAAACAGATCTGATCGAATAGAGAAATTTTCTTTATGAATCAGGGGCTTGTCTTTTGCCATTTCTGACAACTAAGCAAACGTCCTTAATTTATGGAAAACACTCTCTCGTACTGCAGTTCACACATAAATAAAAAATTTTCGTAAACTGAAGAGATTTCACATAGATGAAATTTAGCCCGTCATGTCACTGGTCACAGGAGGAGTACTCCAAATTTCAAGAGACGACGATAATCGATCAAAGAATTTTTCTGGGTGGCTTGATTGAAGTAGGGAGTTTTTCTGGTATCAAAACAATGTAATGGTTAATGGTGGGAAAAAAAATATATTGGGAGGCTGGGAGGGGGGGTTTGATTTTTGCCCCCATTCGATTCTCTCGTCACTTGAAATCCATAGTATTCCCCTATGGCTCACTGGCATGGTGGTTTGCTTCCTTTAAAAAAACTTGACTTAGGGAAAGGGGTCCATTTACTATCCAGGTCCCAGTTGTTGAAACATTAGCTAGCAAATAGCACTTTATTCATAAAATGCTTGGGGGGAGGGGGCCACTCAACAAATGTTTACGTGAGGAGGCTCTGCCCGGAGGTCCAACCCCTTACCCTTTATATACCATTTTTCATGTAAAAGGCAACCCTTTCACATAGCTTCCAGGGCTCCCCAGGAAAATGTACGACCATTGCATTATTCAGTGGGTGAAGATTTATGTCAGTGATGGATGGAATTATCTATTGTTTGAACAAAAAGGGCCAGATGGTGAGCTTTTTATCCCTTTTAACTAAAACTAAACTACAAACAGTGATCATCACTAGCTGGCTTAGGTAAATGTGCTATTCCGCCTCCCTGGGCCTCATTTCAGTCATTCCACTTTCCATTTGGTGACAGCAATAATGATCATCTTACAAGAATTTAAGAGGAACTAATTTCATATTACTGTTTCAATTTATATGACCAATCTTCCCCGTTTTACACAGCTGGGATTTTTCTTTGGTACACCAATCAATCCTCAAGAAAATATGAAAGGTTACTGTAAGTTTTTTTTTATTCTAGAAGGTAAATTATGTTAAAAGTTACAACCAAAGCTGAAAAAATGGAGGGACATTTAGCTGGGTTCACCATTTCAAGCTTGTATATACAAGAAAATTACCTTAATCATTTCTTCTGGAAGCTGAAAACAAAATCCTAAGTGTGTCTATCCATTAATTCGCATGTTCTTAATCCAGAAAAACTCTACTTTGAGTCTATTTTCCCATTGAAGTTTTATTTAGAAAATAGTGGCAAGACAGATGTAAAAGTATTAGTAAGTCAGGTGTGATGTCAACATGTGAATAAAGAAGTCAGTAAAATCCCATACAACACTTTATGGTACATATCATTCGTGTGGCTTTAATCTCAAACTCAAAATTCAACAAAATGAAAAATAGTTACAACACTCTGGGACACAGATCCAGAGAAGCAAAGGTCATCACATATGAACTTAAAACAAATTAAATCGTACCTGATATTAATTTTGGAAGACAAAAATAGATAAAAAAGGAAATACAGTAGAGCCTATTAACTCGAACTCTACGGGTGAAACAAAAAACAATTTGAGATAGCGAGGTTTCAAGTTAACGGGCTTGATGGCACAATTCAATTTGCCACATTAAAAATCAATAGTTGGTGACTTTTTAGCACTTCAGTGTTTAAATCACTGTAAATTAAAGTTATTTTATAAAAATGGTAATTGGGCATATTTATGATAAAATGTGATTAGTTCGTTGCACCAATCAAACATCAAATGTATGTAGTGGGATGGCATCCACGTGGAGTTACAAGAGCCAGAGCTCGAGTTATCGGGGTAAATTGCAGTGAATTTTTGACCAAGGGAAAGGAAATTTAGTTCGAGTTGGCGGCAAAATCGGGGTATCCGAGTTCGAGTTAACCGAGTAAAAATGACTGAAAAGTGAGGTGAAATCCAAAGGACATAGCACTAAGTTTGATTTAGTGGGAAGTTCGAGTTATCCGAGTTCGTGTTACTGGGGTTCTACTGTACTTACAATATATGAAAGAGCAGCGTTTACCAGTCCACAGGTCTTAAAAGGAGAAGAAGGAGAAGCAGTTCTAACTGTACTGCCAGCAGAGAGCTGAGTACTTGAAGTTGAATTGAGGAACATGATCACACGGAGAAGCGTGAATTATCGGCAATCTGTCCTAAATGTTGCATACTGCTTTTCAGTTACTTCTAACTGTACAGAAGGGCTTAAAAGAAGATCAAACAGGCATCCTTTCCACTTTTTAAGCCTCAGACTCTGTTCTCAGTTTCCACGAAGAACCTAGGGAGCCACCATTTTTGTTTTGGAAGGAATCAACCAATGAGAGCGCACGTATGAATGCGCAATGTAATGCACCAATCAGCGATCGTTTTAGTTCGCTGTGTGCCAGGGTCTTCTACCGACGATCCGCCATCTTGAAAAATCGTCGAGGAGAAGGCCCTGGGGACGAGGTTGGTTAGTAGGTTTTTTGATAATGTTGCAATATACTGTAGGCACAAAAAATTTATTAAGAAAATAATAGTTTTAAACTGAAATGATCTAACCATAGACCTACACATAACAAACATATCAACATCATATTTATCACTTGCACATTGTATTTGGAAACTCAAGCATCACACTTGCTTTGACAGGTGAAGAAACCTGACCATCATTCTATTTTTGGCACTGCCATGTTTTGCATTGATTGAAAAAACAACCCTAACAAAACTCAAATTAATATGAACGATCAATCCAAATTAGCACAATAAACTTACCGACAGGCTTCAACCCCAATGCTATCATCTCTCTCTTGATAATGTCAGTGAGATCTCTGACAAACTGGTCCCGTATGCTCTTGTATGGTACATATTGCACTGGAAGGGCATATGGCTTCCTGTTCCTCCTTTCATCACTGACCAGAAACAAAAGAACATGTGTAGCTCCTGACTGCCTCTTTTTCACGAACAAGTTCCTTAGGTAACAAAGGGCATCCTTTTCAATGTGTTGGAGTGCTGTCACCACATCCTTCTCCCGTGGAACTGGCTGATGAAGAAACTGGACCATGGCCTCGTACTTCTCGAGAAAACATTGTGCCTGCTGAAGCAATGTGTTGAATTCAACACGTTCCCAGCAAAGAGTCTTCAACAATTGTTGAGAAGTATTTGGTGCATTAAATTTTTTCTCATATTCTTGTTCAGCAGAAACAAGTCCAGTTGAAAGAAACTTGATATCCTCCCTTAAAGCATCAATCAGGTGCGTCAGCCGCAATTCAAGAAAGGCTTTGTCTTCCTTTAAATTGTTTCCTTGATAAAGGGACCTTCTGCTTTCATACTCATGACGCAGCAGTGTGACCTTTCCATCCCCCAAGTCTACATCACCATTCCACACACCCTTAACAGATTCCTGCAGAGCAACTTTAACATCAAAAGCATCTGCTTTTATCCAAAAACGGCCATCAGGATTTGATTCTTTCAGTTGTTTAAGAGCCTCAATCTATGGTAAACAGAGAACTTTAATTAAATAATGAATTGTTAATAACATTAACTTCCATTGCTCCTTAGAGTAACAGTTGGTTTTAAAGCTTGATGACTAAAGGTGATGATAGCATTATTGTAGGTGTAAAATACTGCATTTGCTGTAACAAATATACATCATACCTGCAGTTCTGGTTTGTTGGTGAAGTCACAGGAAGCAGTTTGCTTCTGCACTGTCCTAGTGCTAGGTGCAGCCACATTGGGTCTTGCCTTAAATTGAGAATTATATTTTCAGTTCTTTATTAACTTGATCAGTTTATACTGAAATTAAAATGAAAGGTTTTCTGTAGAAACATAATGCCTTGCATCCACTTTAGTTTTTATAAATTCTGTATAACCTCTACCCACTTGTAATTGTTCTGTGGTAGCAGCCAACTCGAAAGCTTTGCTCCTTTGGCTGCTACACACCTTTTCCGTTGTTATGTTTAGCTCAATGTATTATCAGCTCTGTTTTTTACTTCTTTTTTATTCTTTATTGCTGTTGTATCGTAATTGAATAGTGTGAATAAATGAACTGAACTTTCTGTCATCAATTTCTCCCATATTGGCCTGCCACTTTGACATCATACACTCCACACTCTACACTAATAATTGCAAATAACTGAGGAACAATTTTTCAAGTTTTTCTTTTAATCCCACTTTTGGCTGATAAATTGAAGCAATCTAAATGAGTATAACAGAATCTGAGGGCGCATTGAGATATACTTCTGCAAACATGTGGAACAAACTATCAGTGAAACTGAGGTCGTCCTTGAATAAGTTCAGAACTGAAATATGTCGAATTTCTTTCGAACATCAATGCAGTTATCATTACTTACGTAAATAGTAGTTTACTGTATTGTATATAGTATACGATTTTATTTGTTGTTTTTTTTTCTTTTCCTCAGAGAAATTAGCTATCCTTAGCTACTCTTGTAAATCTGAGGTGAATTAATATGCAGAAACAAACTCGAATAACATTTATAATAATTATTATGTAATAGTGTAAATCTACTTACAGTTAAGGGAGCTCCCTGTTGTTGCTTTGGCAAACCACTCCACATGGGACCTCTGAATAGTCTATTAAACCGCGTCGGAAACTCTGCGCATAATGTTTCGTGCCAAGTGGCATAATCTTCAGGAACTTTTACCTAAACAAAGAAAAAACAAAGTCCCTATAACCCACTGTTTGCCCCATCCAACTATTGCATTAACTATTGCTGTAAGACTCTTGAAAATACGCAGACCTACCAAGCACATTTCACAACAACTGTTTATGCAAAATTTGGGGGCAAACAGAGTGAATTATGGGGAATGGCAAATAGAGAATAGATAATGATCATCAGTTGCTTGAAGGGAAACAATAATGTGCCTTTAGAATTGATTACTATTGACTGAATAAACACCAAGACACAACAAACAAGTTTGACTGATGTCTGAATCCTATCTTTACTTGTGAATTCCCTGAAAAATCCCTCGTAAGTACAACCCTGTCAACATCCCAAAAACATTGAGATGTTCAACTTTAGTAACCTCTTAAACTTAGAAAAACAATTATTCAAGTATTTCAAAGTCTACATTGAAGTGTTCAAATAACAAACCTGTCCAATGTTTGTTGAGGAGAAGAACTCAATTTGGTACTCGACCAATCCAAATGGCATGCGGTTTATGGGAAACAATGGCTCCAAAGATTCAGGGCGTGTGGTTGCAATACAATAGCCAAACTTCAACAGCAGATTATTCTTTCCATTTTCTTGTAAAACTTTCATAGCTTTAACTGACAATGTTGCAAAATTTCCTGGGTTAGTGTTGATACCACCATTTAAGGCAAGCTTCAGAAAAGAGGCATTGGCAACAAATTCCAATTTTTCTTCTTCTAGTGACGAGAGTGCCTCAAGCAATTGGTCTGAACTCATAGCTGACAAGGAAACTGCTCTAGGTTCAGGGTGATTTAATTCATTTGTGAGTTCTGATGTTGTTTTCTTGCTGGTACATAATGCTTGTGGGTTCTGTTTCCTTGTTTTAGGACCTCCTACAGTCAGCTCAGTTAAACAATCACTGAGGGTGAGGTGGTATGCTTCTTCTGCTGCCTCTAAATTTTTAAACTTCCCACACAAGAATGTGCACACACGTCCTCTAACTCTGTTGTCTAGGAAAGAGATAATACCTCCAATAAGCAATGTATTTTTCCCATGGTTTTGGTGTTATATAAATGTAAGACTGTGTAGAAACATTGTATTTCACCAATCCAAATACTAACAGTCTTTTAAAATAACACAATAATTCAGAGCTGCCATTGAGGACCCTAAGCAGTAACAACAGTTACAGTGAGTATGTTTCATGGACCATTGAGGTTATGAGCGAACTGCACTGCAGTTCATTCAATTCACCCATAAAGCAACATGTTTGCCACGGGTGTGGATATCAAGGCTACGGGTACATTACAACTTAATGACAGCCCTTTACTGCCAATAGCTTTAGATTTGTAGATTGAAAATAAAGGAAAAAGTTTTACACATACTTGTCAGAAGGATATTGGCACTTGTACTTGTCCTGACATGCAAAGCTGCCTCTCTCCAAAATGTATGGCTATGTCTAAAGGAAGGCCACTGTGTATCATTTTTAGACTTTTACTTTTTAACCAGATCTTTTCTTTTTTTGCATTGTAAAGCGCTTAGCACTGCAAAGTATAAGCGCTATATAAATACTTTTTATTATTATTATATTATTATCATCTCCCTGGCTATATTTTGGATCTGTCTTCGAGACTGATAGAAATTCCACAAGTGCCCTGTCCTCCTCATATGTCCACTTGTGTCGCTTTACTGGAGACTTCCTCATGGGGCTGACAATGTGGCATTTTGTTTTATATATCTGTTTGCTTACCTAAGGAAACAATAAACAATAACTTAAAATTTGTAGTTATATTCAGGGGACATACAAGTATAACTGGGAATAAACACATGCATAAATTATGTGACTACTCACCTTCCTCTTTGGACTGAGAAAAGAGGGCTCATCTGCATAGTCATTAGCTTGGACTGCAAACAACGGTTTTCTAATGGAAGGTGAGTTAAGTTTTTTGACTCTCTTTCTTTGTGGCTTTGCTGCAGTGGAGCCGGTTGGAAGATGTGAACGTTTAATACTAGCAGACACATGTAACTGTGTGGAATCACTATCATCCATATGTGACCTTTTACGGGAAAACGTTCCTTAAGATATCCGTTCGAACGGCTGAACGCACGGCAAGCGCACGGATAACAAACGGATAGACAAGCCGTTCGAAACGGATACTGTGAACGGCTGAACGGCTTAAGAAAGTTTTTGAACGGATAAGTCGAACGGCTGAACGGCTCATGAATATTTTTGAACGGATTAGGTCGCACAGCTGAACGGCTCATGAATATTTTTGAACGGATTAGATCGAACGTCTGAACGGATCATGAATTATCTTTGAACGGATTAGGTCGAACGGCTGAACGACTCATAAATATTTTGGAACGGATGAGTCGAACAGCCGAACGGATCATGAATAATTTTGAACGGCTTATTGCGAAACGAAACGAAGCGAAACGAATAAACCTGTACTGAAATGAACATTCAGTCAAGTATCACAACAGTCAGATCCCTCCGTGCGATAACCTAAACAGGGAATAAAACAGGGGAAGTATAGAATTTGTAAATTCGAAGATCTGAATTTTGCGAAAAGAGCTCTTCGAAGACTGTAACGATAATGTAACTTATTTCTTTCGATTCGTTTCGCAAAATACAGTAAGCCTTTTGAACGGATCATGGCGAAGGTTGAACGGCTGGCTGTGGACGGCTGAACGGTTCACGAAAATAATCATTACATTTTTTGAACGGATAAGTCGAACGGTTGAACGGATCATGAATAATTATTATGAACTTTTTGAACAGATGAGGAGGAACGGCTGAACTGCTATAAATTTCATTTTTGCTGGAGATAACACAACAGCCCCTTGTCAACTTCCCTGCTAGCAGAGGTCTCGCATGACGTGAACGACGGGAGAGAGACCTCTGCCGGCTTCCGACGAGTTGTTTGATGAAGCCGCCGACCAAATTTCTGGTCGAAACTTACCGGTTTTCAAAACCGGTTTCGTTTAATGTGTAATGCGCGTGCCTGGTTAGACTGTTCGCTGACAATTATAGAGCCCACGGTGGATCATGGCTTCCACAAGATCTTCTTTCGAAATTGCTCACTTTGATCGAGCCATTAAGTCGTCCCTTTCAGCGCTTGGCGATCAAGATATTAAAGAGATAACGTCGTTACAAAGACAAGTCATACTTGGTTTTCTGAAAGGACGTGATACGTTTGCGTGCCTCCCAACGGGCTACGGAAAATCGTTGATCTTCCAACTCGCAGTACGAGTGGCCGCCGAGTTGTCTGTGGTTTCTAAGGATCTCTTCCGTTGAATGCCCTTATCAAGGACCAGTTGTCATCTTGTGAGAAGCTGGGGATAAAGGCTACCAAGATTGAAGGTTGAAATTGTCTACGTGAGCCCGGAAACTTTAATTGGAAACACGCAAATTATTCTAAAGCCGGTTATCTGGGTTGTGTCGCACGTGACAAAAACGTCACTGGTTGTTAAGGAAACGCGAGCGCATGCGGGATAGATAACTCGTCGGAAGCCGGCAGAGGTCTCTCTCCCGTCGTTCACGTCATGCGAGACCTCTGCTAGCAGGGAACTTGTCAACATTCGCTGATCTGCATGATAGCTTGCTTGAAATAGTAATTGTCATGCAACCATTTCGACATTGCGTAACGCAATGACTTTACAAAACGGATCACTGCTGTTTGGAGGGGACACTTTTCCCACTGTAGGTATCTTCGGAACTAAATACACTTTCTAGTAATGAAAAGTTCCTCGATGTGCGTATTACACTGTAATGTTATCGGTTGCTTCAGTTCAAGTAAATTTCATTTTAGTAAACAAAGAAGCGGTCGCCAATTTGTCGCGCGTAGTGATTTGCATCACATATCATAAACTCCACAATGCGTGCAAAGTCTTAAAACAGTAAAATACTCTGTCTTTCTGGGCATAGTTTGCATCACATGTCTTATAATTCAACACTTTCTGCCGAAGTTATTTTTGTGTCTTTACCTCACGGTATCGCCTTGTAACTTGAAACCGTAGCTCTGTGCACGAAAACATCGAACCAATCATCAGTGTGCTCGAGAAGTACAATTGTTTTCAACTACATAATATTTTGCGACATTTATGAACTTGTGCTTCAGGCAGCCCCTTCTGTCGGCATGCGTGAAGTTGACAATAGATGAACTTGCTCTCTTTTTTTCAAATCTCTAATTTTGATTTCATTAGATTTATAACCTGTGAGCCTTTTCGCACGCGCTTAATCTTTAGTTTTGTCACGAGACCAACACCGACTTAGATTGCTATAAAATAACGTGTGATCGTCAAAGCGAAAGCTTCATAAACTCCCCTTGAAGACACAAGGAGCTTTAACTTTGAAGCCTGTGAATCAGAGGTTTTTTTTCTCTCAAGCTCTCTCGCTTTTTCTCAGAAGACAAAAAGTTGTCGATAAACAGTCCGGTAGCATGCCAGTTTTTAGACTTGCCACAAGTCGACCTCATGAATTTCAGAGTAGAATATGTTAGTTAGGCCGCGAAGCGGCCGAGCGAGCGACGAATGAATAAACAAACAAGACGAAGGACTTTTCAGAAAGTCTAGCCAGTTCTGAAAGAAGTGAGAGCAGTCCATAGAGCAGTGCTTTACGTCACATGATCACCATGGCAATGAGCATTTTCAAAACATCCAAGATAGCGGCCGCACATGGGGGAATATCATTTCAACATTTTATGCCTAATTCTAGGAAAAGTCGAGATATATTATGGATAATAACCATTGTTGTGCTAGAGTATTAAGCGTAACGTGCACCTAGTTCAATGTCGATGCTACTGCTATAAAAGCGCGAAGTTCACGCCGAAGATCTGCCAAGTTAACGCCAAGATGTTAAAGTATTGTATCGAAAAAGGCAAATATCCAAGTGGAAGATCTTTTGCGTAGCTTGTGCGGAATACAACCTCGAACTTCAAACAGGTTAGGGAACAGTTTTTCATACTTATTGCAACAGATAGCGCTAGCTATCTCAAACAGTTGACGATTTTCTACTCAAGTCTGATAGCTTGACGGCTGGCGAATTGTTTAGGAACGCTGGCCAACAACGCAACGGATAGCTCGCGCCGTTGTTCGAACGGCTGATAAAAATTACTTTTTTGAACGGATAGCTCGAACCGTTTGAACGGCTGATGAATGTTTTTGAACAGATAGCTCGAGCCGTTCGAACGGCTGACAATTTTTTTTGAACGGATAGCTCGAGCCGTTCAAACGGCTGATAAATTTTTGTGAACGGATAGCTCGAACCGTTCGAACGGCTGACGAATGTTTTTGAACGGATAGCTCGAGCCGTTCGAACGCATGCTAATTTTTTTGAACGGATAGCTCGAACCGTTCGAACGGTATCCCATTCCGTTCGAACGGCTAATAAACGGGTTACGAACGGCTATCCGTCTTAAAACGGCATACCGTAAGGAACGTTTTCGCGTAAAAGGTCACATATCCATATTGGCTGTTTAATAGACCTAAGAAAAAAAAACATTACTCATTTTGAGTTCTATACAGCCCACAAAAGTTTCATTTTATCCGTTTTGTATTCAAAAATTGAAATAAAGCAACACGAATGACATTTCCTTTCCTTTTCACATCTCACACGATCGTCATCTTTCACAGGATGTGACAACAAGTGACAACGTCACGAACGTGCGAATTATGAATTTCTCGATTTCACTCATTTTCGAAACCTCCAAAAGACTACAAATCCTGGGTCACTAAGGGTCACTTTGGTAAACACTTGTTTAAAAACGTTTCCAGAACTGCAATATGTGTCGTAGATAGTAATTACTCCCACAAAATTGTAACTACGAACGAATTTATGCACCCCTTCAAAGCCATGTTTAATGAAGGCTTGAAACGCCGATTTTAAAAGGTCATAAAATAGAGATATCGGGCAATTTAATCCCACAAAATTGTCTTCCTATGAACAATGAAAAGATAAAAATTAAATATCGAGCTTACTTACCTCAAATAGCCGCAACATTTTGGAGAAAATTGAACTCGAAAGAACTCGAAATCCGCACGGGACTTACGAAAAAGGAGCCATGTTGTGAACTCGAACACCGCAAAGGACTCTGGGAAGGGCTTCATTCCTCCTCTGATGATTACGCATCCTCAACAAAGAAAAGAAAACGCCAACAATATCTGCCAATCACATTGCTGCGATTTCGATCCGATCTGAAATTGAGCACTGATATAAAAGGGGTATAGTTTCTTATTCATTTCATTCCACTAAGCTTCTCGGAAAACTCTCGTCCTCGCTACAACTCGTCAAATAATTATTATAAATGGATACCTTTTATTGCATCTTCTGCACCAAAGAAGTAACGTCTCGTCAAGAGGCACTATTATGTGACGGCTGCAACAGGTGTCAACACCGGCGTTGTGAAACGGGGATCACAAGGGATCAGTACAGGACTACAGTTCGATCAGGAAATGAAATAATTTGGCAATGCCTGTATTGCAGTGACAATTCCGCAGATGATTCCCTCCCAGGCGCTGAGAGCACACGAATCGGATTCAAAGAAACAGACAGCACTAGCTTCAACAGCCTTCTTGAATTTCAAATGTGCTCTATTACGAAATGTCAAGTTCCTGTAGGGTCTTTTCAGTCTGATGAAACTAAAGCCTCAGAAGGAAGCGGCTAATAGTAAAGTTTAGAATGTGATTATGTTACACGAAAACCAAGAATACAAACACTGTAATTTCTGACCGCTTTGCATACACAAATTTGTTGCTCTAATGACGGCTCTAATTTGTTTGTGCAGGTCCAAGAGCTTGGGTTACAAGTCGCCTACACCGAAGACCAAGGCACCTATGAGTGGATAAGGAAGTTGTTGGCGCAACCTTTCTTGCCGTACGCAGACATAACAACGCAAGCGCGCCTATGCCTTGGAGTCGAGGGCCCATGTAAAGAGTTGACGAACTACATTGCATCACAGTGGATCTACAATGCCATATTCCCCGTGAAAGACTGGTCCGTCTTTATGCAGCCAGTCCAAACCAATAATGACATTGAAGGGTGGCATAACGCATTGAATCGACATGCCAACGGTCGCAGCAGCCTGCGATTCTACGTCCTCATCCAGTTACTCCACCGAGAAGCAAGGCTGGTTGAAGTGCAGATGCAACTAGTTGCAGACCACAAGCTGATGGGTATCCAGTGAAAGAAATATTGTGTTCTGCGGGCCAGATTGCACAATGAATGGGAGCAGTACCAGTCCAGAAAAAAGACAGCAAGGGAGCTTTTGAAGTCCTGCTCAAACCTGTCTGGGCCAACCCGCGCACAGTAAACAGCTGTATTAACATACACAGATCCAATATTCGTTGTATTGTAAATTAGTATTCAGCATGTTTTGATATTCACAAAAAATTTCCTGATATTGTATTTTATTGAAAATAAAACCTTGATGTGAAGCTAAAAATACCTAGGTAGTGTTTGGGAAGTGTTGCTCGTATTGTAAATTATTCATTTAGTTGCTCATTGTTGTAAATAAAGCGGTTTGCATTATGGCGAGTAGGTACTTCATGTAATTATAACTTCAACACTCAACAGTCGGTCGATATTCGAGTGAAGTTATCTCTCTCTAGAACTTCAAAGAGTCATTTTATTATATGGAGCGGATCTGCTGCAATTCTTCTCATTTGATAGAACTTCAGAACTATTGATCGTCATTTTCCTTAAACCAATTGACGAAATTCACGAACATTTTAAAGAATGCCAAAATGACGTTCAATTGACCACGAAAACGTGCTATAGTCGCAGACTTTGTTCACAAACTGATAACATAAAGTTATAAAAAGCATACATTATTTAAGTAAACTCGCCTACATTAGGAAGCAAACTCGCCTACGTCGGAAGCGAACTTGCCTACGTAGGCAAATTGACTAGTTGTAGGTTAGTTGGTTCGTAGGCGAGTTTGCACGTAGGCGAGATGACCGGTATTCGTTCGAACAGTCCGATCCAGTGTGGTTTGAAAACAAACCACTTGGAATCAACCAGCTTTCTACAATCATGAAACAAATTTCCATCGGGGCTAGCTTGTCCAAGAAGTATATGAACCACTGTGTTTGAGCAACCGCAATTACGCCGTGGTCCGACTCATGCGTCCCAGCATGGCACATCATGAGTATTTCTGGCCATGCCAATGAGCAGAGCTTGGCAAGTTATAACAGGCGTCCTTCTACGAGCCAACTGAAGAACTGCTCTGATATTTTGCCTCACACTATGCAGAAAGGTCGAGCTCCATCACGCCCTTGCTTCCTTCTTGAATTTGTTGAGTTCCACCATCACATCAACAGCCGTGGCTAAAATTCCTGCAGATTCTTCCATATATGGAATCTTCAACAGCTGTGATATTCGCCAGGCAGAGGTGTTCGCAGAATGCGTCCAATAGCACCTTTCAATAGACAGTTTTTTCTTGAACAGTGTGTTCCTCCTACCTTTTTGTTACTGTAAAAAACAAATTGACGTCAGTTTTTCATGCGTCTGTCCTGTTATTGACAATGAATTTCGTCATCACATTGTCAAAGTAGTCTGCGGATCCACTCGGCTATTGCCTCGTGGATCCACAGCTACTTTGACAATGTGATGACAAAATTTATGATCAATAACAGGACAGACGCATAAAAAACTGATGTCAATTTGTTAAATGGTGATAGTATGCCATAAAAATAATCAAGGGACCATTAATTAAGAGGATGCAAAAGGTAAAGTGAAACCCTATGATCATGCCTTTCCCCAGATGTATTTACCCTTGGGTCTAAACCAAACAGCCATGAAAGTGGGATGAAACAGATGCCAAAATGCAACATATGTGATTGGCTCATTAGAAACAGCATGGCCAAATAGTTTTGAAAAATCAATGTTGAATGATTTCGAAGGAAGGCTGCAATGGATATAACAGAAAGTAGATGTAATCAATATCAGTGATACTTAAATACACACTGCCCATTCAAATTAAATTGTACCATACAGCAGACAAACCTGGAAACTCAATAGCAAATATAAAAATCATAACAATATCCTTCCTTCTTAATTACAGGATGTCAACACAGAAGTATGTGAGAAGTTGTTCTCATGGCTCTCAAACTTTTGTCACATTACCAAACACATGAATCGCTGGCGATTCCTTTTCCTCATGTTATATGCTGTGGACAACCTCAACAGAGATATAAATAAGAAAGCAATTTTTTAAACTTTCTTATATAGCTTCAACCACATCCCCAGGGGTCCTTTTTGTTGTGCGCTGGAAATCAAGACCCCTGGCAAAAGGTCCAACAACATTCCAGTTGTGAATGGCTTTGTAAACACAATTGAGACCAGAAGCAATCAGATTTGTCAGACTTGACTCTTGGCTATGCGAGTAACTGGAAGTCTGTGAATTGCTCCCTTTTTTGGCCTCCCTGGCTGTGCAATAATCATTTCTCCTTCTGACCAAGAATTGTCCACGACACGCATTTTATTGAGAGCATTTCTGAAGTTTTCCCACATTTAGAACGAAAATATATGCTTATATCATGTCTGTTTCTGCCAGCACTCCCTGGCTTCAATCAATATTCTCTTTCGAGCAAGAATTACGAACCGCATGCCTTTTAAGAAAGCATTCCTGAAGTTGTTCCACATTTAGAACGAAGAATATACACATACCTTGTTTGTTTCTGCCAGTGCACTCTAGCTAGGATCAATATTTCCTTTGGAACAAGAATTACGAACCGCACGCGTTTTATAGAAAGTATTTCTGGTGTTTTCCCACATTTAGAACGAAGAATATACACATATCTTGTCTGTTTCTGCAAGCGCACTCTAGCTACGATCTATACTTCCTTTGGAACAAGAATTACGACCCGCACGCGTTTTATAGAAAGTATTTCTGGTGTTTTTCCACATTTAGAACGAAGAATATACACACATCTTGTCTGTTTCTGCCAGTGCACTCTAGCTACGATCGATACTTCCTTTGGAACAAGAATTACGAACCACACACGTTTTATAGAAAGTATTTCTGGTGTTTTTCCACATTTAGAATGAAGAATATGCACATATCTTGTCTGTTCTTTCTGCCAACGCACTCTAGCAACGATCGATATTCCCTATCAAGCAAGAATTATGAACTGCACGCATTTTATAGAAACCACTTCTGCTGTTTTCCACATTTAGAACAAAGAAATATACGCATATCTTGTCTGTTTCTGCCTGTTCACTCTAGCTATGATCGATTCCCTATCGAGCAACAATTATGAACCGCTCGCGTTTTATAGAAAGCATTTCTGCTGTTTTCCACAGTTAGAACAAAAAATATACACATATCTTGTCTGTTTCTGCCAGCGCACTCGCACTTGACTGCACTCCAAAGTTGTTTACTGTTGACTTAATGAGATGCGCGATAAACTCTACTCTACGGACCGCAAGGGCACTTAACGATCCGTACGAATCAAATGAACTGAATTTGCCTTTAGCAGATCATTACAGTGTGGGTGTATTGGACATGGGAGATGCAGTCTTGAGTTGAGTTTTATGGGACCGAAGTTGCGACACCGATTTGGCCATCAATGACATCATCGCCAAACCATGTGCTGTACATTTCTTGGGAGTGTGTTGTCCACAAGTCTCCAGTTGGACGCTTACATTGTACTTTGGAAGCTGTAAATAGCCAATTTTCTTTTGAAGATTTTCTAACTGGATATCATGAGACTCAAGATATCACTGTTAACATTTATTGATACCTTAAGGAAGTATGTATGACTTCTGGTGCAAAAGTAGAGTTTGACTTTGTTAGACGAAATCGCCTGTCGTCAGCAACCAGGGTTCGTACTCTTTTTGGGACTAAAACTTCAAGGACTTTTCAAGGACATTCCAGGGCGCAATTCCAATTTTTCAAGCACTCCATTTCGTAAAAAAATGCCATTAAAATGTGATACTAGATGATCGGGTTTAAGGGATAACTGCCAGATTTGTTCAAGTGTCAGTCTTTTCTAGTTCTTCCACTAAGTGGAAACAGTCAAACAGCAAATTTCAAGGTTTTTCAAGGACCCAATGTACTTTTCACGGACTTTTAAGGCCTTGAATTTTGATTTTCAAATTCAAGGACTTTCAAGGACTTTCAAGGTGCGTGCAAACCCTGAGCAACAAACAACTACGTTGACAAAGCTCTACTTCAGCTGTGTTATTTCGCTCTGCCAGAGCTTTGTGATCAGAATTGCGTGGCTCGGAAAGTGGCCAGGATTTAATCTATTTACAAAAACGTCCAGAGTCGATTCTTACAACACACGTTTTTCTACTTCAGATAATTTTTACATAAAAGCTTCAAGACTTGAAATTCAAAAATTCAAGAGTTGGTGCTAAATTATGGAATGAGATACCAAGCTCTCTGAGAGAACTACCAAAGAAATTATTCAAACTCAGAATTAAAAACAAACTCTTAAGTGTTCTTGAAAATGAAGATTCCTTCATTGAGGTTGGTACGATCATCTCTAAAGTAAATTAAAATGTCAGTAGTAGTCAAAATTCAATTGAATTAAATCACATTTTTTTCCAATCTTTTTCTTTATTAGTATTATGTTTTTTTCTTCCAATTTCTCTTAATTTTAGTAATAATAGTAATTAAAGTAATAATAAATAACTTTTAACTATTGATAGACTGGCCCGCCTAGACTAGCATAGCTATCCGAGGGCCAGCCTGACTCTAATATGCATTTTTAATTAGTAATAAAATGATGATAATGATGAAAATGATGATGTTTTCAGAAATTGAACTCACCGAGTGGTGTAGTTTGAAAATTGGCCATAATTTGTGGCCAGGAATCTAACATGCTGAGCTGTGTAGCTCGGAAAGCGGCCATGATTTGTGGTCAGAAATTTAACTAACCGAGTGGTTTAGTTCGAAAATTGGCCATGATTTCTGGTCGCAAATCTAACCATCTGAGTTATGTATCTAGGCATTTAGCCACGATTTCTGGTTAGAAATGTGACCATGCAAATTACGTAGCTCGGAATTTAGCAATGATTTTTTTGCCACGGCAAGTTGTTTGGAGGCTGTCTTAAGTATTGGTCTGTGGCTGCCGAAGTTTAGCAAATGAGCTTTAAGTCCGCGACGGATGCTTTGTTTTGAAAGAAGAATCCTTTCTAGACTCTACCACCTGGCTCACTTGTTCTTCAGTGGCTAAGTTAACGGCGGACTTTAGCCATCTCGGAACAAAAACACGCCTCGGTTCTTTGAGGCATGCTGGTGACTTTCATCGAGGATCAAAGGCTTAATGATGCCAAATCTCCTACCAGGTGGTCGCAAATATTCCTCAAATAAGCTTCGAATATCGGTGGAAATAACCAGCAAACACTGCTTAATTAACAGGTAAGCTCTGAATTTGTGTTATCGAAGTAATCAATGCTTTGCGCGCCAAAAGCCAACGTCACAATGGCAGCTAAAACAAAAAACATATCCAGATCCTTACCAGTCAAAACGGCCATTCAATTACAAAGACACGAAGGTTTTTGAAAGAAGAAGAAAAACAGAACAGAAAAGAGAACTTTCACCGACTTCGAATTGAACCCTCGAGTGTCACGACAAAACAAATTCGAATCAGCTCCGTTTGGCGCGTTATCCACTTGAGCTAACGAAGCAGCAGTGAAAAACGATTGTGTTATAGTCACTTCATCCTTTAGCGAAACAAAAGGTTTCTTTTGTTTTTCGTTTAACAATAGATCTCCAAAAGATGCCGCTTGGAAAACTGAGGGTTGTTTGCATACGTAATATCTCGACAACGAAGAGCAACCCAGCGAAAAAAAATTCAGAGCAATGTTTCTCAGATGAAACGAAACCCACATGCCAAAATTCAGGCCCTTTCGCGAACATTTTTTTTTTCAGCCAAATAGTCACTTAGCATCGTTTTGCACTCACCCCTTCAATTATAATCTGTACAAATATTATAAAAATATATTTAAAAACTTCGTTTTTTAAGGCGTCGAATAAAAAAAACTAAAATATACTTTAAAAAAACAATGTAAAGTGTTTGTATTTACAAGGTGTCGCCAATAAAGTGTTCTTAAATATTACATTATGGCTCAGTGGGTTTCAATGTCAATATCAATGTTCTTAAAATACAAAAGGTTTTTCTTCTAGCTCTCGATCCTCTAAGACATTATTATTATTGTTATTATTATTACCCTTAGGTTTTTATATTTCATACACACTATACCTGCACGAGTTCAACGGCTAGAACCTTATTAAGGTTCAGCTCTACCAAGTGGTATGTACCATATTTGGCTGAATGGCCTGGGGAGTCACACCTTGCATCTCTTCCAAGATCTATTGCTTTAGCCTGAAGAGATGTCAGAAGGAACCGCTGCTCATTTCCCCAGCATCTATTCACTGCAGGGGCGAAATGAACCCTCTTGATTTTGTAGTAGGTCTTCAGTGACATGTACAAAACTCCAATGTGGTTAAAAAAGCTGGCTACTCGTGCAGGATTACTACCGGTAAACAGAGTTCCAGCAGCCCAGAGCATATTTCCCCATGGGAGTCTTCCATCACACTTTTGGCTCGTCCAGGTTCTCGTGTGGCCATTTAAACATTTAGAGACGATAACAATCATTGAACCCACTACTTTTTCGAGTCTAGGTGAGGCTGGTGCAAGACACTTGTAACAGTTCTGGAAAAGCTCGAACAAGCTGCTCTCAAATACCAGAAATGTTTCTCCAAATATGGCTGTTTCGTCCTTCATGTCTACGTCTCCAGTTTCCTCATCCTCGTACTCAGCATCGCTGTCCTGTTTGATTTCATCTAAATTCCTTAAAAAGTACAGTTATATATATAAAAACAATCAGCAGTAGTTTCTTATTGTACAACTACCATAAATATGATCCCTTCTGCCTGACCACCACAAACATATCTTTCTAAGTGCCACGCGCCTTTTTTTATAAAAATAAAAGTACAATTTTTAACTTAAAACCAGTCTTGAATTTCATGAATAGTTAAAGAAATTAGGATTACCACTCATTTCCGCTGCAATCACTACACACACTGCCTGTATCTGATCTGTCGTCATCACATTCTTCATCACATTGCGCTTCTGGCTTCACTGATACGACAGGTTTTTGTTGGGAGATCTTTAACAAGCTGTCTTCCGTCAAAGAACACTGAACTGCACTAGAAAGTACTTATTCAAAAAATAAATAAGTAAATAACGTCTAAGATTTTATGAAGTGAATAAGGGGAAGCAGGGCTGGGTAGTGGTTGGCGCAGTGGTGAGAGCACTCGCCTCCTGGGGGCCCGTTTCTCAAAAGCCCTGGAAACTTTTCGGGCCCGAGAAGCCATTTTCAATTAATCTGTATCTAAAAACAGAGAGGTGTATATGCCTGAAACTTCTTGTATGAAGAGACCTTCTGTTCGTATTAATAATATGTGAATAAAGCAGCTCTGTAATCATAAGGTTCGAGATTTTGCAACGGCTTGAAAGACTTTTCGGGACCTTCCAGAAACGGGCACCGGGCATCATATGTGGGCTGAGTTTGTTGTTGGTTCTTGCCTTGGTCCGGGAGTTTTTCTCCGGGTTCTCCGGTTTTCCTGCCTCCGAAAAAACAACATTTCCAAATTCCAATTCGACCTGGAAATAGGAATCGCATGAAAACCAGCTTTAGCTGATGGGCTTCCTCTCTAAACACAACAATTTAATAAGCCGAGGTCTTCCGGTTAAATTTACGTATCTCTATTATCTCTACTTACTTTTTGGAGTAGTTGTTTGAGTCTGCAGGGATCTATAATTTACTCGGGTCGTCTGCACATGACTGCTTCTCACCTGAGAAAATTAGAAAATAATAAAGGCAATTTAAATACTTTTGGGATAGGGAAGTTTTGGGCTGCATGGTAAATAAACTGATGAACACACCTGTAACTGGTGTGTGACTGTAGTCTGAGTAGCGGTGTCAAAAACGATTTCACCATATACTTGTGACACAGCATCCGTACTTTCTGGTGACACTTGCACTCCAACTGAATTATTCTGGGGATTCTTGGGTCGCAGGCTTCCATAGATGGTAAACACGCAAACATATCTTCTGGCGTCAACTAAGCCAGGGTCTGTGTCGGTTTCCTGTGGTTCTTCATGGGCAGCAGATGATTGGGATTGGTAGTTCTGAAAGGACCTAAGTTTTAGTAATAATAATAATAATAATAATAATAATACTTTATTTATATAGCGCTATTTCCCTTTAGCCCAATAGCGCTTTACAACAATCGTAATTCGAAAAGAAAATACAATAATACAAATAGCATTACAGTAAAAAATATATTAAAAACTATTTAAGATGTTAAAACTATATCGCAAAATAAAAGCTATATTACATGCTAAATTAAACTATAACATTTTTTAAAAAGATATGTTTTCATATAGGTCTTGAAACTTGATAATGAACTACTCTGTTTGATATAGTCGGGGAGGGAGTTCCATAAAGTTGGTGCTGGTATTTTTTTACTATGTCAGAATCATATTTTTAAAAACAGAACTAAAGAACTAATGAAAGTTATTAGCACAATAGGATGTTTCCCTGAACGGCGTATAAAATCGACCCGAACAGCTTAGCATTACTGACATGGAACAGAGATTCGTTATCAATTATGTTTTTGGTACAGGTCTTAGCCTGGGAGACGTAAGTTTTACTTATTTATTACTATTTTAAACTAACAATTTACGTTCGCAAACCCAGCGTAAAATAGTAATAAAAGTTAGTTTCCAGACCATCGGCAGTTTCATATGCGGCAAAAAAGTAAGCCACATTTATTTGGTGAGGGTATTGAACTTATAATTACGGAAAAAAATTCGTAAGACTTGATAAGTCAAAGTGTATTAAATGTGCAAATGTTTATAAGAGAGACTCTAGCTAGTTCTAATCGAAAGATGCAAAACCCTTACCTCTAACCTCTTACGTTAAGCGAAAGCTGGACGGACCCTTTCTTCTGCGTTTCCGCCGGCTGCCGTTTTGTTCTTCGGATGGTCAACTTGTTCTTCACCACATTTTCTTTTCCTCTCGAAATTAAAAATTGTCGGCACTGCATCTTTTTTAAGATTTAGTCATCAAGGCTTAAATGTAGAACCCAGAGAGGTCCTTATAGCCAGATTTTGTGGGAAGCAGTCGGCGGTGAAGTGATCCGCACAAATGCGTGAGTGCTTTGTAGGCTCGAAAGATTCTCTTTTCATTTTTATCAGCCATTCTTTTCGGAGTTTCGGATCCTCAGGAAACTTCAAAGTACTTACTTTGGATTTAGAATCATTTCTGCAGTTAATTGCTGCACAAAAAAAACATGCTTTTCTGCTTAAAACCGGCGAAGCTTACACCATCTCATGCGAGCAGAAACAATTTCGAATTTCCCGCACTTTCACTGTTAGTCAACAGTGACGTCACGAACTTAATCCTCCGACAACTTTCCGACAACTTTGCCAAGCGCTTCACGATCATCAAGGACCAAAAGGTGCACTTTTTCACGTCCAATATCTCAGCAAGGCTGTGCTCGATTACTCTGAAACTTCAGAGGATGTCTATTTAGCCTTTAATCAACACATTAGACTAAAAATTTGGTTCATTTGACCTTTAAGTCTACATATCTTGCACTCAATTTTCTTTATGGGAAGTTCATGTATATGACAAGGGGGGTGAAGATATTGAGAGGGGCTCCAAGAATTTTTAGACACCCAGAAGGGGGACTTAAATTTCATAGGCTAAGTAGGCTCTTTTTTATAGGGGTATAAATGACCAATTTCAGGCTAACAGTTTCTTCTTTTTAGACTCTAGAGTTGCAGGTTTTTACTGTATTAGTTTACTATGGCCTGAAACTGTCAATAACTATGGCCTGAAGGCTTTTATGATCTTAGTGTCTAAATTGGTTGAAAATGGTGCAGAATTTAAGCTACACTTGCAGGTGTATGTAGTCAACAGAACATGGAATAAAAATAAGTTAACCCCTTGAATAAAAAAATCCAACAATGACAATGAGGTCAATAAGATTTTCAGTGTTCCCTTGCATCTGAGGAGGAGGCAATTGTACTGGTGACCTATGAAATTGGGCTCTGGCTGTTAACTGTCCCCTCTGTGGCATGGTAGCTCTGTTTGCAACAAAGACACCTGGGTCTCCTCTCCTTGATAAAATGACTCTGTCAAGTCTTTCAATGATTCCTTCCCCTGAAGGCTCATTAAAGGATGGCAACTCAAACTCTCCATATCATTCCTTAGCCCGTGTCCAGTAATAGAAATGCAATTCTGGGTCGAGGCGTTTTGTAAATCCTTTCAGACTTTTTGGCTGTGCATCAAGAAACTGCTTGACATCAAAGATTTCCCCTAGCATTTCATGCATCAAGGCAATAATACCTTCCACATCAACGGTTGCAGAGGCAAGGGGATGCTCAGGGGGAAGAATTCTTTCTTTGTACTCTGTACGACCCAATTGTCTGCTGTCCAGATTTGCAACTAGGCCAATGACAGCTCCTTGTGTCAGACCACATATACCCTTTATTGGTCTAAAATAATGCAAATTGAAAATGAAGTTTACCTAATGTTGTCATTCAAGTAATGTTTCATTGATAGCACACCTCCTACCAGCACATACCTCTTCTTAGTAAACATAGCTCTAGCCACATGCAAATACTTGACCTTTTGTCTCCTATAAGAAGACATCCCTTCTAAAGTGGCATTTGAATGTGGTTTTCATATTTCCATTTCATTCTGTTTCCATCCCTTCTTCTTGGATAAGCACCCCGTTCTTGACCCATCCACGGTGACACTCACTTGTCTAGCCGAATTGGTGCTTACCTGAACGCATTCTCGTTCAACAACAAATTTTACCATAAGTGGGAGGGGTGGCCATGGGCAGCAAAATGGGCCCAAATTACGCATGTCTTTTTGTAGGATATGTAGAAGAACAAATCGGTCAACAGTACACTGGTACAGTACCTCGGCTATGCAACAGATACATCGGCGATGTGGTTGGCATCGCGTGTTGCAGCCGCGTTGACCTTGAAGAGTACATTGCCTTTATCTCCAATTTTTATACCGCTCTGCAATTCACACATACAATCTCTGAAACTGAACTTCCTTTCCTTTCCTTTCCCGCCACTGCAAACAGAGTCTCCCATACAGCCAGCTTCTACGCCTTTGACGCATCTGTTCTGACCAGGCCAACTTTCTAAACAAAACCCAAAAGATGGCCTCTTTTTTTGAGAGACGCGGCTACAGCGCACAAACTCTGAAACATGACCTCGAGAAAGTGAAACAGCTGTCTCAAAGCGACACCCTTACCAAAAGCAATTCAACAAAGGAAAAGATGAACAGGATTCTTTGATACTAACATACCATCCTTTAAACAGTCAAGTACAACGTATCCTGCTTGACAATTTCAAAGTGATTGCAGACGACCCAGCAACCAGCTTCATCTTTCCTCAACCACCAATGGTTGCGTTTCGATGCGATGAGAACTTGTGAAAATCGCTAGTTCACACAGCAGAGAAGCAGGCTGCAACACACACAGGAATTTATCCATGTCAACACCCACATTGCTGTACTTGTGGCCACATTTCCAGTGAAACCAATCTTCTGGGGCCAAAGGATCACGTATTTATTACAGACTCCTTCACTTGTTTGTCCTCTGGTCTGATTTACTGCATCTCCTGCCGTCGCTGCCCTGCCATTTACATCAGCGAGACTAGGCGCACTCTGAGGGAACGTTTTGGTGAATATCCCCGAAGTATGAACAAGAATGCGCCTGGTTTTCCAGTCGCAGAGCATTTCAGTTCTAACGGACATACCACAGACGACACACTGGTCCATGGGATTAAACTCTGCAAAGGGAACAAACAGAGGGAAAGGCAGGAGATGCGTCTCATCTTTCGACTCGGGACATGCCAGCTGTGCGGTCTCAATGCTGATTTTCACTTCATTTAAAGTTCACGCGTGCATGCAAAATGCAACTTTCAAATTTTAAATTCAACACCTGGAATCGTGGCACAACTCATACCAAACACTCCACTGATGAAGGGCACAGTCCTGAAATGTCTGGACATTTGTTAAGATTTTGGCACTTCCACCAACATTGATCACTTTTATTTATTTTGACAGCTACAAGGGGCTATGTCAGCAATTTTTTGTCACATTTTGAAAAGCCAAAAGTCATACATGTATTTGCAGCAATGAAAGCCTAAGTCAAATAATAGTCATGTTCTGTTACAAGTGACTACATATATTTAGTGTATCCAAACTATTGGTAAGCGAAGCAAGAAGTATTGCATAGTGAACATAATTATAATACCCATTCACATCAATAGTGCTGTTATCAGGCAGGGTGTGAAGCCATGGCATCCAGTCGGCCAATAGCCAATTCTTCATATTTTGGCAGTACGATGACGTTTGCTCTTCAGAGAGTCCTCTTCCATCAACTGCCTTGTGCCAGTTGTGGGTTATCTGGTAACAACAACAGTGGACAACACTTTAGGACAGCTAACATAGCTACATAGAGTACAATGGAACATATTTCCATATTTCAGAGTATTTGTCTATCTGTAAGAGGGCCTACCAGTTCAAGTTTTGCTGGGCAAAGAATGGCTTTGCTTTCTTGCGTAAGTCCAAGTCCTCACCTATCGTGAAGCTACATTGCATTGAAGACCTTCACACCCTTGAGCAAAGCCTGCGTTCTGCTGGCGCACACGATGACAATGACGATGGACCCTCTCAGAGTTAAGTACTTTATTCATGTTAGGTGTCTGTTTTCTTCTAATGATGGCTTTTGATGTACAAGTCTCTAAGAAAATTAATGTAAACAAAAACCTCCTTCGTGAATTACCTTATTATGGTGTAAATATTGTAGTAGTCCATGGCCTGTTTAATAACAGCGCTTCAATCTCTCGCACACCTAATGTTTACCTTGAGAAATTGCACAGTTTATATGATCTCGACCTCTTCTCCTTAAATACAGGCATAGATACTTCAATAAACCCTGATTCTAACATCCTTAGTCAACATTTTCGAAGTTTGTATTATTCCCCAAAAAGTTTTTACAACCTCAAATGCTCTCTACTTAGTTCTCATTGTAATAATGGTGGGTTTTCTTTTTTTCATAACAATATTAGGAGCCTAAAAAGAAATGTTGGAAGTCTCCAAACTCAGTTGCTTAGCGAATTAGATTTTGAATTCAGTTTAATTGCATTAACGGAAACTAGAATAACTAATGCAAAAGAAATTGATTTTAATCCAAACATTAATGGCTATTCCTTTGAGTATGTCTCGACGCCTCTGTCTGCTGGAGGTGTGGCAATTTATATTAATGAGAATCTTGACTATACTGTAATTAAAAGAACGTCTAATCCGGCGTTCCAGGCCCTTTAGATAGAAATTCTTGTTCCTAACAAAAAGAATATTATTTGTGGTGTATTGTGTAGACAACACAATTCTCCTGAGAGTTTTCTCTCTTATTTTAATGATACGGTTCAATGGTTTAACGCCTCTAACAAACCTGTTTACATTGCTGGCGACTTCCACATTGACCTCCTTAAATCTGAAAGCTGCAATTATCTGCATAATGTTTTACTCTTGTTACAACAGAGCTATTCTTTTATCCCCTTAATTGACAAACCTACACGTGTTTATGGAAATTCTGCTACACTAATCGATAACATACTTGTAAATAATACAACCAATCTATTATCCACCAGTAATATAATTTCAGATATCAGTCATCACTTTTCGCAGTTCTGTGTAATGTCAAATCTCCTTGTGAAAAGAAGGTTGACGGATTGAATAAAGTCAGTTATTTCTCGCACTTTTCGGAAGCTAAATTTTTAGCGGAGCTCTCAGATATTAATTGGAACGAAATAATTTCTCCACCAAACATTAACACCGATAAATCGTTTTCAAGATTTTTCAACAGGTTCAACAAGGTAATAAACAATCACGTGCCTTTTAAAACTGTCTCTAAACGCAGAGCTAAGCAACTTTCTAAACCATGGATTACCAAGGGCATAACGAAATCAATCAAAATTAAGAACAGCTTATACCATTCTAAATTTGAACATCAATACAGGCTTTATAGAAATAAAATTACAACTTTAATTCGACTGAGTAAGAAACTGTATTTTCATGACTATTTTCAACGGAATATCTCCAGTATGAAAAAGACCCCGGCGGGTAACAGTGAATTTATTAATTGTGGAAGGAAAAAAATGAAAAAAATTCCTGCCTTATGGGATGAAAGTAATGGTCATTTAATCCATGATCCGATGAAATTATCCTCTATCCTGAACAAACACTTTGCTTCCTGTGGATCAACTTTAGCTGCTAAACTACCCCACTGGGAACGCCATTTTTCGGAATTTCTTGTTAATAGTCCAATGACTTTTTACTTCGATCCTGTCACTCCTGGTGAAGTGGAATCAGAAATATCGCTATTATCTTTGAACAAGTTTCATGGAGTTTATTCGTGCCCTGTTAACATTTTGAAAGTTGCTAAAAGTTTTATTTGTCAACCTCTAATGGAAATAATGAATACTTTGATCCTTGAGGGAACCTTTACTAAGAAATTAAAGCTACAACCTCGGACAAAACATGTTGAGACTCGTTACAAAAATACCTATTTTTTGCACTCACCCTGACAAAAATGCTTACTGTCGCAAATTAAAAGACTGTTTCCCCCCTCCCCTATTGCAATGTTGTTTGCAGTAACACAAGAAATGCACACTTGAACTGCTGAGCCGAACCAACATTGCACCAGGGGTGGGGAGGGGGATAAATTTGTTCCTTTTCGACACGATGATAACATCGTGCGAAATTGAAAATTGTATTGAAATGTCTCAACAGTTTTGTCCGGGGTTGTCTGAGATGGTTAACTATTCAAATTACTGTGTCTTCGCAATGGAAGTTCGGAAGATAGTGATTTTTGGCCCAGTTATTGCTCTTTCAATGAGCTTTCTGATAAATTAACGGAAACGCCAATTAAGCAATTACAACGCGTCAATTGTGACGTCCATAATAGGCCGCTTTCTTTAACGGCTTTCTACGTACACGAGAAAGAAATGATAGCGTTTAATGGTGAAATCAACCCGTCCAAAAGGGCTTATATTAAGTATTTAACACAAGGAAAGAATTCTCGATCAAGGATATAGCTCGACAATGCCGTGTTTCACGAGCCACGGTGTACAGGATAAAACAAGACCGCGATCAAAGGAAGGAGTGGAGAAGAGATTTTGGAGGAAGGCCACGTAAACTGAGCTTGCGAGAGGAACGCCGCATTCTGGGAACTTTGTCCAGTTTGAGACATGAAGAGGGTAATTTTACATCCATTAGGCTTATGGCGAGAGCTGGGATAAGCACAAAACATGTGAGCAACAGAACAATCAGGCGATTCCTTCAAATAGAAGGTTACTATTTCCTCCAAGCAAGGAAAAAGGGCCTTCTGTCAGAAAAGGACTTAAAAGAACGCTTAAAATTCGCCAAAAATATCAGAAAAGACTACCCAAAGGATGTGTGGAAAGACAATGTAGCTTTTTATTTAGATTGCGTCAGTTTTTGGTATAAAAGGAACTCAGCAGATCAAGCCAGTGCGCCTCACGGCCGTATTTGGCACAAAAAGTGTGAGGGTCTTATGCGCGGCTGCACTTCAAAGGGGGGCAAACTGGGAAGCGGTGGAAAAGTTGTGAAAGTTATTGTGGCTATTAGGTACGGCAAAGGTGCTATTGTGTGTCATCAGTATGATAAACTAGACGGCGCGTACTTTGCCAAATTTGTACAGGATAATTTCAACAACATGTTTAGAGTAGAGAACAAAAATGGGTCACGATTGTTTGTACAGAACAACCGTCCTGTCCAAAATAGCGCGCTAGCACGTCATGCGCTATTTAACAAAAGATCAAAGCAGTTGAAACTTCCCCCAAGGAGCGGTGACATTCATTGTATTGAAATTTTTTTTCATGCAGCTTAAGTAGAGCTGGATAAGCAAGCTCTTGAGTTAAATATTACAGGCGAAACTTATGAAGTGCGTGTCACTAGAACAATTAAGAACATACCAGTTGATGTAGTTCACAAAATCATAGAATCAATGGATAATCGGATTTCTCTAGTTCTATTTTCTTAAGGGACAGAGAACAAAATACTAGCCAATAGTTGGCCAATTAGTAGAAACAATAAATTGGGAGATAAAACCATGGCTTTATAGTGCCAAACCACGTCACGCGAGTGACAAACTAACCGCAAATAAAGACTGTATAGTACCTGGTTGCCTGGACGGTGTGAATTTTTCCGTTACAAAAACGCCTGCTCTTAATTTTAAAACTAGTCTAGTAAATCAGCAAAAGACTATGAAAATGCTTAAATACGAAGATTAAACGATTAACAAACTGAAACAAAGTCATTTCAATGATTAACAACAGTTAACAACGGTTAACAGCATTCATAAAGAAAAACAACATACAGTCTATTGTTTTATTCTGAACAGTCGTTAACCGTTGTAAACCGATGTTAACCGTGGTGTTTTCTCTCTGTTGGGTTTTCTTTATTAAGTTAACCGTCTACGACCAAGCCACTATGTTTCTGAGGGCAAAATAAGCTCTGCAAAACACCTAGCACATGATGGGAGTTGTCGTTGTTGTTCCCGCGGGATCTGATATGTGAAATGAAATATTTTCCACCTAACGTCAATCATACCGCATTCACGTTCATCCACAATTCCATTTTTGATGTACATAAGCCTATAAATATTGGGGTGTCACTAGTTAGTGAAATATCCTTTGCGAAGTGAGTTTTCGGGGCCGGTAAATGCACAACATGACCTTCTAGCATAAGTAACAGATCATGCCACGGTATAACTTGTGGTGACCACCGAAAATCGTTCAAGAAAATACATTCAGCATTCTGAACCCCAACCCAAGCAAAGCTCCCCGTAGCAAAGTCAATGGATTAAGTAAGACAGTTTTTCCACAGTTCGCATTTCCAGTGATCATAATGTTCCGGTATTTACCCCTCCCCTTCATGAGCAGATCACCAACTGCATCGCGAAATACTTGTAGTGGGACCTGATTATTGGCTAGGATTTCTTCGGCACAAGTCTTTCACAGCCCATCACAACCTTCCGTGCATTCTTTTTCTTTCGCTTCTTGCAATAACTCTAGGCGAGTTTTCTTAGATCGTGCCAGTTTCTCCGCAGCATTTTCGATTTCCCATGCAGTATTCAATATATCTGCAACCGCCCTTGGCGTGCGATTTACTAGGAATTCAACAAGATCTGTTTTTCCCTCTTTTTTCTGTTGGTGAGCCAAAGCTTGCAGTTCTACCAGCGAATTCATGTTTTTCTGAACTATGATTTCTGTGACCTCGAGTGTCGTAAGACGCTTTCTCTTTCTGGTGCTTCTTTTCCTACTAGACGCACGCGAGTCAGTATCTTTGTCGTCGTCACTGTCCTGGTCATCCTCATGATTTTCGTTTGCAGCATTCCTTTTGCGTTTGTTAATCCGTCTAGCACGACTTGCGGCACTTGTTTTAGGTTCACCGGCATTCTTAAGGTCCGGGTGGCCAGCACTCTCGACAAAAATTCTCATCTTCTTTCGTTACGTATGTCCAGGCACGGTAGTAGTTATGGTGTTTACTTGAGTAGTTTGCGTTTATCCTGTGCTCATTATGTAAAAACTCCTTTGACGACAGCCAGCGTTGATTGCGATCAAGCTTCACAGATAGATGGTAGTGTTTTCCGGATTTTTTGTGGCTTTCACAGCTGCAACACCACTGTAAAATGTTCGCATTACATTTCGCAAATGATTTTACTACCGCGGAGGCAAATTCTTCTCGCGTGGGAAATAGGGCCAAATTAGCCTGACTGTACGTTATCAAATAAACGCTTCTGACTTCTTTCTAGCCTAACGCTTCCTGAAATGATTCACAGTCGTCTGAAGATGTTTCGTCGCTATTATAAGATCGTAAGAGTTCCATTTACATTGGCGATTAAGAGAGAATGTCGTTACTCTAGCAAGTAAAGCGTTTAGAGACGAGCACGTTGTTTTAAAATGCACCAATGGTAACGTGATTGAGAAAAATGCACTACACACCTCGTGTAATGTAAGAGACATAACTTCATTTTTCAGCCCAAAAATTGTTTTGAACATTCCACACAAATGAATAGTATTCAGTAACAATGCATTTCATGCATTCCACCTAAAAAACTGACAATGACTTGCAGTAATTGACATCACAGTTAAAGAATGCAGAAAACACCCCTAGACAACCTCGGACAAAACCTGTTGAGACTCGTTACAAAAATACCTATTTTTTGCACTCACCCTGACAAAAATGCTTACTGTCGCAAATTAAAAGACTGTTTCCCTCTATGTTCAATAGAATCTTTGAAAGACTAATGTACAAACGCTCAAAATCGTTCTTTGAAATAAATGTGCCCGTGAAAGGCAAAACGGACATTAATGGTTATCCGTTCCAAGAGGTTAACCGTTCATTATCCGTTCATTATCCGTTCATTATCCGTTCAAACGCCTAAAAAATTCCGTTCAAAGCGTTCAACAAGCCGTTCGAATGGTTTGCCCATCCGTTCGAACGGTTCTGACATCCATTCGAAGCTAGTGCAACATCCGTTTCAATGGTTCTCGCTTCCGTTCAAACGGTTCTTGCATCCATTCGAACGGTTCTTGCATCCGTTTGCCAGATAAAAAATGTTGGTTCGCAGTAACATCGTTTGAAAGGTTTCAACATCTATTCTCGTCGTATAAGATATCAAAATCGGTCGGTACAAAATGCAGACTGCAGACTGAGCTTAAAATGCAGACTGACAAGAGAAACTGCTTTTTTGCATCAGAAACGAGATAAAGTTCACATAAGTTACCTATTGTCATGCATGCAATAACCTTACGATGTCGTCTTCCATAACACTACAACACTCTCGCTTTTTTTTCAGAAATGTTATTTTACCGCATGGTTCTGTACTTATTTATTTCTAGTTGTGGAAAGATAAAAAGATATAACGCATGTGAAACTTATCCCAAGTTTAGTGGCGAAAATTTTGGACATTTGTGAATGTAAATGCGAATAGTTTATTTCTTGTTTACATGCGAGATTCACGACTTGTCATTTGCCTGCTGCGTAATTCTGCGTATGTTTTGTCTAAACTAATTCTCAAGCTGTCCCAAGTATTTTAAATTTTGTTTTCCACTTAAACTGTTTGCTTGTTACAAAATGGTGAATTTGAGCGATTTGGTGGGTTTTGCTTTGACTCTTACTGCACGTTGTAAGGAGTTAAGGGTGGAACTGGAAGGCTCATTTTCGACCGCACAGTGCCAAGGAAATTTTCAGGCAGATGAATCGCCCGGCTTCCAAATCAAACACCAGATAAACTGAAAGGTTGATGCTTCTACTCGTGGTGCTAACTGCCAAATAATTTCCCAGAAATACAGCTTTTGAAGCGACCAGCATCCACGGATTTCATGTCCTAAGAGCAACAGTCACGCTGTTTTTTCCGCGTTGATTGGATGCATTCCTTACCATCATCCAATCAGCATGAAGTAACAGCGTGACTGCGGATGAGCTTTCAGAATGTCACAAACGCAAATCGCTCGAATGCTAAGTTTATAGCAAGGAGCATTCAAACATCTAACAAGCAGTTTCATCAGTTTAATGGGCGGGCGTTTCAGTGAACATCAAAACAGCATGGTACAAAATATCTTGTTGTCATAAATTAATCATGATATGATGCGGTCGCGGTCAATTTACGGCCGTGAATACTCAATGAAAGGTTTTCGCATGGGTGAAAACAAATGTTTATTGAAAAGTAACTTCTGTATGAAGCGAATAACTCTTGACCGGATACCTTCGAGACGATTTCACAGACCGTTTGAGCAATTATTAATATTATTTTTTAGTCATCCGTTCGAAGAGCAAACCCAACCGTTCGAATGATTTATTCATCCGTTTGAACGGTTTATCAAGCCATTTGAATGGTTTACCAATCCATTTGGTAATCCATTCGAATGGCCAGCCAAGCCGTTCAAATAATTATTCATGGCGTTTGAACGGTCGACCAAACCGTTCGAACAGTTTATGAACCGTTCGATAACCATTCATTATCCGTGCATTTTTGCCGTTTGAATGGTTTTCCGTTAGTGTTCCTTTTTGCCTTTCACGGTCACAAATGGTCTGTTTTATCAGTCTCAGTACGGTTTTAGAGAGAAACACTCCACACACCATGCGTTAATAGCTCTTATCGCAGTTATCAGCGGTTTGACATGCAAACGAGGCAAAAGGGTCAATACTGCATTGTATTGACCCTTTAGCCTCGTTTGTGTGCCGCTCTAAACAAAGGAATATTTGACAGCGGGCTCAACTCCGATAACAGCTATTGATATAGTTAATAGGATCCAAAACAATATGGACAAAGGGTTGTTCTCCTGTGGAGTGTTCATTGATCTAAAAAAGGTGTTTGATACGGTCGATCATGACATTTTGTTAGATAGGTTGTACCGCTATGGAATCAGAGGAATTATTCTTGGATGGTTCTCATCCTATCTTAAGGGAAGATCTCAAGTAACCCAAATCGGTGAGCATGTCTCGACTAAGGAACTAAATCCCTGTGGTATCCCCCAGAGATCTGTGTTGGGTCCTCTCCTATTTCTTACATATATATATATTCATAAATCTGCGGATAAATTAAACACCACTCTCCTATTTGCCCATAAAAATTTAAAAGTACTCTAGCAAGTAGTTAATTCTGAGCTGAGTAAAGTTTCCGAATGGTTAGTTGTAAACAAGTTAGTCTAAATATTAAGAAATCCAATTATGTTATCTTTTGTCCAAGCCAAAAGAAGTTTAATATGGAAATTAGTATCAAAATGTATGATAACAGTGCAAATGGGTTCTGTTGTCTAGAACGTAAAGATTTTGTCAAATTTCTGGGAATCCTTATTGATTGTAACCCTAAATGGAAGCACCATATCGACTTTATCTCACTGAAAATAAGTAAAACTATTGGAATTCTAGCCAGACTAAGTCATTTTGTTCTAACTGAAACTCTTTTAATGATTTATCGCTCGCTTATTATGCCATATTTATCCTACGGGATTTGTGTTTGGGGTCGCACACCCAAGTCGTACATTAGCAAGTTACTTGTCCTCCAGAAACGTGCTCTGCGACTGATTTATTTTGCTCTAAGAGATACTCATGCTCTTCCGCTTTTTATCAAGTCAAAGATCTTACCTGTTAATATGATCTATTTTGACATGGTTGCGAATCTCAAATGAAATTCACGGGTACAACACAAGGCATGCCGCTAAAGGTGATTATATTCGGAAAGAAGTTAAGTTGGAAATCTTCAGACGTTCTTTATTCAAGAACTGGAGCAATGTTATGGAATCAAATTTCTCCAAATTGGAGAGATATATCTAAACCAACCTTTAAGAAAAAATTCACCAATTTCTATTTCAGGCTCTTTCATATAGGGACGACTATGTTGAAGTCGACACCCTAATTCAAATTCTTAAATTGTAGTGCCTAATATATTCATATATAGTAATCGTCTTACCTCTAGTTTTAGTTCCTTGTATTTATCTAAATATGTTAATGTACTTGTATAAACAGTTTTGTAAGTTTCCTTTTTTTGTGTGTTTATTTGTGGTCTACTAACATCACCTTATCTCACCTTTCTATTTTATCTTATGTAAGTTATTTTAATCTTTTTCTTTTTTACAATTTGTAAATACATATATGGTTGTTTGCAATTAGATCTTGTTTGACTGGCCCGTCTAGATTAACTTTAGCTATCCGCGGGCCAGCCTAAGTTATAATTTGTAATTTACATGTTTTAAATAAAGATTGTTGTTGGAAAGTCTACATGCCATGCACTTCAAGAAATGCCCAGTAGACGGCCGTCTCTGAGGTTAATTATTATGACAACATTGATAAAATTGCAGCATCACCAAATCAGACATGCATTACAACTCATATGTCACATGCTGGATGGGCGATCAAGGTCTTGTTATAGGAAAGGTAGTTCGAAGCCATTGCAGTCCTACTACCAAGAGTGCATACCCCATTCTGCAATGGAAGAAGGACGATCCAAGGAGTAATGTTGTGGCATGTTGTGTTAACGTCAGCCCGATAGATGTTAAATCAGACACCTGGAGTTTGCAGCTCAAAAACCGTTTCATATTCTGTCCAATGAAAGCGCTGCTCATTCAAATTTATATCATCGATCGCGAAGAGGGACTAGAGGCCAATACGAATGATATAGCAAAGATTAGATGCATGCTACCACAACTTCACGGAGCAGAAAAAAAAAGAAAGGAAGAGCAGGTAACAGAGATGGAAGCAAGTTTGCGAAAAAGAAAAGAGGGACCTCCAGAGGAAATGAGCGTATTGTTGAGCCTAGTGCCAAATTTGAACCAATCACAATTTGCAAGTAAAGGACATTGGATTGATCTTGTTCAGTCTGCTGACTTTCCCTTTTTGTATCCCTCAGTATGGAAATCACATTGGAGAGGGGAGGTTTCGGGGACGAGCAAGCCCCACCTGTTTTCCCGTATCCCATCAGAGAAGCCATCAGAGAATGGATCCATAAAAGCCTGAGGGACTACCCGGACCCTGTGGGAGCAGCGGTAAGGATAATTTTCGCTTGGTCTAGACGCCAGAATACCGTCACTTTATTTTAAAAAAAATCTGATTTACATTTACATCTCATTGAATAAGAATGGCAACCACTGTTATTGATGTGGGTTTAAATACTTCAGTGTATTTTTGTGCTTTTCTTTTCAGGAAAGCTTGTACTAACTACATGTGAAAAGAAAGGATTTGGAGGGGCCATGATGTTTACCTTTAAGTGCTGTGGTTGCTGGACTACTGAGATCGACTATAGAAGCAGTCAACTTGCCCAGAATTCAAGGCGGCAGATAGTATCCTTGGCCCTTTCCTTAGCATTTTTCATTTGTGGGCATGGGTGTGCAAGTTATAGGAAAATGCTTGAGAGGGGTTTGGGCTTGGGTGTAACGTCAGAAAAACCCTTTTTGGAGGTTATTGACCTAGCATTTCCACATATCAAAAACAGGATAGATGAGATGTATAATGCCAAGCATCAAATGAAACAGCTCTTAACTGATCAAATAAGTAGCTGGTCCAGAGCTGTAACATGCTCTGATGGTTGTTGGCTAATAAGGGGGCATTTTAGTCAAAATTGTACCTTCGAGATCAAAAACTATATCACTGGTGCCCTTCTTTATTATGGACATCTGTCAATGCGAGATGCAGGTAGAATTTGCATTGAAGATTTATGGCAAGGCACTGCCAAGTCAGCTGAGAGTCAGCTGAGCCAAAAGCTTTGGGCTCAGGCCAAGAAAAAGGCCTGAAAGTTAAAATCAATTGGCAGGATGCAGACTCTTCACCTGCCAAAGGGTTTAGGTATTTCTTCCCAACAAGCAAGAATCAAGGGTTATGTTATGTGGGGGGATGTGGGTAGGGCACATGGGAAAAAGTTAGAAAAGTTGAAGGGAATGTCAACCTTTTCCCCTGTATTTATTGCTTTGCATAAATCCAAATTTCCTGCTGTTGAATCAGTGAAATGCTCTTGTGCTGGCAAAAAACATACCTTTGTTGCTACAAGGAACAAGCCTGTTTGTGGTTGCATTGGACCTGGATTTACGCAGAATGCCAAGCGGAATCACTATTGTGTGCTAGTGCGTTCTGCTTTGACTAACAAAAGACAAATCGAAACTGACCAATGACAAACTTTACACAAGTCTTTCAGCCAATACTATCATAGCTAAAGTGACCAATCACTTTCAACGGACCAAACCTATAACATCATTGACTGACAAACACTATTCACTAGACTCTGAAGATGAATTTCTCTCAGGTTGTAAAACATCAGTCACCAATAACGGTTCTCCTCAGAACTACCCTCACCTGGACAATCACACTATACAAACTAAGGATACAAAATCTCCATCAAAAACACTACCAAGCCTCCACAAATCTGGGCTTCATCCAAGCTGACATGTCATGGCTGTATAAAGAGAGAGGAGCTCAGTACCACTGGATTCTAGCCTACCAGTACTCAGCGGAGTACAGGAGATGGTGAGTAATATTCCAAACAGATTTCAGTTTTAAAATTTTAATGCTTAGGGGTGGGTGGTGGGCAGCTTAGAGATTTTCAGGTTTTTTTTATCATTCAGAACCATGCTGAGGAAAAAATGCTTTGGCAACAGTAATGTAGGTGCATATACACACGTGCTTTGTTTGATATACATAAATATATGTACGTAGTTAAACAACATTTTTAAGAGCTATACCATGTAATTTTCCATGAGCCACTTACATTTTCTCTCACACAAGAAAAGTTGAATATACATAAGCTTTCGAGTTTTCAAATTGAAAGTAATTTCAATGGAATGGTATCACGTATTCTACCTCATGTCACATTGCTTGCTTTTCTTAAATTCACCAGTGCCAACATGACAATGAGGAACGAACGAAAAGGCTTGAACGATACAAAACGGATGCTGAAAAATGAAACAGTGCAAAGGAGCAAGAACTAAGGTTAATAATACCTATTTTCATTGATCATTTTTGTCATGGCTTAGTATAGCAATAACGTAACAGGACAGTAAAATTAAGGAGAGCCACTGTAGTTCATGTGTACTTGACTACAAACCAATTTCCTCTTCATGCTTTCTGTTTTTTTCAGTTGTATCCTAAATACAATGCATAACGATTTTACCTAGTGACAATCGTTTTCTCCAACAGTTTGGGAAGAGTCAGCGCAGGCCAATTTCGCGGGAAAATGCCTTTCCACATATGTCTACTTGGAATACATCAAGGATGTTGTCCGGGCAGTATTGGACGAGAACTTGAGGGAATACCAAGACCCTGAAGGGGCTATGAGAAGATTAAAAAATCATTTGTAACAGTAAATAGCAACTAGTAATAGTTTGTTTCATTTTCTTGAAAGTTCTAATGAACTGCATATCTCACCCTCTCGAAATCGTTTTTAATTGCTCCTTTACATCAGGCATTGTTCCTGATCATTTTAAAGTTGCAAAGGTTATTCCAGTCTATAAAAGAGGCTCACCTCTTGTGGTAACAAATTTTCGCCCTATCTTATTTTTATCTATATTTAATCAGATTCTTGAGAGATTGATGTACAATAGATTAATTAACTATTTTGAAAAATCTTGCACTAATTCAAAAGGCTATTGACAGTAGGAAGTATTCATGCGGGAACTTCATAGATCTGTGTAAGGCCTTTGACACTGTGGATCACCATGTCCTACTTGACAAGTTGGAATACTACGGTGTCAGAGGCATTGCACATGAATAGACGTATTCGGCTAACGTGTTTACATCCTTGTTGCCACCCAATTCAGATCACGTGATGATTCATTTGGGAGGTTACAATTGTTCTGTTTGCACGTACCCTCATGCACGCAGTTACGCGTAGCAAATTGCACAATTGTAACCTCCCAAATGAATCATCACGTGATCTGAATTGGGTGGCAACAAGGATGTAAACACGTTAGCCGAATACGTCTATGGTTTTCTTCCTACTTATCTAACAGGAGTCAGTTTGTTTCTTTAGGCCATGTGGAATCTGGCTCACAGCAAGTTTTATGTGGTGTACCACAGGGTTCAGTTCTGGTGCCCTTGTTATTCCTGTTATAATATGTGAATGATCTGCATAAATGTTCTAGTGAATTAGATTTCCACCTCTTTGCAGACGATACCAACATCTTTTTACAAGATCAAAACTTAGAATGCCTTGAATTGAAATAAAATGAAGAATTAGATAAATTTAATCGATGGCTAGAATTAAATAGGTTATCTTTGAATATTGACAAAACAAATTTTGTAATTCTTCACCCTCCTCGAAGAAAAATTCCATCTTTTAATTTAAAAATTTCAGGCATGCCTGTGGAACAAACAACTTGTGTTAAATACTTAGGTCTTATCATTGATTGTCATTTAAACTGGAAAAAGCATGTTCATGAAGTGAGTAAGAAAATTTCAAGAGGCATTGGCATCCTATCTAAGCTCAGGCATTTTGTTATTGATGATATTCTCACTCAGCTTTATTATTCCTTAGTGTATCCCTTTCTTACCTATGGCTTGGTTGTATGGGGAAATACCTATGTCACAACTTTAAAACCAATTGCTACCATGCAAAAACAGACTCTACATATAATCACATTCTCAAAACGAGATGCCAAGTCCAACCCTATATTCTCACAGTTACGCTTAATTAAATTCATGGATCTGGTTACTATGCAAACTGCCATTTTTATGTTTCAGTATTACAACAATATGCTACCTAAGGCCTTTGACAATAACTACTTTACATTCATATCATCTAAACATAACTATAATACTAGACTAGCATCTACGTCAACATACTATATTGATCAGGTTAGAATTATGGCAAATTCAGTTTACATTTCTCTGGTCCTTCTATCTGGAACAACTTGGATAAAGAGATAAAAAGTTCATGTCTGCATTTATTCAAACAAAATTTGACCAAACAATTTTTAAGTTCTTATGCTTAATGTTAGCTTACTATTTTAACTCAATTATTTTTCTTCAAGTCATTATCGCTCGTAATTATACAATGTTTTATCAATAACTAGTACTATTACTACTTCTATTTTCTTTTTATATTTCATAGGTTTTTTTTTCTTTTTTCTTCTTTCTTCTTTTTGCTACGACCGACTTTAAGCATAATAAACCTTGTAACTACTCAACTCGTAACTACTCAACTAGTTTAGTTCTTACTATTTTGAGTAGTTTTTTTGCTTATTTAAGTTTAATTAATTTTTTTGCTGTATTTTTCTTTTTGTATGTATTAAGCAAAATAAAATGGTTGTTGTTGTTTGTTGTTAGATAATGCTAATGTACTGTTCCCCCACTCTTACAAAGGCCGAATAGAGACCAGATGAAGATGTTCAAAAGTGTTTAGGATGGAGACGGAGGGGATCCACCTGTAGGTACAACATTAGCTAAGGGATGGACCATTACTTTTTCGGGGGGACGGGGTGGGGAGGGTTTAGACGAGTAAAATAGAAAAGAATTGCAGCAAAAAGATCAAATAAATTAATTGCAAGCAGGGTATGGGAAAAAAATTATTGCGGAGACGCGTGTATTAAAGAAAATTTTTTGTACAGTCGAAGCTCTCTTAATGGACATTCTGGTAAGCAGACAGCTCTACTTATGGCCGCCTTGTTTGAAACCCCGTTTTAACTCCCATACAAACTCTGTATTTTACATTCTCGTAAGCGGCCACAAACACTTTCAGAGATTATGACTTAGACTTTTTCTTTGTTTTAAGCTCCCGTAAGCGGACACCCCAAAGAAACTGACCAAACTGATATAAGTAACTAACAAGACTAATATAAACTGAAGCCTGACCGAAAGACACACAGGTTGTAAACACTTTAAATCGTATCATTTTTTTTTTGTTTAGGCTGTTAATGTTGAATATGTTGATGTTGGTTGCAGTTATGATTCGTTCTTTTTAAAAAATAAGTAAGTGAAAGTCCTATTACTGCCATTGTTTATAAAAAATCACTAAGGGAAAGTCTTATTACCGCAGTATACACTTGTTGTCATTATATCATAGGCTTGTACAGTATAGGGTGCAATAACACAAAATGTGATTTAATACAGTGGTAGTTTTTTTGTATTTCCATTACGGTACTGTATTTATTGTTAGCTGGGCACGCTCCCATAAGCGGTCATCTATCCCCCACACCTCTATTGGCCGCTTACGAGAACCATTCTCATAAGCGGCCAGCTCTAGATACGGACACTTTTTTGCGTCCCTAGGGTGTCCACTTACGAGAGCTTGACTGTAGAGGAACATTTGTCACCCCACAGGGGGCCCACACAATCTGTCTGGGTAGCTGTTTATTATTTTATAGTAAATGTACTAGATTTACCGTTTGCCTCACCTATAGTCGTCATATATCGCTAACTTTGTATGAAAATCAATGATAAATAAACGTTGAATTACCTTACCTGTGGTGTATAGTCGTCATTTTGTCTCAAAAGCGGTTTTTGAGCGATTTTGAATGAATTTGAGTTCGCCATTGACTCTTCTTTATAATAGAGAGACAAGGGTGGAAACCTTGTTTTGAAAGCGTTCCAGCGCCGGGGCGATTTTTTTCCCAAAAATCGCATCGCTTTGCTTTCAAACTTCGCAGCATAAAGGTCAAAAGATTCACGATCCTTCTCGCACCTTCCAATCGAAAATCCATCCAAACGGCCCGGAGCTAGCCCTCGAAGAAAATCAAAATCCCACAGTATTCGAGCGACTGTAATGCGTAGCAAGATCCTTACATGCCAGCCACAAACCGTCTCCATTCTGATTGGACGACGTTTGAACGTCGTCCAATCAGAATGTGGCAATCAGCGAGACGGTTTGTTGCTGGCACGTAAGGATCTTGCTACGCATTACAGTCGCTCGAATACTGTGGGATTTTGATTTTCTTCGAGGGCTAGCTCCGGGCCGTTTGGATGGATTTTCGATTAACTAAACAGCTACCCAGACAGATTGTGTGGGCCCCCTGTAGTCACCCCCCACCTCCAGTTCCTACCAGGAAAATAATGGTCTATCCCTAAAAAAGGGTGTTTGGGAGGTTGAAATTGTATTATTGTTGTTATTATCACTATCATCATCATTATTGTTATTATTGAGAAGAAAAAATTCCCCTAGCAGTTATGCATTTCACAATCATTCACTAATAATTGGTTATTTCTTTCTATTGTCAGGTGTATCATGTGACAGTACAAGATCTTCACATACTTGCAAATTGACCAGCTGTTCGCTAGTGGACTTCTGTTTTATTTTTTTTCTCTAAAGTTCTCATTAAATGTCAAATAAACTAATGAAAGTTACACTTGATTGAAATAATGTGTTGTATTTACAATTCATTATTTACAATAACACAAGCAAAAAATAGTGCCATTTAGAATGAAAATAAGTATAAGTATAAGTATAATTTATTTACCGTCAGGTGCTGGGGGAGTGGTTGCCCAATCTCCCGAGCCGGTGGCTCATGATTAAAGTGACTGACTATAAAATACATTTACAAAGTCTGAAATTCTTAAATCTAAATTATTAATTATCACGTTAAACTATTTACAAAAGTATATTTAAACAGAAGCTACATATATGCAGAAGTGTCAAAAGATTATAGACAGCTTTTGCATTGGCAGCCGGTGAAAATAAGAGTTTTCAGTTTCCTTCTCAAAGACGATAAGTCAGGTGCGATTTTAACAGAAGGTGGTAGTTTGTTCCAGATGTGAGAGATGACAAATGAGTACTAATTGTGACGGAATTTGCTGTTGTAGGAATTTCTTAGGTTGTAGGGAGCAATTCGGGGTTCGAAGAGGTCGGCTAGGTAGCTTAAACCGTTCTCTTTGTAGCATTTATAAAATAAACATTATGATGATTGAAATGCAATCATGACATTTTTGTTGGGAGGTATTCATTTCCTATTACGCTTCCCGAAATTCCGCGGGTTATAGTTGTTTGACCAATCAGAAGTCGGTGCGTATCCTAGATCCAAATAAAAGACTTGTTATCTGTCTTATGCGTCCCTTTCTACCATCGCCATCAGCCATTTAACAACGTCTTGATGTGAACTAGAACATTTTACCCACCTCCTCCCCAAGTCGCCAACCTGCGGACTGTCTTGTCTTTAATTTATCTTGTCTTTAGTTATTCTAGTTAAATGCTCTTTTGTATTGTATCATTGTATAGTCATGGCGGATTTTTCGTCCCCACCTTTGCTCAAGAGATGTTCAGTGCTTTAAAATAAATTCGTCACATTTAATTTGTGGCCATTTAAGCCAAACACCTGGCTCTCATTCTTTGTCTCCACCTTTTCTCTTCAGCAAACTAGTGCGACCACGATTTCATTATTCTAAAATATGCCTCGCAATAAAAAACATTATTAGCGACTGTTCTATGCGTCTATGTTCCAGTGTGTTCATATCTGCTGCTCCAAGAGTTGATTCGTAGTTAATGCTTCTCCCCAAGTTCATTATTGTTCGGAGACCATAGTGGTTTGCATCTTCTAACTTCTTATTAAGAGTTTTGCCAATGCCGATTAGTAGGGAATTACAATACTCAAAATGCGATAAAACAAAACTCCTATATAGAACTAGCAGTGTACTGGAAGGCACTAGGCGTTCAAGGCAGCGGAGTGCGGCTATCTTAGCAAATACTTTTTTTAACATTTCATTTATATGTTCTTGAAAAGATAACTTATTGTCAAGGTGAACTCCGAGGATTTTTAGGTGCTCTTTAATGTCGATAGAAGCGCCGTTAAACTTTAAGTTATAGTGGTGGGTACTTTTGCCAAGGACCATTGCTTGTGTCTTGTCTCCGTTGGCCTGAAGATAGTTGTGGTCAAGCCAAGAGGATAGTCTTTCCATGTCTTGATTTTGCGAGAACTGGAGTACAGTCGAGTTTTTGTCTGCCATATACTGGGTAGTATCATCTGCGTAGAGACGAAGAGAGGAGCCAATTGGAGCAGCTGTTGTTGCACATCACCCTTTGTTTTCATTCGCGTAAAAATGATCTCAGTAGTTTGAGGGCTGTGTCACGTAGACCATATGCCTTTTACCCTCAAATGTTGAAGCTTTTTCTACCTTGTATAAGACCCTAGTGCGTCCTATTCTTGAATATGCCGTTCCAGTCTGGTGTCCATATCTAGTCAAAGACATTCTAGCCCTTGAAAAAGTCCAGAGAAGAGCATCACGCCTTGCATTAGGACAAAAACGAGACATGGAGTATGAAGACCGCCTCAAAATTTTAAATTGGCCCACCTTAGAGAAACGCAGACACTATATATCCCTTGTAGAGTGTTACAAAAACGTATTTAGCCTGAATGGTCTGAATCTTAGCAACTTTTTCAAACTAGCTTTAGATACCCGGACACATGCTAACCACCCTTATAAATTATTTGTGAAAAGCGCAAAAGTAAATCCATACAAATATTCATTTTTTGTTCGCATAGTTAAGGATTGGAACAATCTACCACTGCACGTTGTTGAAGCTGAATCTTTTAAACTTTTTAAGACTAGATTTATGTCTTTCCTTAACTTGTAAATATGTAAATAGTTTTATCCTTAGGCATTGAATGTATTATGTACTTTTTAGTTTTTAATTTCAGGAAACGTTATAGGGTTAACCTCGTGTTTCCTTTTCATGATGCATCTTTATAGTTGTTTTGTTTTTCATCATGAATAAATTATGTTGTTGTGGTTGTTGTTGTTGTTAACTTTGCAAGCAGTAGATTATGGCAGATACAGTCGAAGGCCTTGGACAAGTCGATAGCAACCACACCCACTTCTTGCTTTTCGTCAAGGGACTTGTTGAGGTAACTATTCTAAAGATAAAGAGTCTAAACATAATGAGAGAACAACTTCAATTCCTTTATTGAGAAGACCTCAACAAAATACTAAAAGAAATACAGTCATCATGACAACTTCGCGCCGATTTACTGTGTACCCTAAAATTTTGGGGTCTTTTAGTATTCATGTATTCAAGCTATCGGTCATTACTCGTTCATAACGTTTACTTGCCGAACATGCGGCATTTTGCCAAAGACCGCAAGCTCTTTGATGTAGGTGAGATGTTCTTCTTTTGTTAATAGATGTGGAAGAAATCCTTTGAGACCAGGGTACTGTGCTGCTTGATGGATTTCATAATTTGATGCATTACACTTCTTGAAAAAAAGCGATCATATAGCTTGTGTAGAAGACTGAAAGGGCCGCTTCAACAGAAGAATAAACTAAAGAAATGTAAACTTAAAGAGAGCGACACGGCTTGATCGGCAATAATTTTTGTTTCTGATGGAAACTTGCGAGCTTCAGTGAATGAAAACGAACTGTTCGCATAACAGATATTTGGTAAATTTACAATTTTACTTTTCTTGCTTTACAATTGTGACCCTCCACAGGATTTCAAGGAATAATGTGAACGCATGCACACGGCACGCTCGCACGCTAAAAGAACTAGCTTTTAACACGTTAGCTGCATGTTACTTGGCTCATTAACATCACAGCCATAGTATTCCTTCGCACGGTAGAGACAAAGGAGCGTGTTAAGATCTTGCTTGCCACTTTGCACAGTATAACACGGTGACCGTGTCAAATTTATAACACGCTCTTTGAAACTAAAGTTGCGTTCAACTTGTACAAGCAGTACGTCGTAAGCTGTAAGGCTTTCTATTTGCTCACCAATATGATTCTAGTTGTCGATATCCAGTGAATTGCCAAATACACTGCAGTGTATCGACTTGTTTGTTGTTCATTCATTTCATCCGGCATTTGAGTTCTTCCCCACAGTTGTTTCAGCAATCAATGATGTCCTCAATTTGTATAGTGGAGCTGCATGGACCTTTATATCCATATGCACATCCACATGTTTTAGTCACAAATGCCTGCACTCTCGATCCCTCAGATGTATCACACTCCGAAAAGTCAAAGTCAACATCGGAGTCAATTTCCTGACCAGTTTCATCGCCGCTGAAGTCAGAACCGTAGTTGTCCTCTTGATCATCTTGCTCGTCTACTGTTCTGGCACTGACATAATATTCTGCCAGGGATTCTAAATCTCTTTCGCTGGTAAGAAAGTATGAGAAATCATTACTTTGTGATTGCATTTTGAAACTTGATAATAGACGAGCAGGGATAGAAAAGTGCAAAGCGTAGTATGTTCCTTCGTGTGTGTAAACGTTGTGCTGTAAACCCTGTAACTATGGAAACCAAAAGCGAGGGAATGGCATTCACAGGGTCCTGGGGCTTGTTTCTCGAAGCTCCCGGTAATTACTGGGCCTGTTAAGTTGTTTTGTTGGGAGGTTCAAAAGTTTTGAAAATTATACAGTGAAGTTATCAGCTAAAGAAACAAAATAGACTTCATTAGAGGTCAGAACACACCCTACTTTTCTTGAGAACGCACGCGAGGAGAACGAAACTGCGAGCGAGTACAAAGAAATAAGGAGCAGGGGGAAGGGTGTGAGGCGAGCGAAGGAAATGCCTGCAATCAATCCCAGACATTTTACCAAACGCCCCCAAACATGCTGCGCTCCCTTAGGGTGTCAACTGTCACATGACAACCATTGATCATTAATATCCGGTAAATCATTTTCGATAAGCGGGCAGCATATGAGTAAGCTAAAAGCAAATAGTACGCGTAAATACACTTCCTTTTTATAATAACATGGCTTCGGACAATTGCCGCGTCCATCACTGTTCGTTTAGAAACGAAAGTTGGAAAATGGAGATATATAAGCACGATCAAATTGTTGCAAAAAAACAGACGTCTCTGCACAAATGTAAAGCTTTCTTGAAGTAAATCTACGGCAGTCTTTGTAGAAAAACCGCAACCGAAACAACATACTGTAGTTGGCAGTCCTACTGAACAACCAGCCGGGCAGCACAATAGATGTGCAAAATACATGTAAGCCTGTCAACCCCATTTCGCTCCGACGAAAGGCTAACGCTGGAAACGTCAGCTTTCGAATCACCTTACGGTGGCCAATTCACATTATCAATCCAGTTGATAAAACCAAATTATCTTGTTATACTCCCTGCCGACGCAGCACCACAGTTTCTTTAGAAATTTACCCCTCTATTTATTTGATTAATGGATTGCAAAGACATGCTATCCACGGACTAGAGTCTAATGGCAGCTTTTTGCTCCAGTTTTATTTGGATCGACGTGTTTGCCTTTTTACGGAAGATCGTTCAACGTTTCGTGAATAGAAAATTCGAATGCTTCCTCGGACTCGGCAATATGTTTTTTGATCTTGTCGTGTTCCGCTTGTCGGATTGAATGTCAAATTTCTAATGTCACTTTTCGATTGACGGGCTACTAACCAATCAAATTGCACTATTGTTTTCAGTTCGTGGACGAACGGAGTTCAATAAAATGTTTTGGATTGACTGCAGACCTCCTTTTTTTCCCACCCCCATCCATTTTTGCACACCCCTCCGTACTTCTCTCCAATTTTTTGCTCGCTCCCAGGTGCTCAATAGCTTGTTCCATCAGCTCCGGAAAAGGAAATTTAAACGGCTGCTACACAGGCTACTATTTAGCGCTAAGCGCATTTGTTCCCAGAACACAAAAGACGAAAAAGCAAATCGTCGTGTGTTAGTTGGCTATTGGATGTCCAGAATGCAGAAAATGACGGACAGTTATGCCACGACATTGTGCGCAATGTTGCCGATAGGAAGCTAATGTTGAAATTACTGCGCGCAACGTTGCTGAAGTAGAACGAGATGATACTACGTACCATATTACATCTAAAGAGCATAGTTGTACTGTATTCAAATTACTTTTACTTTGATTAAACTAATCAAGATCAATGTACGAGGGTTATAATTTTCGTTTTGTTACTCCCAGACTCACCAAAGTATTGCAGCTCTAAATCTCACAACTGTCATGTCAACCCCCAACATAACACCAGCTCATCCGAAATCTGCCGCCTGCACTGCTGATTGGGCTCCAGAGTGCGAGTCTGGACAAGACAGTCAGAGCTCCAAAGACGAAGACGAAGCTAGAAGTGGGGCCAAGGTGGCAATTGCAGCATTTAGTGATGCAATGGAAAGTCTTCAACAAGTGGCAACTAATGCTGGTAGGGTCAGTCCCTTAATGTTTCAGCTCAAAACTTCATGGGACGAGGCGAGTGAACAAGAGAAGGAGGTCTGTATTGACAAGGCTACTGAAGCCTGCAATCTGGTATGTGACGTCATAGCTCCAAACGCCGGACCGGAACTGTTTCAGTCTTGTGTCATACCAGAAAAAGACACACACTTCAGTGACCTTGTACCGGTAATGGAGGCCTACAGTAACGCTAGGACTAAGAACGTGAAGACCCAAATTCTGAGCCTGTATGCATATCGATATCCAGTGAAGACCCTTCAGAGGATTCATGAGCCATACGCTAAGTTAACCGAGTGGCAAATGAGATGTGCTAGAGCTCATTCCCGAGATTGCGGTCCAGGCTCCTTAGTACAAACGTCGCCTTCTCATCGAGTTTGTCTACCCCTGGTGAAACTTGACCATTTTTTAGACTTTGTGAATCGCCCATACTTCTATCAAGATGTGGCGTTCGGTACAAGGAAACTCACGCTTAACAGCGGAGAAAAAATCACGATGCCCAACGTTATTCGGAAGGTGACAAGGGCAACGATGATCAAGCAGTACCTCCAGTTTTGTGAAGAAGAGCAGTTCAAACCGCTAAGCTGTGCAACTCTATTTCGAGTTCTTGAGGTAAGAGAAGCCTCTCAGCAGAAGTCACTTAGTGGCTTGGACAACATAGCAGCCGATGGTTCAGTGGGATTCGAGCGACTCAACCGAATAGTTGATGAGCTTAATCAAATAGGCCTGAAGGACGTAGCCGATGAATTCAGAAGATCGCTTCGCCACGGCAAGAGGTACTTCAAAACGGAATACCAAAGTCACTGCCAAGATAATGAAAGTCAATGCCCTGACCACTGCCACAAGTTGGGTCTCAGCGTTCCAAAGGATCCAGATTTCCAGGAACATTGTACACACCAACATACGCTTCACTGCCCTCAATGTGACGACATCACTTTGTGTTTGCAGAAAACGCACCAAATTGTCAAAGATGGCAAAAATCTGCGTTTTTACAGCCAAGAGCAACAAGATGACTTTTTGTACGACATTGAGAAATCTTCGGAAGCCATCGTCCAGTGGAAAGCTCACATAATGAGATCCGTGAATCAGGAACACGCGAAGCAAGATATCCTCGCAAAGCTTGATCAGAGCTCATGTCTTCTCGTCATGGATTGGGCCATGAAGTTCTTGCAGCTTCACTATAGAGAGAAACAAAGTGACTGGTACGGAAAAAGAGGTCTCAGTTGGCATATCAGCAGTGTAGTATCTACAAGCCACTCTGGCACAACTGAAGTCATCTCTTATGCACACTTGTTTGACCAGTGTACTCAGGACTGGTACGCAGTCACATCAATCCTTGAAGACCTTTTCAAGCTGTTGAAAGTTAAGAATCCTGAGCTGCAGAGAGTCCATCTAAGGTCGGATGAAGCTGGTTGTTATCACAATAGCTCCCTGATACTCGCTGTGAGAGATGTTGCAAAGAGAGCTGGCGTTACAGTCCAAAATTATCATTATTCAGAACCGCAATCTGGCAAGGATATTTGTGATTGTATACTATGTCCAATGAAGTCCTCGATTTGCACTTACTGCAACAAAGGCCACGATGTTCTAACTGCTGTGGACATGAGAAACGCCTTAACAGAACACCCAGTGAAGGGAACAACCGCTGCAGTCAGCATTGTCAAAGAATCAGAGAAGTCACTTTCAGTCAACAAAATAGAGCAGTTCAGTAGTCTCCACAACTTCCAGAATGAAGATTCTGGCTTGAGGGTTTGGAAATGTGATGATATTGGTAAAGGGAAGTTCCTTCCATACGGCAATTTCTATATCAAGCACCAGGGTCCAACATTGCTCCAGACCGCCGAATCACATGGGTTTTATGATCCCCCCCGGGAAGCGAAAAGTTAAGCGTCATGTAGAAGTTAGCAAGAAAATTGAGAGTCCGGTGCCACTCTTCGAATGTCCCTTTCTTGGATGTGTTGAGGCTTTCGAAACGTTTGGGCAACTAGAGCTGCACCTTGACGTCGGCAAGCATGCTGTCAGCAGAGTAAGCCAGTATGATGCGATCAGGAGAGACTGGGCCCTCAAATTCTCATCGGTCGACACTGCTGATATCAAAAGCTGTTCTTCAGATTCCAAGGGTTCAAGAACACTCCCAAAAGACATTGCTGATGTATGGTGGTCTATGTTTGCCATTTATATTTTTCGTTGTTTTGTTAAGATTTTCCGAAAAAATGTCTGATATAAAATGAAAACCAACTCAATCAGAAATTAAATTAAATAATCAAAGTAAAATCAAAACTAAATTACTTAGATATCTTAAGTAAAGGCAAAACTAAATCGAAGAGACATCAAATTGGATAATCAAAGTAAAATCAAAATTAAATTACCAAGCAGTTAAAAAATGTATAAAAAACCGATTTATAAAGCAAAGCAACTTTAAAAACAAAGTGCAATCAAACAAAGAATTGATTGATGTTAAAAAATAATTGGCTGAGAAAATGAAAATAAAAACTCTTTTCGGTCCTAAAACGAAAGCAAAATGAAACGCATTTGTCAAATAATTTCTAAAACAAAAGTAAAAGTAAAATGCAAGTCAATTTAAACTTCTGTCCTAAAACGAAAGCAAAATAAAACGCATTTGTAAAATAATTTCTAGAACAAAAGTAAAAGAAAAAGTAAAATTCAAGTCAACTTAAACTCACTGTGGCCTATTGTTGCCATAGCCCACAAGGCCTTGCGGTTTTCCCAGGAGCAAAATGGCCGCTGCGTGGAAAAATTTCAAAAAAGCAACGAAGGAGAAAAGAACTGGTAAGAAGGGTGGTCGTGTGAGCCATGACATACTGGCAAGAGAAGAGGTTGTTATACAACGGCTAAGCGCGGAAGTGTCAGGCAAAGCTCAAAAGTATTCACGTATTGGGCCTAGAGAATTTGTGCCATACGACTATGAGGAGGTGACATTAGCTAATATTAAAACTGCCTGCAAAAAACATTTTGCGTCAATCATTGGAAATGACATGCTCTGTGATATCTTAGCAGGAGAGCAAGGTCCATTGTGCTATTCGTTGGACCAAATATCCGATATAAGAGTCGTTTATATTCGGTTCATCAAGCCAGTTCAGTCCTCGTATTCTGCCACGAGTGGACATGAAGCTGCCGGCCCCGTGCCAGGAAAGAAAAGAAAACAACAAGCACTGCCTAAGAGTGAGCCTTCACCCAAACAAAATAAGTCATGTGTCAGCGAAATGGTAGCCAAAAGTCTGTCAGTTGTTGAGATGCTCAAGCTCGGAAAAGTTATTCATGACAGATCTACAGAAATTATCCAGTTGTACACTTTCGACGTCAACCAAATGAGCTGGTCTAGAAGTCCACAAGAGGTTGAATTCGCCATTGAAAAGGAGCCTTTCGGAACTGGGGGATTCCGTAGAGCATTTTGAGCCACCAGCACAACAGCAGGTTTTCATAATTGTAAATGGGTCGTAAAGAAATATCTGCCAGCTGCTGTTGATAATATTAAAGCAGTAAAGCAGACAGTAGAGCAGCATACGAAAAAAAAAAGGTCGTTCAAATGCACGTTAGCTAAAAACATTGCTGCTAAGTTACAGGACGAACTTGTCAAAGAGGACGCTTTGTTGTTGTACGGAGAAACTCTTAAGTATAAGAAGGTGTTTATGGGTAAAATGGAAGGGGGTGAATTTGTCACTATTGAAGAATTCATTGAGGGAAGGTTCACCAAGTATGTAAACAACAATGGGGAATTGAGTAGCAATGACTCAGAAATCTTGAAGAAAGCAGAAAGTCTTGCTCATTTTTCTTACGAGCGCTCTGAGAAGGAGCTTATGATACTAGACATGCAAGGCAGTGGATATCATCTCTTTGACCCTGAAATAGCATCCAAAAAATTGATTGAAGATGAAGAGGTTTTATTTTCAACTGGAAATCTGTCAACTACAGCCATCAATAACTTCATTAGTGTGCACAATTGCAATGTGTATTGTAACCTGTTAGGTTTACAGGCCTTGTAAGTTAAAAGCTGTCTTTGAAACATAATTTGTCCTTGAGAAGATTAACACTAGGGTGTATGCATCAGTAAGCAGCTTTTGCCCAGGATGGGGCTTTCTTTGTTCTTTTGCAATTCCACATGCTAAAATCATGCATTATTGACCAGAAAAAGCCCCCACCTTCCATCCAAAACAAGAACTTGTGAACCAAACACCCCTGACCTCTAATTAGTTTAGGCTAAGTATTAAAAACAGTCCCTAGGAGTCCACCACTAGGTTTGCTACTGATGTTTACTCCCACATGCCTGACAAATTTTAACAAATGTCCCCAAGTCCCTGACCCCCAGTGGGAAGCCATTGATTAATGTACTACCTTTAAACTAAATACCCTTTCAGGCCTTTATATGCTACACTGAAGTGTAACCACGTTTGTTATGCAGGTTCTTTTTACAGTTGGTTTGTGTCCAAGTATTGCACCTAATAATACTTTTACATGATCAATGTTTTAGACAATTTATAATAGAAACTTATGGCATTCCACAATGCTGCAGTGTTGAGTTATTTAATATAGTTATTTGGACAGTTTGAGTTATCAGTGGTTAAAGCAACATTGTGAAATTAGTTATGTAAAACATGTATAACCTTTGAAAACTAAAAGATTGAATCTAGGGCTTTAGACTTTAAAATGAGTTAATATTAAGTGGAATGAAAATTGCAAGCTTGTTACAGTAAGTTGTGTTTGAGATTGTATGAGAATATCATGAACAAGCTGCGTTTTACTGTGTTTTGACTGTGTCAAAGTCAGGATTTTCCTGACAAAAAGGTCTTGGACAGAGTAAACATATTTATTGCATTCTTTAATTGGAGAACACACCAGTTGGCTCCATGGGGGTTTGGACTATGGATAGGTGGTCAACGTGATATGGTGCCAGCATTTACAAAATAATTTAGAAAATTGGTATGTAAAACCTATTATTACAAGCATACACTGAACAAGACATTTTGAAAATGTATAGAGCCAACTTCAAAAACAGTTGGAATTTTAGCTTCTACCCAAATACATATTAAGTGGGAAATTGTTCTTCAAGTACAAAAACGCATCCACGCAGTGTTTTGGCTCATCCTCTTCAGGGCATGGTATAAGGTCCTTGCAAGCTTTCCGGAAGTCAGGATGAAGAAAATCTGATGGAGTTTGTAGTACCCCTGAGTGGGTAGCAGCTTCCTTTAGCTGGTCTTCTGTCACAGGCCATCCTGAAAGAGAGCATGTCGGATAAATCCGTTTACAATAAATTATTGGGTTTTTACTTGCTAACTACTCAGTTTCAGTTGCATGATCAATTTTATTAGTGTTCCACTGTTATGCTTTTCTTCATCCTTGACAAATAGTGCAAACTGTCCTGCAAATGTTATTATTCACATGAAAAAGTTTCTGGAAAGATTGAAGTGATGATCTAGATTGAAAACCATTGACACTTTAGAGCTAGTTTTTATGAACTCAGCATTGTATGATGCAATGTGAATCAAAATGACAAGGAATTGCTTTCAATCATGATTCTATTAAACTTTGCTTTTGTGAGGTACACAAAAACAAATCACTACTTTTAAAGGTATTCATTATAAAATTATATGATATAGGGTGAACCGGAGTTTCATTGCATGTGACAGAACTACTAGCAGCATCAATGTTATTGCTGATTGAAGCAAACTGATAAAAATTTTTTACACACTCTTCCAACCCGTATTCTTGTGGAAAGTTATAAATGTGATCCGGTACTCCATCTGGAAGATAAGTATTTGTCTGTCTTCTGATTCTGTGAGTGTTCCAGATGGTTTCTCAAAATGAGTCTAGCTGTTTTTGTATGACTGGAATTAAAATGAAAGCCAACAGCATCCTGAGGGAAAGTGGAAAAAAAGAAGGCAAAGGTTATGTAATACCATAATTGGATATGAACAAATTACGCCTAGGCCATGTTTTATTCTGTTATCAACAAACCTGACTTCATTCAAAACACTTAAGGAAACCATGTTTGTATTTTCTCACTTTTATTTTTAGATAATTTACAAAGAGACACTAACAGACACCTTTGTCATGGGCTTTGATACTATTTTGGCCCCAAGTATGGTTAAACCGCTTGTAGATCCAACTGAATCCCTTCTTAAGCTACAAGTCACCAAGGAAGATGTCCTGTGCAATCTTATTCTCAGAGGATAAACCATAAGCAATACTCTCCACTATTTTTACAAAATATGCACTTTTCTCTACATTGGGAACGCATGTCATCCAATAAAGACAAATTAGATAATTACCTATGGGTCTCATTGTCTGGGTCATATAGGCCTTGGTCTTTCAGCATACAGAGCTGCACTTTAAAATATCTTTCTAATCTCTCATGTAACTCCCTCCACCAACGCTCGATCTGTCAATTAATTAGACACTACAATAAGTATGAACGTTAACAGTTGTCTTTACATGTATATTTCACCACTTATTGGCTTCTTCTTGATGTACACTACACATAATATACACAAACATATATCTTTATCTTAACCAAAAATTTGTTATATAGTATCTACCTGATTTGCTGTTGATGGTCCATACACAACTGTATCAGTTGGTTCTATGTCGCCATGGTTTTGTCTTAGAAATGCCTGCATGGTGGCCATAAATGCCAGTTTCACTACCTCTGTCAACTCTTATGATTGATGGCAATTTCCTAGATTTGTACAGGTACTCCAAATACCAGCGACCGATAAGCTCTGGATCAGAGTTGGTCACCCATACTCTTAACCATAGCAATTTACGACTTGCGGTATCAATGCTGCCATAAACTGCAAGTGGGAATGTCCTGTTCTGATATCCCATTTATTTGTCATGACCGCCCATGAAATGCACTCCTTTTGTCGTAAAGTGCCCCTTAACTTTCTTATTCCTCTTTGCGGGACATCTTGCTGCCAGACCATCAGGGTCGAGGTCAAACATAACATTGTGCACTAAATCTCTAGGTACATTGAGCTTGTACTCTTGCCTTAACTTATTTTGCATTGCTCTATACCCAAGAAGGCATCCAGGACCGTCAAGTTCATTCTTGATTGCTTCCTTTACTTCCTCAACCGAAATTCTCGTGTCAGAAAAATGTATATCGAACTCTCGAAGTCTTCTATCAAGAGTACGAAGACTCCATGCATACTGTGGAAAGTCCAATATTTCCTCTCTTGGCAACCCTCGACTGACGTATGTCTTCATGTCTTCCCTTAGTTTTGCGTCAGATCGCCAGGTGGGATTTCAAACATTGGAAGCCATCTTGTTCCCTCCCTAGACTATTTCCCAGTTCCCCGCTCCTTTTTAAAATCGCAAAGCCTTGTGGGCTATGGCAACGATAGGCCACAGTGAGTTTAAGTTGACTTGAATTTTACTTTTTCTTTTACTTTTGTATTAGAAATTATTTTACAAATGTGTTTTATTTCGCTTTCGTTTTAGGACAGAAGTTTAAATTGACTTGCGTTTTACTTTTTCTTTTACTTTTGTTTTAGAAATTATTTGACAAATGCGTTTCATTTTGCTTTCGTTTTAGGACAGAAAAGAGTTTTTATTTTCATTTTCTCAGCCAATTATTTTTTAACATCAATCAATTCTTTGTTTTGATTGCACTTTGTATTTAAAGTTCCTTTGCTTTATAAATCGGTTTTTTATACATTTTTTAACTGCTTGGTAATTTAATTTTGATTTTACTTTGATTATCCAATTTGATGTCTCTTCAATTTAGTTTTGCCTTTACTTAAAGTGCCTATGAAAGAATTTTTTTTTTCACGGAAATATAGACATTTGGGTGCCGAAAATCAGAAAATACAAGAAAAATTTGCCAGAAAAGTGTTAAAAAGAAATCCTAGGGTCTCGAAAATCCAAAATTTGCTCTAAATAAAGGAGACATATTTTGGGAACCTGGGTACGAGTAATTGTGAGTTGTGACGTCACAGGGTTTGCAAAAAGACCACAAAGGTCTCTGTGGTCTTTGTTTACAACGTTTTTGAACTTCAAAAATATGCCAGAAAGCGATTTCAACTCCGCTAGTTCATCGTCTGAAGATCAGCAACAAAACGAAGAATCAGGGATCGATGAATTCGAGGTAAGGATAGATTCTACTCTTCCATATCAAGATGAACCAGTTGCTCAAGTCGCTGCTCGCACGGACGAAGACGAAATGGACTCAGACAATGAAGGGCATGAAGGGCATTTCTCCGGGAACTTTGGAGGCCAGATTTGTGAGTCGTGTTTCTGTTGATACATGGTAAGTTAATAAGGTTAATTTTAGAGGGAAATTTAATTTTTTTTTATATAAGTAAACGTCAAGCGTTGGTCTGTTTCATCACATATACCTGCATGTACATGTAGGTAGAATACTAAACAGAAGACTACACAGCGCTTACGACCAAGACTGTGTTGTCGCTGGTTGGCCCGCTGCTAAGATGCAGAAATAGAAGACCTCACCGACGTTCCGCTAATCAGTCGGAGAACGAATGAGCTTACAGTCTTAATGTATTACCTGTATAAGGTGGAGAGACACGAAAGGGATTCATTTGTTTTGTTGTTGTGTGTGTGACTGAGGAGCACAGCTGTTGTTATTGTGTTCCAACAAGATACATGTCTAAGTTAAATATTATAATTATTATTGTTATTGTTACTACTATTTCTATTACTACTATTATTAAATGTTATTGTTATTATTACTAATATTTTTATTATTATTATTATTATTATTATTATTATTATTATTATTATTATTATTAGTATTGTTATTATTATTATTATGATGATGTTTATTTACTTGCCAAAATATTTAAAAGCCTATAAAATTACATTTGATCAGCTACAATTGCTCTGGCCTAATTTTCCAAAGGGAAAAAGGGGAATTAATCAATAATCAATTAATTCATCTACTAATGCCAATTTTTCTAGTTTCAGATATCTTAGAGCAGTGGCTTATCAATGGTTTGTGAGATGATTTTGTGGACCCATGGGATGGGAAAATAGCCAGCCTCTTTCTGCGTGTGTCACCGAATAAGAAGCGATCTACCATCTGGACAATCAAGGGGCTACACTGCGGCTGAAGAAAGGTCATGAGCTTTACGATGGTTTAATAAATGTTTTTTTATATATATAAAATGTGTGGTATTCCTGGCTTGATGTGTTAGATACATGTAAAATATAAAAATATAAGACAGAAAAACAGTACAAAAACTCTCGTTTATTGCAATTATTATGCAAGCACATGACATGACAATGTTGAAAAATTATGGCATTAAGTCTTTGGGGCTACTAAATCAAAAGAAATTTTCGTTGATTTATTGCATTACCCCAACATAGTTTCTTTCGTTTTAATTGCCTATTGCATAGTCGTTAAATTAAAAGTGAACTTCAATGTATGTTCTGTCTCAAATGTTCAAGTAAGACATAATTTTTGTTTTTGAAATTTCTTCCTTCACAATAAATTAGGCTTACAGAGAGACAGTATCAGTTCACACTATTTGTTCATTGCTGAATTTTGTTTTTCTCTGAGAACATTAGCCAGTTACATGTAGGTCAGATGGCAAACATCGATTCCGCGGATGTCCTCTTCTAGGTTGACCACATTTTGTGCAAGTACGAGCTTTCTTCCTGGGTGGCTCACTACTTGATTGGCACTCACGGCTCTCAAGAGCAATCTGTGCTTCAGCTGTGAAAGAAATAATACTATTCACTCATCAGATTCTGGGTACTTTCTGTGCATAGCAGTTTATTTAATTCCTTGTAGGATATCTCATGCTAAATAGATTTTGGAAGCACATCATTAAATTGTAGAAAAAAATGACATGCATACATGTAGTTATAACTTGCTATTAGTCACTTAAAGTTTAAGTACCTTGTGGACACAATGGTGTCTCTGCATTCTTTCTTTTCAAATGCCGCTCAACTGCAGTTGCTTTATCCACTCTCTCTGGGAATTGGCGGTTGAGAGGTTCTGGGACCATAGATTTGTATTTTTTAGAAACTGCTGTCATGGCTGTCTTAGACAAGCTGAATAGGAGATTCCTCATTTCATCGACATATCCTAAAAAGAACAAATGTATGTGATTATACTATGGTCTAGCATGGAAGTGAGTGACCATAGATATGTAAAAACTCTTTTTTTGTATTCTTACTGTATGTGGGTGGGACAGCAACCTCTCTCACGACCTCCTCTCCCAGTTTAAATTTGGGGTATGTGACTTTGATGTACTCACTTCCATCTTTAGACTGACGAGTCTCTCTCTTCACATTTTCATTAAAATGAAGGCTAGCAAGTACATGCCTATAAATAATATCAAAATGAATTATAATCACAAATGCCAATGCCAGTGTGTGTGAACTACTTTAATTTGATGTATTGTTTCTTGATTTTGTAGTTATAGTCATACCTACAAAATGTCCCTAACCAAGAGAAATTTATCATCTTTGGATGCCAGTGGTTGAGGGTGGCATGAAACCCCTCGAGGCAGCTAGTTTGGTCTTCAGGGGACAGTTTCTTCAAGTCATTAAGGAGAGTTGTTTTTGTTAACATACCATTTAACTTGTCATATGCCCTGGTTCCTACAAATGATTTAAAACACTTGTCAGCAAC
>OZ026603.1:16511086-16611086 GCA_964020085.1 Micromussa lordhowensis
TTCAGCTATAATTAATGAATGTGAATGTGTTCCACAGTGCAACCACGTTAAGTGGTCCCATGAAAAAGCTGTTGGGTTTTCTTAGCTCAGTTCCCTCCCCATAACTGTAGGATACAATATTGCGTTTATCGTATTTCAGTAATTATTTATAAAATACCAATGTCTGTAACATTACATTACTGTACAATAGAAAGGCGACCGGCTTCAAAATGACTTATAGCTATTGCAAGGTATTGGCCAACGTTTTTGCTATTTTCTTTCTTTCAGAAGAGCTATGTAGCTCTTAATGTCAGCAGTAATCTCTGTTCCCCTTTACTTCTATCGTTTTCGTTGCTTCAAAATCAGCAAAGCAAATAACAAATGATAGCTGGTACGTATGTTTTTTGTAACCATACCTAAAGCGATTGGAAACAGGCCTGATAATACCACCTGAAGCCAATTGCCTGCTTTATGTGCTGGCTAAGTAACATGTCTCCGAGCTATAAACTAGGGAGTTTACAAAACCACGACGATAGATTTTACCTATGAATCTCGGGCTACAATAAAGTCATTTGCTTCGTTTATCACTGTCAAAACCATCATAAAACTAGATCCGGAAACAAAGCGATAAATTTGAAATAAAAATTTAAAAAATTAGCTGTCATAGTTCACGTTCTCTAGACAACTCAAAATTTGGTCATTTCACGCTGTTGTCCTGCAGAGAACGGCAAAGAAATGTACAAAAAACTATAACGCAAGTGCACAGGCATTATTCTGCTCATTTATTCTTCTGTTCAGTGACGTTGCCGTCATGGTTTCGTAAACTCCCTACTGTCAGATATAACAGAGCTGATACTAGGGGGAAGTTAGGGACTGCACCTTTAGGGATGGAGTGAGCCTATCAAAATTTTATTGGGCGCAAATGAATATAGAAAATCAGAGAAAATAGAAAAGAAGCGTTCCCTTTTTGCGACAATATTGTAACTAAGAAGCATAGACCCTGCATGCAATCAGCGGTTTCCTTTATTGTGCGGACCTCTGCGAAAGCAGCATCACAACGAAACGCCATCTTTCGGCTATCTAAATGGCGAGATTTTAACCCCTCCAGTCTTAATTATCTCTTCAATACTTGACTTTGATAGTTAATTGTCTGATTCACGAAGAACCCATGCTCTGATAAGATGTTTGGATAAGATGTTTAGCACAAATTGGGCAGTCGACGAGCTTTGTTCGCTTACGAGTCGAAACTCGATAACACATACTCGCGCTCAAGTTTCAATCGAAGGCAATATAAACCTGCCTATTTACGGAAACTTTTGAAGAATCCAACAATGTGAAGGCTTGGAAAACGACCGAATTTGGAGAAAACCCCGAGCTACGAAGCAGGTCAATTTCGGTGCAGGCGTAAAAGTTAGAAAGTTGCAAATGCACGCGCAAATGCTGATACTACTGCTGATACAAACGGCCATAACTTTTGAAATACCAAAAACGTACAGGGGTTTTTGCATATTTTTGTCCACAAAGGACTACACTTTTCGGCTGTACAGACTAGAGTTCTCAGCTAGGTCCCAAAGTTTAGAAATTAGCTTCTAGATGAAGGCCATTTTCATCTATCGTTCAATGGTGATTAATAGTGGCCAGCAATTTGCTTAATTTCGTCTTGCCGCTTAAATAAAGAAAACAATTGTTGATCTCCTGAAAAACTAGAGAGATTTATGAGTAGACTGACATAAGATTCAGTAGTAGATGTTGCGAATCAAATATTTTTCAGCGCTACGAAAAATGCCAATTTTATGCTTTTGGAGAGGCTACATCGGGTGCTGACCGGATGAAATATTTTTTTTGGCTCCTAACGGGACCAGAAAATAATTTTGAATCAAACCAAACCCGTTTTCATTCTAACCTTGATAGAGTCTTTCAGTTGCCAGAGTTTCAGGCAAAATTATCTTTGGTGCGAAATTGAGTGGGTGGTTCTTAGAGAGACAGCCTCTTAATAGACATAATTGTGATTATCGCTTCTAGTACATCTGAACATCTAGAACCTTAACATCAAGAGCTAACTCCAGGAGTCAGTTCACTTGGTTCTGAACCACTACCTACTGCACTTGTGCTGCAAGAAGTCACTTTTGTACCTCCGTCTATTTCTGAGCCGCTTTTGGAACTAGCGCCTGCTGTAACACCAGCTACTGGGCTATTCTTGGAACCAACAACTCATGTAACACCAGGTAAAAAAAATGTAACACCAGGTACTGGGTTGTTCTTAGAGGCAGCAACTCCTGTACCACCACCTGCTTCTGAGCCACTCTTGGAACCAGCGACGCCTGTAACACCAGCTAATGGGCTGTTCTTGGAACCAGCGACTCCTATACCACTGCCTACTTCTGAGCCACTCTTGGAACCAGTGATGCCTGTAACACCAGCTACTGGGCTGTTCTTGGAACCAGCGACTCCTGTACCACTGCCTACTGCTGAGCCACTCTTGCAACCAGCAACTCCTAAACCAACACCCACTACTGGGCCGCTCTTAGAACCAGTGACTCCAGCACAAACACCTACTGCACTGTTTTGGGAATGTCATCCAAGTCTAAATCTGTTTCTACTGAAAGTCTTCTGCAAAGAGAGCAAGCAATTAGGAATCATTAGCAGCAAAAGGGACGCAAGTACAAATCAAGAACTGTGGTTCATCGACTTAACATGTAAAAAGGAGAACTAGCACAATTAGCTAAAACAGTCCACCATGGCAGCAAACAAGATTTTCTTTTATCATTGGCACAGTCACGGTGTTACTCAAAGTCTGATTCAGCGATGCACCATTCTGATGACTGGGATGAATCACTTTCACCACAAGACATCTTAATGTTAGCGAAACAAGCACACAACCCATTGAAAACAATGAGCGTGTACGACACAATCATAAGTGCTGGCTCAGAGCACTTTCAACCAGTTGTAGTGACTGTTGCACGAAGAGTTAGAAACTAATTAAGAAAAATAAGATCACTTAGTCTTGATTAACTTAATACTTTGTACATTAACTTTCCAAAATTAGCATTACCAGTATATTTTTTCTAGCTTTTTTCCACAATGTAAAAAGGATATTTTTCCTTCTATTAGACAGTTTTCCATTTCATGTGTAATTACATTGAAAGAGATTCTATTCTAGTCACTCTTGTGGTTTAATAAATGTTTATTTCAACAAATGCAAGTCTGTTTTTGTTTGATACATTTAAACAATTCATTTCTGGACAAAGTTATGATGATAATGGGTTTTCAGGGACAGACAATTTTAATTGCTACAGGGGGGCAAGGGGTGAGAAAAAATTGAATCACATTATTTGAGTGTTGCTGTGTGCAATGATCAACATAACAGGAAACAGGCATTTATAATTAATTATTAGAATACAGCTGATGAACATTGATTCCAGAACTCTTTAGGTCTTCTTGACTCCTGATCCTGATTGTAAAGAAAAGTCAAGGAAGACATTTCTGTATATAATAATACTAATCAATGTTAACATCAAACAAGTTAGAAAACAAGAAAATGTATTTCCAGGGCAACAAATAACAGCCGGTGAACGGACAATGTCCGGTCAGAGTTGGGTATTGACGGGACAAATCCTTGGATTAGCAGACAATTCCCAGTAGTCGCAAATTTCCACAATGTCATCAAGTCCTGTCACGGCTGCAAATTTCTGTTTGACTAAGTCGATGCCCTCAGATGTTTTAAACACCTGCTTGCTATATGAATCTTGCGTAACTGTTCCACATAGTGAATGTGAGGCTGCTTCTGTAATACAGAGTAGTAAAACTCTTTATTGCACAGTATTGAGTAGTAGAACTATTAACTTGGAATTTTTATTGCCAAACCAACTTGGACTCAGTTTTCTTTAGTTAAAAAGGGTTTACTGTGCAATTTGGGTTCACTCTTGCAAGAGTCACAACTGTTTCAGTTTGACTGGCCAAAAGTGGGTTGTGTCCAAGCAAAAACATGTTTGACAGGACAGCGTTACTGGTGCCTGCCCGTTAGTTATTTGCAGCCGTGTTTTTATGTGTCAGTTCAAAGTGTTTCAGTGTTAACATTGTACAGGGGTGGGGAGGGAAAACGTACAAAACCTAAGTGGTAAAACAATAGACTATACAGTCAACTTTCTCTTAAAAACTTCTTTATTAAGAGACCACTTTGTAACTAACTGGTTTTTTTTCAGGAAGTTTTAGGACAAAAGAAGAAATCTTTATGCATTCTTCACTAACAAGTTGCTGTGAATGAATTGATAAAGAAACAAAACAAACCTCAATAGAACACACCTTCATGACCTAACTACTAATTACAAGGAAAACTCTAAGCTGAGCAAACTAATGGTCAGGAAGAATTACTAGGTAAATTGTTTATTTATGGTCACTCTATATATACAATGATTTAGAAACAAATTGAATGAATAACCTACTATGTCCATTGACAAAGTTTTAAATGGTTTGTTTGTCAGCCACCCAAAGTTACTATTAATATATTCATTTTATACCTATCAACTAATGTTCGAGTGGTCATAACTTGTGTACTCAAAGAGGACCCAGCTGCATGCATTTTATTGAAGGTTAGGTTATAAAAGACATCACCTATCTGGTGAACCTTGTGAACAACATGTAAATTAAGTAGTCTAAAAATTTGATATAAGAAATTACCATTTTGTTGTTTATTTATTGGCTTTTCTGAGGCTTGGGGGAAGAAAGAGACCACCAGCTTTTCTGCTGAGCACTGGGTCCTGACTGAGTACAACAGTTTTTGTGCGGCAAAATCCCAAGGTAATACATGCATGAACTCCAAAAGGTTGCTGTAAATGGAATATTTGATTCAAAATACAAAGTTGTGGAATTTAATTGTCGCAAAATATGCGCACCTCAAAATCATGAATGAACATGCTGTCAAAATTTCATGTAATAAGGTAGCCATGATGCTTCTACTGGGTGAACATGAAATGACAAAAAGTAACAAATTTTGCCAGCTTTCATAATTATTTCCTTTTTTAACTATGGTGCGATGCATATTAAGGATACAGGTATGAATACAGAAAAGGATAATCAAAATTTTTAACAATGAACAAATTCTCCTATCGCTATTTAAGAGATCAAAGGAAATCATTAAGGAGAATATGCATTTTGATATATGAGCTATAAACCAAACATACGAGCAACCATACTGCTTTAGGGATGGGATCAGACCAGTGCACTTTGCTCAAAAGCTTGCTGCAGAAGCCCCAGTCAAGTATGGGTCTCACCTCAATTACACCAAAGTTTACATTGGAAAGCTTTATGGGCAGTGCGTCACAGTCGAGGAGTACTTGGAGGGGACCTTCCAGAAGCATGTCAACAACAATGGCTACGTGTGTGGCGATGGCGATGACTTAAGCATTAAGGCGGAGACATTCTCCCATTATACTTATGTCAAGTCATGCAAACAACTAATAGTGCTAGATATCCAGGGAGTTGGATATTCCCTCAGTGATCCAGAAACTGCTACTTCCGAACTTTTGGGCAATACAGACAATTCAATCTTTTTCTGCTGTGGAAATCTCTCATCACAGGCAATCTACAAGTTTAAGGAGGAGCACATCTGCAAAAGGTTCTGTGATCTACTTGAACTTGACAAGTTGTAAAAGGAAATGTCTATTGTGCATTGTTTAAGGTGTGCATTGTTTAAGGCCCTTAGATGACATTGGTCAGACACCCCACAACCCCATCTATTAATTCTGAGCACCAGCAAAAAAATAGGTCAAGGCTACCCATGCCAGAGAGCTGAACTAGACACAGTACCTAGTCTGAATGGGGCCTTTACAACAGATACTGTTTCTTCCTGTTATTGTTGTTGTTACTGTTATAGTTTTGCTTGTATTGATGGAAACACTGTTTTTCATTGCTACTGCTGACTCTTATAGTTTTGCATGTATTGATGGAAACACTATTATTTATTGCTATTGTTGACTGTTATAGTTTTGCATGTATTGATGGGAACAGTGTTATACAATGCTGAATGTTATAGCTTTGAATGTATTGATGGAAACAGTGTGATACATTGCTGACTGATATAGTTTTGCATGTATTGATGCATACACAAATATTTGATTAAATTTTTGATAATAGATTACTTCAATTGTTAGAATTATCAAAAGGTGTCCACGTGTACATACATGCATGCATGCAATCAATCCTTAAATGCAAGCAGTTTGTACATGTACATTCAAGAATTGAATGTAAATATTTTCAGATTACAGTTTAATTTGCTTGCACTAAGAGTACAAATGTAGAATAATTATTTGATTTTATACACTTGGACATCCCAATCCTTTAAATCCAGACATTTCAAGATATCATTTCCAATATGGAATCTTCTTACTCTAAATCAATTTTGCAGTGTCAAAAAACATTCTTGTCAGCATGCAATTTTAGATATAGGTAAGTATCCTTGGCTTCCTCAGGCTGAATGTCATCAGGATCTGGCAAATGCTGCTCACATTCCCTTTGCACAGCTGCCCTCAAATAGTCATCAGTATCTTCAAGAACATCAGATTGTTCAGCAACTTCCAGCAGTTGCTCCTCTGTTATGGTAATGCCACAGCGTTCTCCACCATACTGTTCTGGGAAATGGTAAATATGCTCAGGGACTCCTGCTGGCAGGTATTTTCCTTTTTGTTTACGGCTCCTGTGATTGTTCCAGACACTCTCTCTAAAAATATCTAGCTCTTTTTGGATTACAGGGATGTACACATAGGCCAGCAAGTCTCCAGCAAAGTGATGAAAATAAATATATAAATGAGTGTACAAGTTTTAGGATAGAGAATTAAAGTTACTTGAGTTACACGCTCTCAATGTTATTTTTTTTCAAAGTTCAGTAGTGGTCTTGAAGGGCCCAAGGACAACTTTTAAGGGTGTTTTTCAGGAACTCCAAGACCTTTGTGGATTCTGGGGAGCCCTTTAACAGATTATCATTTACCAGCCTTGACTTGTCATAGTTTTTCTAAGACATATCCCATGTTATTCTACACTGAGAGCTGCACAATAAGATTTAGTGTGGGGGTTGGGACATTTATGCTGATGCTATATTATGAAATATAATTACCAAGACTTTTCTAATGCTATACTAAAATAATGATGTCCATATGTATTTTTACAAGCCAAATTTGATTTCAGATCAAACATGTATATTTTGGTACTATCAAGATTTCATGCCTGTCAATTTTGTCACCAGAGTCATATTCTCCACTTTCAACTAATGACTTGAGCTGGTCTTTAAAAAACCTCTCCATCCTTTCATGAAGGTCTCTCCACCACCTCTCTATCTTGTTCTGGGTGGAGGGTCCATAGAGTACAGCATCTGTTGGATTCATCAAATCACCATGTCTCCCTCAGAAAACAATGAATTGTTGCCATCACATCAGTTTCAGTCACTATGTCTACTCTCAGAGTGCGTGGTAAAACTTTAATAGAAAAACACAAACACCACAAATTAGATAAAGGCCTTTTGAGACAGATGATTCTTGTCGACACTCAGTTGTAATCAAAGGCAGTCGACTGTAGCTAGTGGCATTTCCTTGTAATCTGTGGCAATTGATAGCAATTACAGGATTAATTGAATCAATATTGGCTGATAGCAATAAAAAATAACAGTGCACTTCCTCAAAATATTCATACCTACCACAAGGGTGGTCATTAGAAATTCCCAGTGGGCAGGGAATCTCAATAGCAAGAATCTTCTAGGGGAGAGGGGGATTCAAACCAAATAACCATTGCTGGTGGGGGGTATATTTTCTGGAACCACACATTGTCACTGGTTGTTATAAATGATATATATGATTCCATCAGTTGACCAGGCCAAAAAGCAGTCTTACCTCTAGATTTAAACAGGTATTCAAAGTAGAATCTTGCTATAACCTTAGAATTCTTGTTTGATGTCCACACATGTAGGAAGTTCATCCATCCACTGTAGGTATCTAAACCACCATAAATACATAATGGGAACATGGATTTCTGGTACCCACAAAGTTTATCATGCCCATCAAGGGACATTGTACAATTTGCATCCAGTTAACAACAAACAAAATTGTTCTCTGTAAGGTTTATTTTGAAATGCTTGTTTTTCCTATTATTGTAAGTTTAGAAGGCAACCTTCACTTACCACATTTACTGAAAGACTATCCACTACATGAAACTTTCAAAAAAGTGCCACCCACGATGGCAAAGAAAATTACGAAGCTCAGGTAGCCCAGCTGGTGTGGTGTTGCTTAAAAAGAAGGCCTATGATCCTGTACACTTAAGACCTCTCAGTGAACACCCAATTGAGGCTGAAATGACAAAAACTACCAGGAAACTGTCCTGGGAGCTGAGTTACCGTGTCAAGAGGGCTGACGAACGCTCAATGTGTTTAGGAGATATTTGCATCTCTTGTGGGATAAAGGAAGTGGTAAACAGAGCAAAACAACATCCGCATGGGGCTAGTACTATCATCTGCCTTATTCTTGCAGGTGGATTCAAAAACAAACCTGCATTGCGCATGCAACTCAGGCAGACATGGTAAGTCATATAGAGTCCATGGAACATAACCTAGCCAAACATGGGCAATTTCACTATTACTGCAAAAGCTGCAAATATCAAAGCAGCTGGAGTATTTAAGCAGTGCCAGAAATGAACATGTCCTAAACACAGCAAAGTGGATGACAGATAATGGAAGAACCTCTCTGTCCATGAGTTCACTACGGGACATTATTAATACTGGTTGGTCTGTTTATCGTTACCCCGTACTAGGCCAGGTCAAATTGGGTTGGGTGGTAGCAAAACCAGTTATACCTGCTGCTGTAATGCTTTTTTATAAAAAGGTTCAGGCAAATGAATCTCTGCCTGCAAATGTGATCACAGCCCAGCAGTCAAGACATGATGCAGCCTATGTGCGAGTGTCCCTTGAGTTCCCAAGTGAGGCACCTGGTGATGGTGATGGATTGTGTTCTCCGGCAGTAACACATCCACGGCTTTTACATTAATGATCATCAAGATGATGATTTACAAACCGTAATGCTTTATCGCAAAATATATCCAAGAAGTTTTGTACAGATAGCTGAAACAGATGAGCACACTGAAATGAGAAGCAGGCTTCATAGGCTTTGACACCCAGGAGGCACCAAGAGACCGAGGAAGAAGGGATTGCAATGTTTCTCAACATTTCCGGAGTCAAGGAAGGCAATTTCTGCAGCAGGAGCTGAATAGCCTAAGAGGAGAAATACCTATTGATCGGGCCAGAATCCTTGGTGATTGTTATGGAGTTGATCTCTATGGACGCATGTTGTTAGACATCTGTGCAGTTTATGACCAGGATGAAGATGAAAGTCCAACACTGAGAAGCCTAGAAATGGCAGAAAAAGCCCTAAGTACTGGGTATGTATTCCCTACAAACCACTACCTTCTCAGGGATGGTCTGTGGGAGATCACCGCATATACCAAATTGCGTGGAACGTTCAGTCCATGTACCTCTTGTACTTTTTGCTGCATGGCCCGACAACCTAGAAACTTCCCTGGACCTTGTAACTCTTTCTTGACAGCACTTTTTACTGCTACTAAGTCGACTTCATAGTCGGTATACTTAATCTCGAAAAACTGCAGCCGGTGGCCAAGGCTCCTTAAACTCCATGCATACATCGGATAATCTAACTTAACAAAGTCTAAAATCTCATTTCGCTGTAGGTTCTGGCGAACATATTTCTGGAGATCACTTCTCAGAGCCTCATCATTTTCCCACTCTGGATTTCTAATGCGCTCCGCCATCTTGGATTGGAGCAGAATGCGCCCATTGCATTATGGGCTATGGCCCTCCTAGGCCGTGAGTTTCAGTTTAGTTTTAGTTTAGTTTAGTCTGAATTCAATCTCACTGCGTGAAAATAAAACTCAACACATCTAAAACTGAGACAAAATAAAACGTCCTCAGAATGAATGAATGAATTTATCTTATAAAACAGTCAAGAAAAAATTAAACCCCTCCTTTAAAAGAATAAATAAATAAGACAAATAAAAAAACAGTAAACTATAGGAAAAAATACAAGAAATAGAAAAACAATTATTGATTTTGCTATGGCATGCATAGGCCACAATACATTACTCTTATTTCAGGCTTTTGATGACAGTGTTGCCCTTCTGACACGATGCTCCGTTCAGTCCTTAAAATCCATTTTGGATAAGGAAGAAGCAAGAGGAACCGGCTTGATGTCAATGCTTACCACCAAGCAGTTGACAAATTTTGCAATGCAGGAAAACAGGCCAACAAGTTGATGATTGTGGCCTTTGAAAAGGGATCAGGTAGCCCAGCTGGTGTGGTGTTGCTTAAAAAGAAGGCCTATGATCCGGTACACTTCAGACCTCTCGGTGAATGCCCAATTGAGGCTGAAATGACAAAAACTACCAGGAAACTGTCCTGGGAGCTGAGTTACTGTGTCAAGAGGGCTGACGAACGCTCAATGTGTTTAGGAGATATTTGCATCTCTTGTGGGATAAAGGAAGTGGTAAACAGAGCAAAACAACATCCGCATGGGGCTAGTACTATCATCTGCCTTATTCTTGCAGGTGGATTCAAACACAAACCTGCATTGCGCATGCAACTCAGGCAGACATGGTAAGTCATATAGAGTCCATGGAACATAACGTAGCCAAACATGGGCAATTTCACTATTACTGCAAAAGCTGCAAATATCAAAGCAGCTGGAGTATTTAAGCAGTGCCAGAAATGAACATGTCCTAAACACAGCAAAGTGGATGACAGATAATGGAAGAACCTCTCTGTCCACGAGTTCACTACGGGACATTGTTAATACTGGTTGGTCTGTTTATCGTTACCCCGTACTAGGCCAGGTCAAATTGGGTTGGGTGGTAGCAAAACCAGTTATACCTGCTGCTGTAATGCTTTTTGATAAAAAGGTTCAGGCAAATGAATCTCTGCCTGCAAATGTGATCACAGCCCAGCAGTCAAGACATGATGCAGCCTATGTGCGAGTGTCCCTTGAGTTCCCAAGTGAGGCACCTGGTGATGGTGATGGATTGTGTTCTCCGGCAGTAACACATCCACGGCTTTTACATTAACGATCATCAAGATGATGATTTACAAACCGTAATGCTTTATCGCAAAATATATCCAAGAAGTTTTGTACAGATAGCTGAAACAGATGAGCACACTGAAATGAGCAGCAGGCTTCATAGGCTTTGACACCCAGGAGGCACCAAGAGACCCAGGAAGAAGGGATTGCAATGTTCCTCAACATTTCCGAGACAAGGAAGGCAATTTCTGCAGCAGGAGCTGAATAGCCTAAGAGGAGAAATACCTATTGATCGGGCCAGAATCCTTGGTGATTGTTATGGAGTTGATCTCTATGGACGCATGTTGTTAGACATCTGTGCAGTTTATGACCAGGATGAAGATGAACGTCCAACACTGAGAAGCCTAGAAATGGCAGAAAAAGCCCTAAGTACTGGGTATGTATTCCCTACAAACCACTACCTTGTCAGGGATGGTCTGTGGGAGATCACCGCATATACCAAATTGCGTGGAACGTTCAGTCCATGTAACTCTTGTACTTTTTGCTGCATGGCCCGATAACCTAGAAACTTCCCTGGACCTTGTAACTCTTTCTTGACAGCACTTTTTACTGCTACTAAGTCGACTTCATAGTCGGTATACTTAATCTCGAAAAACTGTAGCCGGCGGCCAAGGCTCCTTAAACTCCATGCATACATCGGATAATCTAACTTAACAAAGTCTAAAATCTCATTTCGCTGTAGGTTCTGGCGAACATATTTCTGGAGATCACTTCTCAGAGCCTCATCATTTTCCCACTCTGGATTTCTAATGCGCTCCGCCATCTTGGATTGGAGCAGAATGCGCCCATTGCATTATGGGCTATGGCCCTCCTAGGCCGTGAGTTTCAGTTTAGTTTTAGTTTAGTTTAGTCTGAATTCAATCTCACTGCGTGAAAATAAAACTCAACACATCTAAAACTGAGACAAAATAAAACGTCCTCAGAATGAATGAATGAATTTATCTTATAAAACAGTCAAGAAAAAATTAAACCCCTCCTTTAAAAGAATAAATAAATAAGACAAATAAAAAAACAGTAAACTATAGGAAAAAATACAAGAAATAGAAAAACAATTATTGATTTTGCTATGGCATGCATAGGCCACAATACATTTCTCTTATTTCAGGCTTTTGATGACAGTGCTGCCCTTCTGACACGATGCTCCGTTCAGTCCTTAAAATCCATTTTGGATAAGGAAGAAGCAAGAGGAACCGGCTTGATGTCAATGCTTACCACCAAGCAGTTGACAAATTTTGCAATGCAGGAAAACAGGCCAACAAGTTGATGATCGTGGCCTTTGAAAAGGGATCAGGTAGCCCAGCTGGTGTGGTGTTGCTTAAAAAGAAGGCCTATGATCCGGTACACTTCAGACCTCTCGGTGAATGCCCAATTGAGGCTGAAATGACAAAAACTACCAGGAAACTGTCCTGGGAGCTGAGTTACTGTGTCAAGAGGGCTGACGAACGCTCAATGTGTTTAGGAGATATTTGCATCTCTTGTGGGATAAAGGAAGTGGTAAACAGAGCAAAACAACATCCGCATGGGGCTAGTACTATCATCTGCCTTATTCTTGCAGGTGGATTCAAACACAAACCTGCATTGCGCATGCAACTCAGGCAGACATGGTAAGTCATATAGAGTCCATGGAACATAACGTAGCCAAACATGGGCAATTTCACTATTACTGCAAAAGCTGCAAATATCAAAGCAGCTGGAGTATTTAAGCAGTGCCAGAAATGAACATGTCCTAAACACAGCAAAGTGGATGACAGATAATGGAAGAACCTCTCTGTCCACGAGTTCACTACGGGACATTGTTAATACTGGTTGGTCTGTTTATCGTTACCCCGTACTAGGCCAGGTCAAATTGGGTTGGGTGGTAGCAAAACCAGTTATACCTGCTGCTGTAATGCTTTTTGATAAAAAGGTTCAGGCAAATGAATCTCTGCCTGCAAATGTGATCACAGCCCAGCAGTCAAGACATGATGCAGCCTATGTGCGAGTGTCCCTTGAGTTCCCAAGTGAGGCACCTGGTGATGGTGATGGATTGTGTTCTCCGGCAGTAACACATCCACGGCTTTTACATTAACGATCATCAAGATGATGATTTACAAACCGTAATGCTTTATCGCAAAATATATCCAAGAAGTTTTGTACAGATAGCTGAAACAGATGAGCACACTGAAATGAGCAGCAGGCTTCATAGGCTTTGACACCCAGGAGGCACCAAGAGACCCAGGAAGAAGGGATTGCAATGTTCCTCAACATTTCCGAGACAAGGAAGGCAATTTCTGCAGCAGGAGCTGAATAGCCTAAGAGGAGAAATACCTATTGATCGGGCCAGAATCCTTGGTGATTGTTATGGAGTTGATCTCTATGGACGCATGTTGTTAGACATCTGTGCAGTTTATGACCAGGATGAAGATGAACGTCCAACACTGAGAAGCCTAGAAATGGCAGAAAAAGCCCTAAGTACTGGGTATGTATTCCCTACAAACCACTACCTTGTCAGGGATGGTCTGTGGGAGATCACCGCATATACCAAATTGCGTGGAACGTTCAGTCCATGTAACTCTTGTACTTTTTGCTGCATGGCCCGATAACCTAGAAACTTCCCTGGACCTTGTAACTCTTTCTTGACAGCACTTTTTACTGCTACTAAGTCGACTTCATAGTCGGTATACTTAATCTCGAAAAACTGCAGCCGGCGGCCAAGGCTCCTTAAACTCCATGCATACATCGGATAATCTAACTTAACAAAGTCTAAAATCTCATTTCGCTGTAGGTTCTGGCGAACATATTTCTGGAGATCACTTCTCAGAGCCTCATCATTTTCCCACTCTGGATTTCTAATGCGCTCCGCCATCTTGGATTGGAGCAGAATGCGCCCATTGCATTATGGGCTATGGCCCTCCTAGGCCGTGAGTTTCAGTTTAGTTTTAGTTTAGTTTAGTCTGAATTCAATCTCACTGCGTGAAAATAAAACTCAACACATCTAAAACTGAGACAAAATAAAACGTCCTCAGAATGAATGAATGAATTTATCTTATAAAACAGTCAAGAAAAAATTAAACCCCTCCTTTAAAAGAATAAATAAATAAGACAAATAAAAAAACAGTAAACTATAGGAAAAAATACAAGAAATAGAAAAACAATTATTGATTTTGCTATGGCATGCATAGGCCACAATACATTTCTCTTATTTCAGGCTTTTGATGACAGTGCTGCCCTTCTGACACGATGCTCCGTTCAGTCCTTAAAATCCATTTTGGATAAGGAAGAAGCAAGAGGAACCGGCTTGATGTCAATGCTTACCACCAAGCAGTTGACAAATTTTGCAATGCAGGAAAACAGGCCAACAAGTTGATGATCGTGGCCTTTGAAAAGGGATCAGGTAGCCCAGCTGGTGTGGTGTTGCTTAAAAAGAAGGCCTATGATCCGGTACACTTCAGACCTCTCGGTGAATGCCCAATTGAGGCTGAAATGACAAAAACTACCAGGAAACTGTCCTGGGAGCTGAGTTACTGTGTCAAGAGGGCTGACGAACGCTCAATGTGTTTAGGAGATATTTGCATCTCTTGTGGGATAAAGGAAGTGGTAAACAGAGCAAAACAACATCCGCATGGGGCTAGTACTATCATCTGCCTTATTCTTGCAGGTGGATTCTAACACAAACCTGCATTGCGCATGCAACTCAGGCAGACATGGTAAGTCATATAGAGTCCATGGAACATAACATAGCCAAACATGGGCAATTTCACTATTACTGCAAAAGCTGCAAATATCAAAGCAGCTGGAGTATTTAAGCAGTGCCAGAAATGAACATGTCCTAAACACAGCAAAGTGGATGACAGATAATGGAAGAACCTCTCTGTCCACGAGTTCACTACGGGACATTATTAATACTGGTTGGTCTGTTTATCGTTACCCCGTACTAGGCCAGGTCAAATTGGGTTGGGTGGTAGCAAAACCAGTTATACCTGCTGCTGTAATGCTTTTTGATAAAAAGGTTCAGGCAAATGAATCTCTGCCTGCAAATGTGATCACAGCCCAGCAGTCAAGACATGATGCAGCCTATGTGCGAGTGTCCCTTGAGTTCCCAAGTGAGGCACCTGGTGATGGTGATGGATTGTGTTCTCCGGCAGTAACACATCCACGGCTTTTACATTAATGATCATCAAGATGATGATTTACAAACCGTAATGCTTTATCGCAAAATATATCCAAGAAGTTTTGTACAGATAGCTGAAACAGATGAGCACACTGAAATGAGCAGCAGGCTTCATAGGCTTTGACACCCAGGAGGCACCAAGAGACCCAGGAAGAAGGGATTGCAATGTTCCTCAACATTTCCGAGACAAGGAAGGCAATTTCTGCAGCAGGAGCTGAATAGCCTAAGAGGAGAAATACCTATTGATCGGGCCAGAATCCTTGGTGATTGTTATGGAGTTGATCTCTATGGACGCATGTTGTTAGACATCTGTGCAGTTTATGACCAGGATGAAGATGAAAGTCCAACACTGAGAAGCCTAGAAATGGAAGAAAAAGCCCTAAGTACTGGGTATGTATTCCCTACAAACCACTACCTTGTCAGGGATGGTCTGTGGGAGATCACCGCATATACCAAATTGCGTGGAACGTTCAGTCCATGTAACTCTTGTACTTTTTGCTGCATGGCCCGATAACCTAGAAACTTCCCTGGACCTTGTAACTCTTTCTTGACAGCACTTTTTACTGCTACTAAGTTGACTTCATAGTCGGTATACTTAATCTCGAAAAACTGCAGCCGGCGGCCAAGGCTCCTTAAACTCCATGCATACATCGGATAATCTAACTTAACAAAGTCTAAAATCTCATTTCGCTGTAGGTTCTGGCGAACATATTTCTGGAGATCACTTCTCAGAGCCTCATCATTTTCCCACTCTGGATTTCTAATGCGCTCCGCCATCTTGGATTGGAGCAGAATGCGCCCATTGCATTATGGGCTATGGCCCTCCTAGGCCGTGAGTTTCAGTTTAGTTTTAGTTTAGTTTAGTCTGAATTCAATCTCACTGCGTGAAAATAAAACTCAACACATCTAAAACTGAGACAAAATAAAACGTCCTCAGAATGAATGAATGAATTTATCTTACAAAACAGTCAAGAAAAAATTAAACCCCTCCTTTAAAAGAATAAATAAATAAGACAAATAAAAAAACAGTAAACTATAGGAAAAAATACAAGAAATAGAAAAACAATTATTGATTTTGCTATGGCATGCATAGGCCACAATACATTTCTTTTATTTCAGGCTTTTGATGACAGTGCTGCCCTTCTGACACGATGCTCCGTTCAGTCCTTAAAATCCATTTTGGATAAGGAAGAAGCAAGAGGAACCGGCTTGATGTCAATGCTTACCACCAAGCAGTTGACAAATTTTGCAATGCAGGAAAACAGGCCAACAAGTTGATGATCGTGGCCTTTGAAAAGGGATCAGGTAGCCCAGCTGGTGTGGTGTTGCTTAAAAAGAAGGCCTATGATCCGGTACACTTCAGACCTCTCGGTGAATGCCCAATTGAGGCTGAAATGACAAAAACTACCAGGAAACTGTCCTGGGAGCTGAGTTACTGTGTCAAGAGGGCTGACGAACGCTCAATGTGTTTAGGAGATATTTGCATCTCTTGTGGGATAAAGGAAGTGGTAAACAGAGCAAAACAACATCCGCATGGGGCTAGTACTATCATCTGCCTTATTCTTGCAGGTGGATTCAAAAACAAACCTGCATTGCGCATGCAACTCAGGCAGACATGGTAAGTCATATAGAGTCCATGGAACATAACGTAGCCAAACATGGGCAATTTCACTATTACTGCAAAAGCTGCAAATATCAAAGCAGCTGGAGTATTTAAGCAGTGCCAGAAATGAACATGTCCTAAACACAGCAAAGTGGATGACAGATAATGGAAGAACCTCTCTGTCCACGAGTTCACTACGGGACATTATTAATACTGGTTGGTCTGTTTATCGTTACCCCGTACTAGGCCAGGTCAAATTGGGTTGGGTGGTAGCAAAACCAGTTATACCTGCTGCTGTAATGCTTTTTGATAAAAAGGTTCAGGCAAATGAATCTCTGCCTGCAAATGTGATCACAGCCCAGCAGTCAAGACATGATGCAGCCTATGTGCGAGTGTCCCTTGAGTTCCCAAGTGAGGCACCTGGTGATGGTGATGGATTGTGTTCTCCGGCAGTAACACATCCACGGCTTTTACATTAATGATCATCAAGATGATGATTTACAAACCGTAATGCTTTATCGCAAAATATATCCAAGAAGTTTTGTACAGATAGCTGAAACAGATGAGCACACTGAAATGAGCAGCAGGCTTCATAGGCTTTGACACCCAGGAGGCACCAAGAGACCCAGGAAGAAGGGATTGCAATGTTCCTCAACATTTCCGAGACAAGGAAGGCAATTTCTGCAGCAGGAGCTGAATAGCCTAAGAGGAGAAATACCTATTGATCGGGCCAGAATCCTTGGTGATTGTTATGGAGTTGATCTCTATGGACGCATGTTGTTAGACATCTGTGCAGTTTATGACCAGGATGAAGATGAAAGTCCAACACTGAGAAGCCTAGAAATGGCAGAAAAAGCCCTAAGTACTGGGTATGTATTCCCTACAAACCACTACCTTGTCAGGGATGGTCTGTGGGAGATCACCGCATATACCAAATTGCGTGGAACGTTCAGTCCATGTAACTCTTGTACTTTTTGCTGCATGGCCCGATAACCTAGAAACTTCCCTGGACCTTGTAACTCTTTCTTGACAGCACTTTTTACTGCTACTAAGTCGACTTCATAGTCGGTATACTTAATCTCGAAAAACTGCAGCCGGCGGCCAAGGCTCCTTAAACTCCATGCATACATCGGATAATCTAACTTAACAAAGTCTAAAATCTCATTTCGCTGTAGGTTCTGGCGAACATATTTCTGGAGATCACTTCTCAGAGCCTCATCATTTTCCCACTCTGGATTTCTAATGCGCTCCGCCATCTTGGATTGGAGCAGAATGCGCCCATTGCATTATGGGCTATGGCCCTCCTAGGCCGTGAGTTTCAGTTTAGTTCTAGTTTAGTTTAGTCTGAATTCAATCTCACTGCGTGAAAATAAAACTCAACACATCTAAAACTGAGACAAAATAAAACGTCCTCAGAATGAATGAATGAATTTATCTTATAAAACAGTCAAGAAAAAATTAAACCCCTCCTTTAAAAGAATAAATAAATAAGACAAATAAAAAAACAGTAAACTATAGGAAAAAATACAAGAAATAGAAAAACAATTATTGATTTTGCTATGGCATGCATAGGCCACAATACATTTCTCTTATTTCAGGCTTTTGATGACAGTGCTGCCCTTCTGACACGATGCTCCGTTCAGTCCTTAAAATCCATTTTGGATAAGGAAGAAGCAAGAGGAACCGGCTTGATGTCAATGCTTACCACCAAGCAGTTGACAAATTTTGCAATGCAGGAAAACAGGCCAACAAGTTGATGATCGTGGCCTTTGAAAAGGGATCAGGTAGCCCAGCTGGTGTGGTGTTGCTTAAAAAGAAGGCCTATGATCCGGTACACTTCAGACCTCTCGGTGAATGCCCAATTGAGGCTGAAATGACAAAAACTACCAGGAAACTGTCCTGGGAGCTGAGTTACTGTGTCAAGAGGGCTGACGAACGCTCAATGTGTTTAGGAGATATTTGCATCTCTTGTGGGATAAAGGAAGTGGTAAACAGAGCAAAACAACATCCGCATGGGGCTAGTACTATCATCTGCCTTATTCTTGCAGGTGGATTCTAACACAAACCTGCATTGCGCATGCAACTCAGGCAGACATGGTAAGTCATATAGAGTCCATGGAACATAACATAGCCAAACATGGGCAATTTCACTATTACTGCAAAAGCTGCAAATATCAAAGCAGCTGGAGTATTTAAGCAGTGCCAGAAATGAACATGTCCTAAACACAGCAAAGTGGATGACAGATAATGGAAGAACCTCTCTGTCCACGAGTTCACTACGGGACATTATTAATACTGGTTGGTCTGTTTATCGTTACCCCGTACTAGGCCAGGTCAAATTGGGTTGGGTGGTAGCAAAACCAGTTATACCTGCTGCTGTAATGCTTTTTGATAAAAAGGTTCAGGCAAATGAATCTCTGCCTGCAAATGTGATCACAGCCCAGCAGTCAAGACATGATGCAGCCTATGTGCGAGTGTCCCTTGAGTTCCCAAGTGAGGCACCTGGTGATGGTGATGGATTGTGTTCTCCGGCAGTAACACATCCACGGCTTTTACATTAATGATCATCAAGATGATGATTTACAAACCGTAATGCTTTATCGCAAAATATATCCAAGAAGTTTTGTACAGATAGCTGAAACAGATGAGCACACTGAAATGAGCAGCAGGCTTCATAGGCTTTGACACCCAGGAGGCACCAAGAGACCCAGGAAGAAGGGATTGCAATGTTCCTCAACATTTCCGAGACAAGGAAGGCAATTTCTGCAGCAGGAGCTGAATAGCCTAAGAGGAGAAATACCTATTGATCGGGCCAGAATCCTTGGTGATTGTTATGGAGTTGATCTCTATGGACGCATGTTGTTAGACATCTGTGCAGTTTATGACCAGGATGAAGATGAAAGTCCAACACTGAGAAGCCTAGAAATGGCAGAAAAAGCCCTAAGTACTGGGTATGTATTCCCTACAAACCACTACCTTGTCAGGGATGGTCTGTGGGAGATCACCGCATATACCAAATTGCGTGGAACGTTCAGTCCATGTAACTCTTGTACTTTTTGCTGCATGGCCCGATAACCTAGAAACTTCCCTGGACCTTGTAACTCTTTCTTGACAGCACTTTTTACTGCTACTAAGTTGACTTCATAGTCGGTATACTTAATCTCGAAAAACTGCAGCCGGCGGCCAAGGCTCCTTAAACTCCATGCATACATCGGATAATCTAACTTAACAAAGTCTAAAATCTCATTTCGCTGTAGGTTCTGGCGAACATATTTCTGGAGATCACTTCTCAGAACCTCATCATTTTCCCACTCTGGATTTCTAATGCGCTCCGCCATCTTGGATTGGAGCAGAATGCGCCCATTGCATTATGGGCTATGGCCCTCCTAGGCCGTGAGTTTCAGTTTAGTTTTAGTTTAGTTTAGTCTGAATTCAATCTCACTGCGTGAAAATAAAACTCAACACATCTAAAACTGAGACAAAATAAAACGTCCTCAGAATGAATGAATGAATTTATCTTACAAAACAGTCAAGAAAAAATTAAACCCCTCCTTTAAAAGAATAAATAAATAAGACAAATAAAAAAACAGTAAACTATAGGAAAAAATACAAGAAATAGAAAAACAATTATTGATTTTGCTATGGCATGCATAGGCCACAATACATTTCTTTTATTTCAGGCTTTTGATGACAGTGCTGCCCTTCTGACACGATGCTCCGTTCAGTCCTTAAAATCCATTTTGGATAAGGAAGAAGCAAGAGGAACCGGCTTGATGTCAATGCTTACCACCAAGCAGTTGACAAATTTTGCAATGCAGGAAAACAGGCCAACAAGTTGATGATCGTGGCCTTTGAAAAGGGATCAGGTAGCCCAGCTGGTGTGGTGTTGCTTAAAAAGAAGGCCTATGATCCGGTACACTTCAGACCTCTCGGTGAATGCCCAATTGAGGCTGAAATGACAAAAACTACCAGGAAACTGTCCTGGGAGCTGAGTTACTGTGTCAAGAGGGCTGACGAACGCTCAATGTGTTTAGGAGATATTTGCATCTCTTGTGGGATAAAGGAAGTGGTAAACAGAGCAAAACAACATCCGCATGGGGCTAGTACTATCATCTGCCTTATTCTTGCAGGTGGATTCAAAAACAAACCTGCATTGCGCATGCAACTCAGGCAGACATGGTAAGTCATATAGAGTCCATGGAACATAACGTAGCCAAACATGGGCAATTTCACTATTACTGCAAAAGCTGCAAATATCAAAGCAGCTGGAGTATTTAAGCAGTGCCAGAAATGAACATGTCCTAAACACAGCAAAGTGGATGACAGATAATGGAAGAACCTCTCTGTCCACGAGTTCACTACGGGACATTATTAATACTGGTTGGTCTGTTTATCGTTACCCCGTACTAGGCCAGGTCAAATTGGGTTGGGTGGTAGCAAAACCAGTTATACCTGCTGCTGTAATGCTTTTTGATAAAAAGGTTCAGGCAAATGAATCTCTGCCTGCAAATGTGATCACAGCCCAGCAGTCAAGACATGATGCAGCCTATGTGCGAGTGTCCCTTGAGTTCCCAAGTGAGGCACCTGGTGATGGTGATGGATTGTGTTCTCCGGCAGTAACACATCCACGGCTTTTACATTAATGATCATCAAGATGATGATTTACAAACCGTAATGCTTTATCGCAAAATATATCCAAGAAGTTTTGTACAGATAGCTGAAACAGATGAGCACACTGAAATGAGCAGCAGGCTTCATAGGCTTTGACACCCAGGAGGCACCAAGAGACCCAGGAAGAAGGGATTGCAATGTTCCTCAACATTTCCGAGACAAGGAAGGCAATTTCTGCAGCAGGAGCTGAATAGCCTAAGAGGAGAAATACCTATTGATCGGGCCAGAATCCTTGGTGATTGTTATGGAGTTGATCTCTATGGACGCATGTTGTTAGACATCTGTGCAGTTTATGACCAGGATGAAGATGAAAGTCCAACACTGAGAAGCCTAGAAATGGCAGAAAAAGCCCTAAGTACTGGGTATGTATTCCCTACAAACCACTACCTTGTCAGGGATGGTCTGTGGGAGATCACCGCATATACCAAATTGCGTGGAACGTTCAGTCCATGTAACTCTTGTACTTTTTGCTGCATGGCCCGATAACCTAGAAACTTCCCTGGACCTTGTAACTCTTTCTTGACAGCACTTTTTACTGCTACTAAGTCGACTTCATAGTCGGTATACTTAATCTCGAAAAACTGCAGCCGGCGGCCAAGGCTCCTTAAACTCCATGCATACATCGGATAATCTAACTTAACAAAGTCTAAAATCTCATTTCGCTGTAGGTTCTGGCGAACATATTTCTGGAGATCACTTCTCAGAGCCTCATCATTTTCCCACTCTGGATTTCTAATGCGCTCCGCCATCTTGGATTGGAGCAGAATGCGCCCATTGCATTATGGGCTATGGCCCTCCTAGGCCGTGAGTTTCAGTTTAGTTCTAGTTTAGTTTAGTCTGAATTCAATCTCACTGCGTGAAAATAAAACTCAACACATCTAAAACTGAGACAAAATAAAACGTCCTCAGAATGAATGAATGAATTTATCTTATAAAACAGTCAAGAAAAAATTAAACCCCTCCTTTAAAAGAATAAATAAATAAGACAAATAAAAAAACAGTAAACTATAGGAAAAAATACAAGAAATAGAAAAACAATTATTGATTTTGCTATGGCATGCATAGGCCACAATACATTTCTCTTATTTCAGGCTTTTGATGACAGTGCTGCCCTTCTGACACGATGCTCCGTTCAGTCCTTAAAATCCATTTTGGATAAGGAAGAAGCAAGAGGAACCGGCTTGATGTCAATGCTTACCACCAAGCAGTTGACAAATTTTGCAATGCAGGAAAACAGGCCAACAAGTTGATGATCGTGGCCTTTGAAAAGGGATCAGGTAGCCCAGCTGGTGTGGTGTTGCTTAAAAAGAAGGCCTATGATCCGGTACACTTCAGACCTCTCGGTGAATGCCCAATTGAGGCTGAAATGACAAAAACTACCAGGAAACTGTCCTGGGAGCTGAGTTACTGTGTCAAGAGGGCTGACGAACGCTCAATGTGTTTAGGAGATATTTGCATCTCTTGTGGGATAAAGGAAGTGGTAAACAGAGCAAAACAACATCCGCATGGGGCTAGTACTATCATCTGCCTTATTCTTGCAGGTGGATTCTAACACAAACCTGCATTGCGCATGCAACTCAGGCAGACATGGTAAGTCATATAGAGTCCATGGAACATAACATAGCCAAACATGGGCAATTTCACTATTACTGCAAAAGCTGCAAATATCAAAGCAGCTGGAGTATTTAAGCAGTGCCAGAAATGAACATGTCCTAAACACAGCAAAGTGGATGACAGATAATGGAAGAACCTCTCTGTCCACGAGTTCACTACGGGACATTATTAATACTGGTTGGTCTGTTTATCGTTACCCCGTACTAGGCCAGGTCAAATTGGGTTGGGTGGTAGCAAAACCAGTTATACCTGCTGCTGTAATGCTTTTTGATAAAAAGGTTCAGGCAAATGAATCTCTGCCTGCAAATGTGATCACAGCCCAGCAGTCAAGACATGATGCAGCCTATGTGCGAGTGTCCCTTGAGTTCCCAAGTGAGGCACCTGGTGATGGTGATGGATTGTGTTCTCCGGCAGTAACACATCCACGGCTTTTACATTAATGATCATCAAGATGATGATTTACAAACCGTAATGCTTTATCGCAAAATATATCCAAGAAGTTTTGTACAGATAGCTGAAACAGATGAGCACACTGAAATGAGCAGCAGGCTTCATAGGCTTTGACACCCAGGAGGCACCAAGAGACCCAGGAAGAAGGGATTGCAATGTTCCTCAACATTTCCGAGACAAGGAAGGCAATTTCTGCAGCAGGAGCTGAATAGCCTAAGAGGAGAAATACCTATTGATCGGGCCAGAATCCTTGGTGATTGTTATGGAGTTGATCTCTATGGACGCATGTTGTTAGACATCTGTGCAGTTTATGACCAGGATGAAGATGAACGTCCAACACTGAGAAGCCTAGAAATGGCAGAAAAAGCCCTAAGTACTGGGTATGTATTCCCTACAAACCACTACCTTGTCAGGGATGGTTTGTGGGAGATCACCGCATATACCAAATTGCGTGGAACGTTCAGTCCATGTAACTCTTGTACTTTTTGCTGCATGGCCCGATAACCTAGAAACTTCCCTGGACCTTGTAACTCTTTCTTGACAGCACTTTTTACTGCTACTAAGTCGACTTCATAGTCGGTATACTTAATCTCGAAAAACTGCAGCCGGCGGCCAAGGCTCCTTAAACTCCATGCATACATCGGATAATCTAACTTAACAAAGTCTAAAATCTCATTTCGCTGTAGGTTCTGGCGAACATATTTCTGGAGATCACTTCTCAGAACCTCATCATTTTCCCACTCTGGATTTCTAATGCGCTCCGCCATCTTGGATTGGAGCAGAATGCGCCCATTGCATTATGGGCTATGGCCCTCCTAGGCCGTGAGTTTCAGTTTAGTTTTAGTTTAGTTTAGTCTGAATTCAATCTCACTGCGTGAAAATAAAACTCAACACATCTAAAACTGAGACAAAATAAAACGTCCTCAGAATGAATGAATGAATTTATCTTACAAAACAGTCAAGAAAAAATTAAACCCCTCCTTTAAAAGAATAAATAAATAAGACAAATAAAAAAACAGTAAACTATAGGAAAAAATACAAGAAATAGAAAAACAATTATTGATTTTGCTATGGCATGCATAGGCCACAATACATTTCTTTTATTTCAGGCTTTTGATGACAGTGCTGCCCTTCTGACACGATGCTCCGTTCAGTCCTTAAAATCCATTTTGGATAAGGAAGAAGCAAGAGGAACCGGCTTGATGTCAATGCTTACCACCAAGCAGTTGACAAATTTTGCAATGCAGGAAAACAGGCCAACAAGTTGATGATCGTGGCCTTTGAAAAGGGATCAGGTAGCCCAGCTGGTGTGGTGTTGCTTAAAAAGAAGGCCTATGATCCGGTACACTTCAGACCTCTCGGTGAATGCCCAATTGAGGCTGAAATGACAAAAACTACCAGGAAACTGTCCTGGGAGCTGAGTTACTGTGTCAAGAGGGCTGACGAACGCTCAATGTGTTTAGGAGATATTTGCATCTCTTGTGGGATAAAGGAAGTGGTAAACAGAGCAAAACAACATCCGCATGGGGCTAGTACTATCATCTGCCTTATTCTTGCAGGTGGATTCAAAAACAAACCTGCATTGCGCATGCAACTCAGGCAGACATGGTAAGTCATATAGAGTCCATGGAACATAACGTAGCCAAACATGGGCAATTTCACTATTACTGCAAAAGCTGCAAATATCAAAGCAGCTGGAGTATTTAAGCAGTGCCAGAAATGAACATGTCCTAAACACAGCAAAGTGGATGACAGATAATGGAAGAACCTCTCTGTCCACGAGTTCACTACGGGACATTATTAATACTGGTTGGTCTGTTTATCGTTACCCCGTACTAGGCCAGGTCAAATTGGGTTGGGTGGTAGCAAAACCAGTTATACCTGCTGCTGTAATGCTTTTTGATAAAAAGGTTCAGGCAAATGAATCTCTGCCTGCAAATGTGATCACAGCCCAGCAGTCAAGACATGATGCAGCCTATGTGCGAGTGTCCCTTGAGTTCCCAAGTGAGGCACCTGGTGATGGTGATGGATTGTGTTCTCCGGCAGTAACACATCCACGGCTTTTACATTAATGATCATCAAGATGATGATTTACAAACCGTAATGCTTTATCGCAAAATATATCCAAGAAGTTTTGTACAGATAGCTGAAACAGATGAGCACACTGAAATGAGCAGCAGGCTTCATAGGCTTTGACACCCAGGAGGCACCAAGAGACCCAGGAAGAAGGGATTGCAATGTTCCTCAACATTTCCGAGACAAGGAAGGCAATTTCTGCAGCAGGAGCTGAATAGCCTAAGAGGAGAAATACCTATTGATCGGGCCAGAATCCTTGGTGATTGTTATGGAGTTGATCTCTATGGACGCATGTTGTTAGACATCTGTGCAGTTTATGACCAGGATGAAGATGAAAGTCCAACACTGAGAAGCCTAGAAATGGCAGAAAAAGCCCTAAGTACTGGGTATGTATTCCCTACAAACCACTACCTTGTCAGGGATGGTCTGTGGGAGATCACCGCATATACCAAATTGCGTGGAACGTTCAGTCCATGTAACTCTTGTACTTTTTGCTGCATGGCCCGATAACCTAGAAACTTCCCTGGACCTTGTAACTCTTTCTTGACAGCACTTTTTACTGCTACTAAGTCGACTTCATAGTCGGTATACTTAATCTCGAAAAACTGCAGCCGGCGGCCAAGGCTCCTTAAACTCCATGCATACATCGGATAATCTAACTTAACAAAGTCTAAAATCTCATTTCGCTGTAGGTTCTGGCGAACATATTTCTGGAGATCACTTCTCAGAGCCTCATCATTTTCCCACTCTGGATTTCTAATGCGCTCCGCCATCTTGGATTGGAGCAGAATGCGCCCATTGCATTATGGGCTATGGCCCTCCTAGGCCGTGAGTTTCAGTTTAGTTTTAGTTTAGTTTAGTCTGAATTCAATCTCACTGCGTGAAAATAAAACTCAACACATCTAAAACTGAGACAAAATAAAACGTCCTCAGAATGAATGAATGAATTTATCTTATAAAACAGTCAAGAAAAAATTAAACCCCTCCTTTAAAAGAATAAATAAATAAGACAAATAAAAAAACAGTAAACTATAGGAAAAAATACAAGAAATAGAAAAACAATTATTGATTTTGCTATGGCATGCATAGGCCACAATACATTTCTCTTATTTCAGGCTTTTGATGACAGTGCTGCCCTTCTGACACGATGCTCCGTTCAGTCCTTAAAATCCATTTTGGATAAGGAAGAAGCAAGAGGAACCGGCTTGATGTCAATGCTTACCACCAAGCAGTTGACAAATTTTGCAATGCAGGAAAACAGGCCAACAAGTTGATGATCGTGGCCTTTGAAAAGGGATCAGGTAGCCCAGCTGGTGTGGTGTTGCTTAAAAAGAAGGCCTATGATCCGGTACACTTCAGACCTCTCGGTGAATGCCCAATTGAGGCTGAAATGACAAAAACTACCAGGAAACTGTCCTGGGAGCTGAGTTACTGTGTCAAGAGGGCTGACGAACGCTCAATGTGTTTAGGAGATATTTGCATCTCTTGTGGGATAAAGGAAGTGGTAAACAGAGCAAAACAACATCCGCATGGGGCTAGTACTATCATCTGCCTTATTCTTGCAGGTGGATTCAAACACAAACCTGCATTGCGCATGCAACTCAGGCAGACATGGTAAGTCATATAGAGTCCATGGAACATAACGTAGCCAAACATGGGCAATTTCACTATTACTGCAAAAGCTGCAAATATCAAAGCAGCTGGAGTATTTAAGCAGTGCCAGAAATGAACATGTCCTAAACACAGCAAAGTGGATGACAGATAATGGAAGAACCTCTCTGTCCACGAGTTCACTACGGGACATTGTTAATACTGGTTGGTCTGTTTATCGTTACCCCGTACTAGGCCAGGTCAAATTGGGTTGGGTGGTAGCAAAACCAGTTATACCTGCTGCTGTAATGCTTTTTGATAAAAAGGTTCAGGCAAATGAATCTCTGCCTGCAAATGTGATCACAGCCCAGCAGTCAAGACATGATGCAGCCTATGTGCGAGTGTCCCTTGAGTTCCCAAGTGAGGCACCTGGTGATGGTGATGGATTGTGTTCTCCGGCAGTAACACATCCACGGCTTTTACATTAACGATCATCAAGATGATGATTTACAAACCGTAATGCTTTATCGCAAAATATATCCAAGAAGTTTTGTACAGATAGCTGAAACAGATGAGCACACTGAAATGAGCAGCAGGCTTCATAGGCTTTGACACCCAGGAGGCACCAAGAGACCCAGGAAGAAGGGATTGCAATGTTCCTCAACATTTCCGAGACAAGGAAGGCAATTTCTGCAGCAGGAGCTGAATAGCCTAAGAGGAGAAATACCTATTGATCGGGCCAGAATCCTTGGTGATTGTTATGGAGTTGATCTCTATGGACGCATGTTGTTAGACATCTGTGCAGTTTATGACCAGGATGAAGATGAAAGTCCAACACTGAGAAGCCTAGAAATGGCAGAAAAAGCCCTAAGTACTGGGTATGTATTCCCTACAAACCACTACCTTGTCAGGGATGGTCTGTGGGAGATCACCGCATATACCAAATTGCGTGGAACGTTCAGTCCATGTAACTCTTGTACTTTTTGCTGCATGGCCCGATAACCTAGAAACTTCCCTGGACCTTGTAACTCTTTCTTGACAGCACTTTTTACTGCTACTAAGTCGACTTCATAGTCGGTATACTTAATCTCGAAAAACTGCAGCCGGCGGCCAAGGCTCCTTAAACTCCATGCATACATCGGATAATCTAACTTAACAAAGTCTAAAATCTCATTTCGCTGTAGGTTCTGGCGAACGTATTTCTGGAGATCACTTCTCAGAGCCTCATCATTTTCCCACTCTGGATTTCTAATGCGCTCCGCCATCTTGGATTGGAGCAGAATGCGCCCATTGCATTATGGGCTATGGCCCTCCTAGGCCGTGAGTTTCAGTTTAGTTTTAGTTTAGTTTAGTCTGAATTCAATCTCACTGCGTGAAAATAAAACTCAACACATCTAAAACTGAGACAAAATAAAACGTCCTCAGAATGAATGAATGAATTTATCTTATAAAACAGTCAAGAAAAAATTAAACCCCTCCTTTAAAAGAATAAATAAATAAGACAAATAAAAAAACAGTAAACTATAGGAAAAAATACAAGAAATAGAAAAACAATTATTGATTTTGCTATGGCATGCATAGGCCACAATACATTTCTCTTATTTCAGGCTTTTGATGACAGTGCTGCCCTTCTGACACGATGCTCCGTTCAGTCCTTAAAATCCATTTTGGATAAGGAAGAAGCAAGAGGAACCGGCTTGATGTCAATGCTTACCACCAAGCAGTTGACAAATTTTGCAATGCAGGAAAACAGGCCAACAAGTTGATGATCGTGGCCTTTGAAAAGGGATCAGGTAGCCCAGCTGGTGTGGTGTTGCTTAAAAAGAAGGCCTATGATCCGGTACACTTCAGACCTCTCGGTGAATGCCCAATTGAGGCTGAAATGACAAAAACTACCAGGAAACTGTCCTGGGAGCTGAGTTACTGTGTCAAGAGGGCTGACGAACGCTCAATGTGTTTAGGAGATATTTGCATCTCTTGTGGGATAAAGGAAGTGGTAAACAGAGCAAAACAACATCCGCATGGGGCTAGTACTATCATCTGCCTTATTCTTGCAGGTGGATTCAAACACAAACCTGCATTGCGCATGCAACTCAGGCAGACATGGTAAGTCATATAGAGTCCATGGAACATAACGTAGCCAAACATGGGCAATTTCACTATTACTGCAAAAGCTGCAAATATCAAAGCAGCTGGAGTATTTAAGCAGTGCCAGAAATGAACATGTCCTAAACACAGCAAAGTGGATGACAGATAATGGAAGAACCTCTCTGTCCACGAGTTCACTACGGGACATTGTTAATACTGGTTGGTCTGTTTATCGTTACCCCGTACTAGGCCAGGTCAAATTGGGTTGGGTGGTAGCAAAACCAGTTATACCTGCTGCTGTAATGCTTTTTGATAAAAAGGTTCAGGCAAATGAATCTCTGCCTGCAAATGTGATCACAGCCCAGCAGTCAAGACATGATGCAGCCTATGTGCGAGTGTCCCTTGAGTTCCCAAGTGAGGCACCTGGTGATGGTGATGGATTGTGTTCTCCGGCAGTAACACATCCACGGCTTTTACATTAACGATCATCAAGATGATGATTTACAAACCGTAATGCTTTATCGCAAAATATATCCAAGAAGTTTTGTACAGATAGCTGAAACAGATGAGCACACTGAAATGAGCAGCAGGCTTCATAGGCTTTGACACCCAGGAGGCACCAAGAGACCCAGGAAGAAGGGATTGCAATGTTCCTCAACATTTCCGAGACAAGGAAGGCAATTTCTGCAGCAGGAGCTGAATAGCCTAAGAGGAGAAATACCTATTGATCGGGCCAGAATCCTTGGTGATTGTTATGGAGTTGATCTCTATGGACGCATGTTGTTAGACATCTGTGCAGTTTATGACCAGGATGAAGATGAACGTCCAACACTGAGAAGCCTAGAAATGGCAGAAAAAGCCCTAAGTACTGGGTATGTATTCCCTACAAACCACTACCTTGTCAGGGATGGTCTGTGGGAGATCACCGCATATACCAAATTGCGTGGAACGTTCAGTCCATGTAACTCTTGTACTTTTTGCTGCATGACCCGATAACCTAGAAACTTCCCTGGACCTTGTAACTCTTTCTTGACAGCACTTTTTACTGCTACTAAGTCGACTTCATAGTCGGTATACTTAATCTCGAAAAACTGCAGCCGGCGGCCAAGGCTCCTTAAACTCCATGTATACATCGGATAATCTAACTTAACAAAGTCTAAAATCTCATTTCGCTGTAGGTTCTGGCGAACATATTTCTGGAGATCACTTCTCAGAGCCTCATCATTTTCCCACTCTGGATTTCTAATGCGCTCCGCCATCTTGGATTGGAGCAGAATGCGCCCATTGCATTATGGGCTATGGCCCTCCTAGGCCGTGAGTTTCAGTTTAGTTTTAGTTTAGTTTAGTCTGAATTCAATCTCACTGCGTGAAAATAAAACTCAACACATCTAAAACTGAGACAAAATAAAACGTCCTCAGAATGAATGAATGAATTTATCTTATAAAACAGTCAAGAAAAAATTAAACCCCTCCTTTAAAAGAATAAATAAATAAGACAAATAAAAAAACAGTAAACTATAGGAAAAAATACAAGAAATAGAAAAACAATTATTGATTTTGCTATGGCATGCATAGGCCACAATACATTTCTCTTATTTCAGGCTTTTGATGACAGTGCTGCCCTTCTGACACGATGCTCCGTTCAGTCCTTAAAATCCATTTTGGATAAGGAAGAAGCAAGAGGAACCGGCTTGATGTCAATGCTTACCACCAAGCAGTTGACAAATTTTGCAATGCAGGAAAACAGGCCAACAAGTTGATGATCGTGGCCTTTGAAAAGGGATCAGGTAGCCCAGCTGGTGTGGTGTTGCTTAAAAAGAAGGCCTATGATCCGGTACACTTCAGACCTCTCGGTGAATGCCCAATTGAGGCTGAAATGACAAAAACTACCAGGAAACTGTCCTGGGAGCTGAGTTACTGTGTCAAGAGGGCTGACGAACGCTCAATGTGTTTAGGAGATATTTGCATCTCTTGTGGGATAAAGGAAGTGGTAAACAGAGCAAAACAACATCCGCATGGGGCTAGTACTATCATCTGCCTTATTCTTGCAGGTGGATTCAAACACAAACCTGCATTGCGCATGCAACTCAGGCAGACATGGTAAGTCATATAGAGTCCATGGAACATAACGTAGCCAAACATGGGCAATTTCACTATTACTGCAAAAGCTGCAAATATCAAAGCAGCTGGAGTATTTAAGCAGTGCCAGAAATGAACATGTCCTAAACACAGCAAAGTGGATGACAGATAATGGAAGAACCTCTCTGTCCACGAGTTCACTACGGGACATTGTTAATACTGGTTGGTCTGTTTATCGTTACCCCGTACTAGGCCAGGTCAAATTGGGTTGGGTGGTAGCAAAACCAGTTATACCTGCTGCTGTAATGCTTTTTGATAAAAAGGTTCAGGCAAATGAATCTCTGCCTGCAAATGTGATCACAGCCCAGCAGTCAAGACATGATGCAGCCTATGTGCGAGTGTCCCTTGAGTTCCCAAGTGAGGCACCTGGTGATGGTGATGGATTGTGTTCTCCGGCAGTAACACATCCACGGCTTTTACATTAACGATCATCAAGATGATGATTTACAAACCGTAATGCTTTATCGCAAAATATATCCAAGAAGTTTTGTACAGATAGCTGAAACAGATGAGCACACTGAAATGAGCAGCAGGCTTCATAGGCTTTGACACCCAGGAGGCACCAAGAGACCCAGGAAGAAGGGATTGCAATGTTCCTCAACATTTCCGAGACAAGGAAGGCAATTTCTGCAGCAGGAGCTGAATAGCCTAAGAGGAGAAATACCTATTGATCGGGCCAGAATCCTTGGTGATTGTTATGGAGTTGATCTCTATGGACGCATGTTGTTAGACATCTGTGCAGTTTATGACCAGGATGAAGATGAACGTCCAACACTGAGAAGCCTAGAAATGGCAGAAAAAGCCCTAAGTACTGGGTATGTATTCCCTACAAACCACTACCTTGTCAGGGATGGTCTGTGGGAGATCACCGCATATACCAAATTGCGTGGAACGTTCAGTCCATGTAACTCTTGTACTTTTTGCTGCATGGCCCGATAACCTAGAAACTTCCCTGGACCTTGTAACTCTTTCTTGACAGCACTTTTTACTGCTACTAAGTCGACTTCATAGTCGGTATACTTAATCTCGAAAAACTGCAGCCGGCGGCCAAGGCTCCTTAAACTCCATGCATACATCGGATAATCTAACTTAACAAAGTCTAAAATCTCATTTCGCTGTAGGTTCTGGCGAACATATTTCTGGAGATCACTTCTCAGAACCTCATCATTTTCCCACTCTGGATTTCTAATGCGCTCCGCCATCTTGGATTGGAGCAGAATGCGCCCATTGCATTATGGGCTATGGCCCTCCTAGGCCGTGAGTTTCAGTTTAGTTTTAGTTTAGTTTAGTCTGAATTCAATCTCACTGCGTGAAAATAAAACTCAACACATCTAAAACTGAGACAAAATAAAACGTCCTCAGAATGAATGAATGAATTTATCTTACAAAACAGTCAAGAAAAAATTAAACCCCTCCTTTAAAAGAATAAATAAATAAGACAAATAAAAAAACAGTAAACTATAGGAAAAAATACAAGAAATAGAAAAACAATTATTGATTTTGCTATGGCATGCATAGGCCACAATACATTTCTTTTATTTCAGGCTTTTGATGACAGTGCTGCCCTTCTGACACGATGCTCCGTTCAGTCCTTAAAATCCATTTTGGATAAGGAAGAAGCAAGAGGAACCGGCTTGATGTCAATGCTTACCACCAAGCAGTTGACAAATTTTGCAATGCAGGAAAACAGGCCAACAAGTTGATGATCGTGGCCTTTGAAAAGGGATCAGGTAGCCCAGCTGGTGTGGTGTTGCTTAAAAAGAAGGCCTATGATCCGGTACACTTCAGACCTCTCGGTGAATGCCCAATTGAGGCTGAAATGACAAAAACTACCAGGAAACTGTCCTGGGAGCTGAGTTACTGTGTCAAGAGGGCTGACGAACGCTCAATGTGTTTAGGAGATATTTGCATCTCTTGTGGGATAAAGGAAGTGGTAAACAGAGCAAAACAACATCCGCATGGGGCTAGTACTATCATCTGCCTTATTCTTGCAGGTGGATTCAAAAACAAACCTGCATTGCGCATGCAACTCAGGCAGACATGGTAAGTCATATAGAGTCCATGGAACATAACGTAGCCAAACATGGGCAATTTCACTATTACTGCAAAAGCTGCAAATATCAAAGCAGCTGGAGTATTTAAGCAGTGCCAGAAATGAACATGTCCTAAACACAGCAAAGTGGATGACAGATAATGGAAGAACCTCTCTGTCCACGAGTTCACTACGGGACATTATTAATACTGGTTGGTCTGTTTATCGTTACCCCGTACTAGGCCAGGTCAAATTGGGTTGGGTGGTAGCAAAACCAGTTATACCTGCTGCTGTAATGCTTTTTGATAAAAAGGTTCAGGCAAATGAATCTCTGCCTGCAAATGTGATCACAGCCCAGCAGTCAAGACATGATGCAGCCTATGTGCGAGTGTCCCTTGAGTTCCCAAGTGAGGCACCTGGTGATGGTGATGGATTGTGTTCTCCGGCAGTAACACATCCACGGCTTTTACATTAATGATCATCAAGATGATGATTTACAAACCGTAATGCTTTATCGCAAAATATATCCAAGAAGTTTTGTACAGATAGCTGAAACAGATGAGCACACTGAAATGAGCAGCAGGCTTCATAGGCTTTGACACCCAGGAGGCACCAAGAGACCCAGGAAGAAGGGATTGCAATGTTCCTCAACATTTCCGAGACAAGGAAGGCAATTTCTGCAGCAGGAGCTGAATAGCCTAAGAGGAGAAATACCTATTGATCGGGCCAGAATCCTTGGTGATTGTTATGGAGTTGATCTCTATGGACGCATGTTGTTAGACATCTGTGCAGTTTATGACCAGGATGAAGATGAAAGTCCAACACTGAGAAGCCTAGAAATGGCAGAAAAAGCCCTAAGTACTGGGTATGTATTCCCTACAAACCACTACCTTGTCAGGGATGGTCTGTGGGAGATCACCGCATATACCAAATTGCGTGGAACGTTCAGTCCATGTAACTCTTGTACTTTTTGCTGCATGGCCCGATAACCTAGAAACTTCCCTGGACCTTGTAACTCTTTCTTGACAGCACTTTTTACTGCTACTAAGTCGACTTCATAGTCGGTATACTTAATCTCGAAAAACTGCAGCCGGCGGCCAAGGCTCCTTAAACTCCATGCATACATCGGATAATCTAACTTAACAAAGTCTAAAATCTCATTTCGCTGTAGGTTCTGGCGAACGTATTTCTGGAGATCACTTCTCAGAGCCTCATCATTTTCCCACTCTGGATTTCTAATGCGCTCCGCCATCTTGGATTGGAGCAGAATGCGCCCATTGCATTATGGGCTATGGCCCTCCTAGGCCGTGAGTTTCAGTTTAGTTTTAGTTTAGTTTAGTCTGAATTCAATCTCACTGCGTGAAAATAAAACTCAACACATCTAAAACTGAGACAAAATAAAACGTCCTCAGAATGAATGAATGAATTTATCTTATAAAACAGTCAAGAAAAAATTAAACCCCTCCTTTAAAAGAATAAATAAATAAGACAAATAAAAAAACAGTAAACTATAGGAAAAAATACAAGAAATAGAAAAACAATTATTGATTTTGCTATGGCATGCATAGGCCACAATACATTTCTCTTATTTCAGGCTTTTGATGACAGTGCTGCCCTTCTGACACGATGCTCCGTTCAGTCCTTAAAATCCATTTTGGATAAGGAAGAAGCAAGAGGAACCGGCTTGATGTCAATGCTTACCACCAAGCAGTTGACAAATTTTGCAATGCAGGAAAACAGGCCAACAAGTTGATGATCGTGGCCTTTGAAAAGGGATCAGGTAGCCCAGCTGGTGTGGTGTTGCTTAAAAAGAAGGCCTATGATCCGGTACACTTCAGACCTCTCGGTGAATGCCCAATTGAGGCTGAAATGACAAAAACTACCAGGAAACTGTCCTGGGAGCTGAGTTACTGTGTCAAGAGGGCTGACGAACGCTCAATGTGTTTAGGAGATATTTGCATCTCTTGTGGGATAAAGGAAGTGGTAAACAGAGCAAAACAACATCCGCATGGGGCTAGTACTATCATCTGCCTTATTCTTGCAGGTGGATTCAAACACAAACCTGCATTGCGCATGCAACTCAGGCAGACATGGTAAGTCATATAGAGTCCATGGAACATAACGTAGCCAAACATGGGCAATTTCACTATTACTGCAAAAGCTGCAAATATCAAAGCAGCTGGAGTATTTAAGCAGTGCCAGAAATGAACATGTCCTAAACACAGCAAAGTGGATGACAGATAATGGAAGAACCTCTCTGTCCACGAGTTCACTACGGGACATTGTTAATACTGGTTGGTCTGTTTATCGTTACCCCGTACTAGGCCAGGTCAAATTGGGTTGGGTGGTAGCAAAACCAGTTATACCTGCTGCTGTAATGCTTTTTGATAAAAAGGTTCAGGCAAATGAATCTCTGCCTGCAAATGTGATCACAGCCCAGCAGTCAAGACATGATGCAGCCTATGTGCGAGTGTCCCTTGAGTTCCCAAGTGAGGCACCTGGTGATGGTGATGGATTGTGTTCTCCGGCAGTAACACATCCACGGCTTTTACATTAACGATCATCAAGATGATGATTTACAAACCGTAATGCTTTATCGCAAAATATATCCAAGAAGTTTTGTACAGATAGCTGAAACAGATGAGCACACTGAAATGAGCAGCAGGCTTCATAGGCTTTGACACCCAGGAGGCACCAAGAGACCCAGGAAGAAGGGATTGCAATGTTCCTCAACATTTCCGAGACAAGGAAGGCAATTTCTGCAGCAGGAGCTGAATAGCCTAAGAGGAGAAATACCTATTGATCGGGCCAGAATCCTTGGTGATTGTTATGGAGTTGATCTCTATGGACGCATGTTGTTAGACATCTGTGCAGTTTATGACCAGGATGAAGATGAAAGTCCAACACTGAGAAGCCTAGAAATGGCAGAAAAAGCCCTAAGTACTGGGTATGTATTCCCTACAAACCACTACCTTGTCAGGGATGGTTTGTGGGAGATCACCGCATATACCAAATTGCGTGGAACGTTCAGTCCATGTAACTCTTGTACTTTTTGCTGCATGGCCCGATAACCTAGAAACTTCCCTGGACCTTGTAACTCTTTCTTGACAGCACTTTTTACTGCTACTAAGTCGACTTCATAGTCGGTATACTTAATCTCGAAAAACTGCAGCCGGCGGCCAAGGCTCCTTAAACTCCATGCATACATCGGATAATCTAACTTAACAAAGTCTAAAATCTCATTTCGCTGTAGGTTCTGGCGAACATATTTCTGGAGATCACTTCTCAGAACCTCATCATTTTCCCACTCTGGATTTCTAATGCGCTCCGCCATCTTGGATTGGAGCAGAATGCGCCCATTGCATTATGGGCTATGGCCCTCCTAGGCCGTGAGTTTCAGTTTAGTTTTAGTTTAGTTTAGTCTGAATTCAATCTCACTGCGTGAAAATAAAACTCAACACATCTAAAACTGAGACAAAATAAAACGTCCTCAGAATGAATGAATGAATTTATCTTACAAAACAGTCAAGAAAAAATTAAACCCCTCCTTTAAAAGAATAAATAAATAAGACAAATAAAAAAACAGTAAACTATAGGAAAAAATACAAGAAATAGAAAAACAATTATTGATTTTGCTATGGCATGCATAGGCCACAATACATTTCTTTTATTTCAGGCTTTTGATGACAGTGCTGCCCTTCTGACACGATGCTCCGTTCAGTCCTTAAAATCCATTTTGGATAAGGAAGAAGCAAGAGGAACCGGCTTGATGTCAATGCTTACCACCAAGCAGTTGACAAATTTTGCAATGCAGGAAAACAGGCCAACAAGTTGATGATCGTGGCCTTTGAAAAGGGATCAGGTAGCCCAGCTGGTGTGGTGTTGCTTAAAAAGAAGGCCTATGATCCGGTACACTTCAGACCTCTCGGTGAATGCCCAATTGAGGCTGAAATGACAAAAACTACCAGGAAACTGTCCTGGGAGCTGAGTTACTGTGTCAAGAGGGCTGACGAACGCTCAATGTGTTTAGGAGATATTTGCATCTCTTGTGGGATAAAGGAAGTGGTAAACAGAGCAAAACAACATCCGCATGGGGCTAGTACTATCATCTGCCTTATTCTTGCAGGTGGATTCAAAAACAAACCTGCATTGCGCATGCAACTCAGGCAGACATGGTAAGTCATATAGAGTCCATGGAACATAACGTAGCCAAACATGGGCAATTTCACTATTACTGCAAAAGCTGCAAATATCAAAGCAGCTGGAGTATTTAAGCAGTGCCAGAAATGAACATGTCCTAAACACAGCAAAGTGGATGACAGATAATGGAAGAACCTCTCTGTCCACGAGTTCACTACGGGACATTGTTAATACTGGTTGGTCTGTTTATCGTTACCCCGTACTAGGCCAGGTCAAATTGGGTTGGGTGGTAGCAAAACCAGTTATACCTGCTGCTGTAATGCTTTTTGATAAAAAGGTTCAGGCAAATGAATCTCTGCCTGCAAATGTGATCACAGCCCAGCAGTCAAGACATGATGCAGCCTATGTGCGAGTGTCCCTTGAGTTCCCAAGTGAGGCACCTGGTGATGGTGATGGATTGTGTTCTCCGGCAGTAACACATCCACGGCTTTTACATTAATGATCATCAAGATGATGATTTACAAACCGTAATGCTTTATCGCAAAATATATCCAAGAAGTTTTGTACAGATAGCTGAAACAGATGAGCACACTGAAATGAGCAGCAGGCTTCATAGGCTTTGACACCCAGGAGGCACCAAGAGACCCAGGAAGAAGGGATTGCAATGTTCCTCAACATTTCCGAGACAAGGAAGGCAATTTCTGCAGCAGGAGCTGAATAGCCTAAGAGGAGAAATACCTATTGATCGGGCCAGAATCCTTGGTGATTGTTATGGAGTTGATCTCTATGGACGCATGTTGTTAGACATCTGTGCAGTTTATGACCAGGATGAAGATGAAAGTCCAACACTGAGAAGCCTAGAAATGGCAGAAAAAGCCCTAAGTACTGGGTATGTATTCCCTACAAACCACTACCTTGTCAGGGATGGTCTGTGGGAGATCACCGCATATACCAAATTGCGTGGAACGTTCAGTCCATGTAACTCTTGTACTTTTTGCTGCATGGCCCGATAACCTAGAAACTTCCCTGGACCTTGTAACTCTTTCTTGACAGCACTTTTTACTGCTACTAAGTCGACTTCATAGTCGGTATACTTAATCTCAAAAAACTGCAGCCGGCGGCCAAGGCTCCTTAAACTCCATGCATACATCGGATAATCTAACTTAACAAAGTCTAAAATCTCATTTCGCTGTAGGTTCTGGCGAACGTATTTCTGGAGATCACTTCTCAGAGCCTCATCATTTTCCCACTCTGGATTTCTAATGCGCTCCGCCATCTTGGATTGGAGCAGAATGCGCCCATTGCATTATGGGCTATGGCCCTCCTAGGCCGTGAGTTTCAGTTTAGTTTTAGTTTAGTTTAGTCTGAATTCAATCTCACTGCGTGAAAATAAAACTCAACACATCTAAAACTGAGACAAAATAAAACGTCCTCAGAATGAATGAATGAATTTATCTTATAAAACAGTCAAGAAAAAATTAAACCCCTCCTTTAAAAGAATAAATAAATAAGACAAATAAAAAAACAGTAAACTATAGGAAAAAATACAAGAAATAGAAAAACAATTATTGATTTTGCTATGGCATGCATAGGCCACAATACATTTCTCTTATTTCAGGCTTTTGATGACAGTGCTGCCCTTCTGACACGATGCTCCGTTCAGTCCTTAAAATCCATTTTGGATAAGGAAGAAGCAAGAGGAACCGGCTTGATGTCAATGCTTACCACCAAGCAGTTGACAAATTTTGCAATGCAGGAAAACAGGCCAACAAGTTGATGATCGTGGCCTTTGAAAAGGGATCAGGTAGCCCAGCTGGTGTGGTGTTGCTTAAAAAGAAGGCCTATGATCCGGTACACTTCAGACCTCTCGGTGAATGCCCAATTGAGGCTGAAATGACAAAAACTACCAGGAAACTGTCCTGGGAGCTGAGTTACTGTGTCAAGAGGGCTGACGAACGCTCAATGTGTTTAGGAGATATTTGCATCTCTTGTGGGATAAAGGAAGTGGTAAACAGAGCAAAACAACATCCGCATGGGGCTAGTACTATCATCTGCCTTATTCTTGCAGGTGGATTCAAACACAAACCTGCATTGCGCATGCAACTCAGGCAGACATGGTAAGTCATATAGAGTCCATGGAACATAACGTAGCCAAACATGGGCAATTTCACTATTACTGCAAAAGCTGCAAATATCAAAGCAGCTGGAGTATTTAAGCAGTGCCAGAAATGAACATGTCCTAAACACAGCAAAGTGGATGACAGATAATGGAAGAACCTCTCTGTCCACGAGTTCACTACGGGACATTGTTAATACTGGTTGGTCTGTTTATCGTTACCCCGTACTAGGCCAGGTCAAATTGGGTTGGGTGGTAGCAAAACCAGTTATACCTGCTGCTGTAATGCTTTTTGATAAAAAGGTTCAGGCAAATGAATCTCTGCCTGCAAATGTGATCACAGCCCAGCAGTCAAGACATGATGCAGCCTATGTGCGAGTGTCCCTTGAGTTCCCAAGTGAGGCACCTGGTGATGGTGATGGATTGTGTTCTCCGGCAGTAACACATCCACGGCTTTTACATTAACGATCATCAAGATGATGATTTACAAACCGTAATGCTTTATCGCAAAATATATCCAAGAAGTTTTGTACAGATAGCTGAAACAGATGAGCACACTGAAATGAGCAGCAGGCTTCATAGGCTTTGACACCCAGGAGGCACCAAGAGACCCAGGAAGAAGGGATTGCAATGTTCCTCAACATTTCCGAGACAAGGAAGGCAATTTCTGCAGCAGGAGCTGAATAGCCTAAGAGGAGAAATACCTATTGATCGGGCCAGAATCCTTGGTGATTGTTATGGAGTTGATCTCTATGGACGCATGTTGTTAGACATCTGTGCAGTTTATGACCAGGATGAAGATGAACGTCCAACACTGAGAAGCCTAGAAATGGCAGAAAAAGCCCTAAGTACTGGGTATGTATTCCCTACAAACCACTACCTTGTCAGGGATGGTCTGTGGGAGATCACCGCATATACCAAATTGCGTGGAACGTTCAGTCCATGTAACTCTTGTACTTTTTGCTGCATGGCCCGATAACCTAGAAACTTCCCTGGACCTTGTAACTCTTTCTTGACAGCACTTTTTACTGCTACTAAGTCGACTTCATAGTCGGTATACTTAATCTCGAAAAACTGCAGCCGGCGGCCAAGGCTCCTTAAACTCCATGCATACATCGGATAATCTAACTTAACAAAGTCTAAAATCTCATTTCGCTGTAGGTTCTGGCGAACATATTTCTGGAGATCACTTCTCAGAGCCTCATCATTTTCCCACTCTGGATTTCTAATGCGCTCCGCCATCTTGGATTGGAGCAGAATGCGCCCATTGCATTATGGGCTATGGCCCTCCTAGGCCGTGAGTTTCAGTTTAGTTTTAGTTTAGTTTAGTCTGAATTCAATCTCACTGCGTGAAAATAAAACTCAACACATCTAAAACTGAGACAAAATAAAACGTCCTCAGAATGAATGAATGAATTTATCTTATAAAACAGTCAAGAAAAAATTAAACCCCTCCTTTAAAAGAATAAATAAATAAGACAAATAAAAAAACAGTAAACTATAGGAAAAAATACAAGAAATAGAAAAACAATTATTGATTTTGCTATGGCATGCATAGGCCACAATACATTTCTCTTATTTCAGGCTTTTGATGACAGTGCTGCCCTTCTGACACGATGCTCCGTTCAGTCCTTAAAATCCATTTTGGATAAGGAAGAAGCAAGAGGAACCGGCTTGATGTCAATGCTTACCACCAAGCAGTTGACAAATTTTGCAATGCAGGAAAACAGGCCAACAAGTTGATGATCGTGGCCTTTGAAAAGGGATCAGGTAGCCCAGCTGGTGTGGTGTTGCTTAAAAAGAAGGCCTATGATCCGGTACACTTCAGACCTCTCGGTGAATGCCCAATTGAGGCTGAAATGACAAAAACTACCAGGAAACTGTCCTGGGAGCTGAGTTACTGTGTCAAGAGGGCTGACGAACGCTCAATGTGTTTAGGAGATATTTGCATCTCTTGTGGGATAAAGGAAGTGGTAAACAGAGCAAAACAACATCCGCATGGGGCTAGTACTATCATCTGCCTTATTCTTGCAGGTGGATTCAAACACAAACCTGCATTGCGCATGCAACTCAGGCAGACATGGTAAGTCATATAGAGTCCATGGAACATAACGTAGCCAAACATGGGCAATTTCACTATTACTGCAAAAGCTGCAAATATCAAAGCAGCTGGAGTATTTAAGCAGTGCCAGAAATGAACATGTCCTAAACACAGCAAAGTGGATGACAGATAATGGAAGAACCTCTCTGTCCACGAGTTCACTACGGGACATTGTTAATACTGGTTGGTCTGTTTATCGTTACCCCGTACTAGGCCAGGTCAAATTGGGTTGGGTGGTAGCAAAACCAGTTATACCTGCTGCTGTAATGCTTTTTGATAAAAAGGTTCAGGCAAATGAATCTCTGCCTGCAAATGTGATCACAGCCCAGCAGTCAAGACATGATGCAGCCTATGTGCGAGTGTCCCTTGAGTTCCCAAGTGAGGCACCTGGTGATGGTGATGGATTGTGTTCTCCGGCAGTAACACATCCACGGCTTTTACATTAACGATCATCAAGATGATGATTTACAAACCGTAATGCTTTATCGCAAAATATATCCAAGAAGTTTTGTACAGATAGCTGAAACAGATGAGCACACTGAAATGAGCAGCAGGCTTCATAGGCTTTGACACCCAGGAGGCACCAAGAGACCCAGGAAGAAGGGATTGCAATGTTCCTCAACATTTCCGAGACAAGGAAGGCAATTTCTGCAGCAGGAGCTGAATAGCCTAAGAGGAGAAATACCTATTGATCGGGCCAGAATCCTTGGTGATTGTTATGGAGTTGATCTCTATGGACGCATGTTGTTAGACATCTGTGCAGTTTATGACCAGGATGAAGATGAAAGTCCAACACTGAGAAGCCTAGAAATGGCAGAAAAAGCCCTAAGTACTGGGTATGTATTCCCTACAAACCACTACCTTGTCAGGGATGGTCTGTGGGAGATCACCGCATATACCAAATTGCGTGGAACGTTCAGTCCATGTAACTCTTGTACTTTTTGCTGCATGGCCCGATAACCTAGAAACTTCCCTGGACCTTGTAACTCTTTCTTGACAGCACTTTTTACTGCTACTAAGTCGACTTCATAGTCGGTATACTTAATCTCGAAAAACTGCAGCCGGCGGCCAAGGCTCCTTAAACTCCATGCATACATCGGATAATCTAACTTAACAAAGTCTAAAATCTCATTTCGCTGTAGGTTCTGGCGAACGTATTTCTGGAGATCACTTCTCAGAGCCTCATCATTTTCCCACTCTGGATTTCTAATGCGCTCCGCCATCTTGGATTGGAGCAGAATGCGCCCATTGCATTATGGGCTATGGCCCTCCTAGGCCGTGAGTTTCAGTTTAGTTTTAGTTTAGTTTAGTCTGAATTCAATCTCACTGCGTGAAAATAAAACTCAACACATCTAAAACTGAGACAAAATAAAACGTCCTCAGAATGAATGAATGAATTTATCTTATAAAACAGTCAAGAAAAAATTAAACCCCTCCTTTAAAAGAATAAATAAATAAGACAAATAAAAAAACAGTAAACTATAGGAAAAAATACAAGAAATAGAAAAACAATTATTGATTTTGCTATGGCATGCATAGGCCACAATACATTTCTCTTATTTCAGGCTTTTGATGACAGTGCTGCCCTTCTGACACGATGCTCCGTTCAGTCCTTAAAATCCATTTTGGATAAGGAAGAAGCAAGAGGAACCGGCTTGATGTCAATGCTTACCACCAAGCAGTTGACAAATTTTGCAATGCAGGAAAACAGGCCAACAAGTTGATGATCGTGGCCTTTGAAAAGGGATCAGGTAGCCCAGCTGGTGTGGTGTTGCTTAAAAAGAAGGCCTATGATCCGGTACACTTCAGACCTCTCGGTGAATGCCCAATTGAGGCTGAAATGACAAAAACTACCAGGAAACTGTCCTGGGAGCTGAGTTACTGTGTCAAGAGGGCTGACGAACGCTCAATGTGTTTAGGAGATATTTGCATCTCTTGTGGGATAAAGGAAGTGGTAAACAGAGCAAAACAACATCCGCATGGGGCTAGTACTATCATCTGCCTTATTCTTGCAGGTGGATTCAAACACAAACCTGCATTGCGCATGCAACTCAGGCAGACATGGTAAGTCATATAGAGTCCATGGAACATAACGTAGCCAAACATGGGCAATTTCACTATTACTGCAAAAGCTGCAAATATCAAAGCAGCTGGAGTATTTAAGCAGTGCCAGAAATGAACATGTCCTAAACACAGCAAAGTGGATGACAGATAATGGAAGAACCTCTCTGTCCACGAGTTCACTACGGGACATTGTTAATACTGGTTGGTCTGTTTATCGTTACCCCGTACTAGGCCAGGTCAAATTGGGTTGGGTGGTAGCAAAACCAGTTATACCTGCTGCTGTAATGCTTTTTGATAAAAAGGTTCAGGCAAATGAATCTCTGCCTGCAAATGTGATCACAGCCCAGCAGTCAAGACATGATGCAGCCTATGTGCGAGTGTCCCTTGAGTTCCCAAGTGAGGCACCTGGTGATGGTGATGGATTGTGTTCTCCGGCAGTAACACATCCACGGCTTTTACATTAACGATCATCAAGATGATGATTTACAAACCGTAATGCTTTATCGCAAAATATATCCAAGAAGTTTTGTACAGATAGCTGAAACAGATGAGCACACTGAAATGAGCAGCAGGCTTCATAGGCTTTGACACCCAGGAGGCACCAAGAGACCCAGGAAGAAGGGATTGCAATGTTCCTCAACATTTCCGAGACAAGGAAGGCAATTTCTGCAGCAGGAGCTGAATAGCCTAAGAGGAGAAATACCTATTGATCGGGCCAGAATCCTTGGTGATTGTTATGGAGTTGATCTCTATGGACGCATGTTGTTAGACATCTGTGCAGTTTATGACCAGGATGAAGATGAACGTCCAACACTGAGAAGCCTAGAAATGGCAGAAAAAGCCCTAAGTACTGGGTATGTATTCCCTACAAACCACTACCTTGTCAGGGATGGTCTGTGGGAGATCACCGCATATACCAAATTGCGTGGAACGTTCAGTCCATGTAACTCTTGTACTTTTTGCTGCATGGCCCGATAACCTAGAAACTTCCCTGGACCTTGTAACTCTTTCTTGACAGCACTTTTTACTGCTACTAAGTCGACTTCATAGTCGGTATACTTAATCTCGAAAAACTGTAGCCGGCGGCCAAGGCTCCTTAAACTCCATGCATACATCGGATAATCTAACTTAACAAAGTCTAAAATCTCATTTCGCTGTAGGTTCTGGCGAACATATTTCTGGAGATCACTTCTCAGAGCCTCATCATTTTCCCACTCTGGATTTCTAATGCGCTCCGCCATCTTGGATTGGAGCAGAATGCGCCCATTGCATTATGGGCTATGGCCCTCCTAGGCCGTGAGTTTCAGTTTAGTTTTAGTTTAGTTTAGTCTGAATTCAATCTCACTGCGTGAAAATAAAACTCAACACATCTAAAACTGAGACAAAATAAAACGTCCTCAGAATGAATGAATGAATTTATCTTATAAAACAGTCAAGAAAAAATTAAACCCCTCCTTTAAAAGAATAAATAAATAAGACAAATAAAAAAACAGTAAACTATAGGAAAAAATACAAGAAATAGAAAAACAATTATTGATTTTGCTATGGCATGCATAGGCCACAATACATTTCTCTTATTTCAGGCTTTTGATGACAGTGCTGCCCTTCTGACACGATGCTCCGTTCAGTCCTTAAAATCCATTTTGGATAAGAAAGAAGCAAGAGGAGCCGGCTTGATGTCAATGCTTACCACCAAGCAGTTGACAAATTTTGCAATGCAGGAAAACAGGCCAACAAGTTGATGATCGTGGCCTTTGAAAAGGGATCAGGTAGCCCAGCTGGTGTGGTGTTGCTTAAAAAGAAGGCCTATGATCCGGTACACTTCAGACCTCTCGGTGAATGCCCAATTGAGGCTGAAATGACAAAAACTACCAGGAAACTGTCCTGGGAGCTGAGTTACTGTGTCAAGAGGGCTGACGAACGCTCAATGTGTTTAGGAGATATTTGCATCTCTTGTGGGATAAAGGAAGTGGTAAACAGAGCAAAACAACATCCGCATGGGGCTAGTACTATCATCTGCCTTATTCTTGCAGGTGGATTCAAAAACAAACCTGCATTGCGCATGCAACTCAGGCAGACATGGTAAGTCATATAGAGTCCATGGAACATAACGTAGCCAAACATGGGCAATTTCACTATTACTGCAAAAGCTGCAAATATCAAAGCAGCTGGAGTATTTAAGCAGTGCCAGAAATGAACATGTCCTAAACACAGCAAAGTGGATGACAGATAATGGAAGAACCTCTCTGTCCACGAGTTCACTACGGGACATTATTAATACTGGTTGGTCTGTTTATCGTTACCCCGTACTAGGCCAGGTCAAATTGGGTTGGGTGGTAGCAAAACCAGTTATACCTGCTGCTGTAATGCTTTTTGATAAAAAGGTTCAGGCAAATGAATCTCTGCCTGCAAATGTGATCACAGCCCAGCAGTCAAGACATGATGCAGCCTATGTGCGAGTGTCCCTTGAGTTCCCAAGTGAGGCACCTGGTGATGGTGATGGATTGTGTTCTCCGGCAGTAACACATCCACGGCTTTTACATTAATGATCATCAAGATGATGATTTACAAACCGTAATGCTTTATCGCAAAATATATCCAAGAAGTTTTGTACAGATAGCTGAAACAGATGAGCACACTGAAATGAGCAGCAGGCTTCATAGGCTTTGACACCCAGGAGGCACCAAGAGACCCAGGAAGAAGGGATTGCAATGTTCCTCAACATTTCCGAGACAAGGAAGGCAATTTCTGCAGCAGGAGCTGAATAGCCTAAGAGGAGAAATACCTATTGATCGGGCCAGAATCCTTGGTGATTGTTATGGAGTTGATCTCTATGGACGCATGTTGTTAGACATCTGTGCAGTTTATGACCAGGATGAAGATGAAAGTCCAACACTGAGAAGCCTAGAAATGGCAGAAAAAGCCCTAAGTACTGGGTATGTATTCCCTACAAACCACTACCTTGTCAGGGATGGTTTGTGGGAGATCACCGCATATACCAAATTGCGTGGAACGTTCAGTCCATGTAACTCTTGTACTTTTTGCTGCATGGCCCGATAACCTAGAAACTTCCCTGGACCTTGTAACTCTTTCTTGACAGCACTTTTTACTGCTACTAAGTCGACTTCATAGTCGGTATACTTAATCTCGAAAAACTGCAGCCGGCGGCCAAGGCTCCTTAAACTCCATGCATACATCGGATAATCTAACTTAACAAAGTCTAAAATCTCATTTCGCTGTAGGTTCTGGCGAACATATTTCTGGAGATCACTTCTCAGAACCTCATCATTTTCCCACTCTGGATTTCTAATGCGCTCCGCCATCTTGGATTGGAGCAGAATGCGCCCATTGCATTATGGGCTATGGCCCTCCTAGGCCGTGAGTTTCAGTTTAGTTTTAGTTTAGTTTAGTCTGAATTCAATCTCACTGCGTGAAAATAAAACTCAACACATCTAAAACTGAGACAAAATAAAACGTCCTCAGAATGAATGAATGAATTTATCTTACAAAACAGTCAAGAAAAAATTAAACCCCTCCTTTAAAAGAATAAATAAATAAGACAAATAAAAAAACAGTAAACTATAGGAAAAAATACAAGAAATAGAAAAACAATTATTGATTTTGCTATGGCATGCATAGGCCACAATACATTTCTTTTATTTCAGGCTTTTGATGACAGTGCTGCCCTTCTGACACGATGCTCCGTTCAGTCCTTAAAATCCATTTTGGATAAGGAAGAAGCAAGAGGAACCGGCTTGATGTCAATGCTTACCACCAAGCAGTTGACAAATTTTGCAATGCAGGAAAACAGGCCAACAAGTTGATGATCGTGGCCTTTGAAAAGGGATCAGGTAGCCCAGCTGGTGTGGTGTTGCTTAAAAAGAAGGCCTATGATCCGGTACACTTCAGACCTCTCGGTGAATGCCCAATTGAGGCTGAAATGACAAAAACTACCAGGAAACTGTCCTGGGAGCTGAGTTACTGTGTCAAGAGGGCTGACGAACGCTCAATGTGTTTAGGAGATATTTGCATCTCTTGTGGGATAAAGGAAGTGGTAAACAGAGCAAAACAACATCCGCATGGGGCTAGTACTATCATCTGCCTTATTCTTGCAGGTGGATTCAAAAACAAACCTGCATTGCGCATGCAACTCAGGCAGACATGGTAAGTCATATAGAGTCCATGGAACATAACGTAGCCAAACATGGGCAATTTCACTATTACTGCAAAAGCTGCAAATATCAAAGCAGCTGGAGTATTTAAGCAGTGCCAGAAATGAACATGTCCTAAACACAGCAAAGTGGATGACAGATAATGGAAGAACCTCTCTGTCCACGAGTTCACTACGGGACATTATTAATACTGGTTGGTCTGTTTATCGTTACCCCGTACTAGGCCAGGTCAAATTGGGTTGGGTGGTAGCAAAACCAGTTATACCTGCTGCTGTAATGCTTTTTGATAAAAAGGTTCAGGCAAATGAATCTCTGCCTGCAAATGTGATCACAGCCCAGCAGTCAAGACATGATGCAGCCTATGTGCGAGTGTCCCTTGAGTTCCCAAGTGAGGCACCTGGTGATGGTGATGGATTGTGTTCTCCGGCAGTAACACATCCACGGCTTTTACATTAATGATCATCAAGATGATGATTTACAAACCGTAATGCTTTATCGCAAAATATATCCAAGAAGTTTTGTACAGATAGCTGAAACAGATGAGCACACTGAAATGAGCAGCAGGCTTCATAGGCTTTGACACCCAGGAGGCACCAAGAGACCCAGGAAGAAGGGATTGCAATGTTCCTCAACATTTCCGAGACAAGGAAGGCAATTTCTGCAGCAGGAGCTGAATAGCCTAAGAGGAGAAATACCTATTGATCGGGCCAGAATCCTTGGTGATTGTTATGGAGTTGATCTCTATGGACGCATGTTGTTAGACATCTGTGCAGTTTATGACCAGGATGAAGATGAAAGTCCAACACTGAGAAGCCTAGAAATGGCAGAAAAAGCCCTAAGTACTGGGTATGTATTCCCTACAAACCACTACCTTGTCAGGGATGGTCTGTGGGAGATCACCGCATATACCAAATTGCGTGGAACGTTCAGTCCATGTAACTCTTGTACTTTTTGCTGCATGGCCCGATAACCTAGAAACTTCCCTGGACCTTGTAACTCTTTCTTGACAGCACTTTTTACTGCTACTAAGTCGACTTCATAGTCGGTATACTTAATCTCGAAAAACTGCAGCCGGCGGCCAAGGCTCCTTAAACTCCATGCATACATCGGATAATCTAACTTAACAAAGTCTAAAATCTCATTTCGCTGTAGGTTCTGGCGAACGTATTTCTGGAGATCACTTCTCAGAGCCTCATCATTTTCCCACTCTGGATTTCTAATGCGCTCCGCCATCTTGGATTGGAGCAGAATGCGCCCATTGCATTATGGGCTATGGCCCTCCTAGGCCGTGAGTTTCAGTTTAGTTTTAGTTTAGTTTAGTCTGAATTCAATCTCACTGCGTGAAAATAAAACTCAACACATCTAAAACTGAGACAAAATAAAACGTCCTCAGAATGAATGAATGAATTTATCTTACAAAACAGTCAAGAAAAAATTAAACCCCTCCTTTAAAAGAATAAATAAATAAGACAAATAAAAAAACAGTAAACTATAGGAAAAAATACAAGAAATAGAAAAACAATTATTGATTTTGCTATGGCATGCATAGGCCACAATACATTTCTCTTATTTCAGGCTTTTGATGACAGTGCTGCCCTTCTGACACGATGCTCCGTTCAGTCCTTAAAATCCATTTTGGATAAGGAAGAAGCAAGAGGAACCGGCTTGATGTCAATGCTTACCACCAAGCAGTTGACAAATTTTGCAATGCAGGAAAACAGGCCAACAAGTTGATGATCGTGGCCTTTGAAAAGGGATCAGGTAGCCCAGCTGGTGTGGTGTTGCTTAAAAAGAAGGCCTATGATCCGGTACACTTCAGACCTCTCGGTGAATGCCCAATTGAGGCTGAAATGACAAAAACTACCAGGAAACTGTCCTGGGAGCTGAGTTACTGTGTCAAGAGGGCTGACGAACGCTCAATGTGTTTAGGAGATATTTGCATCTCTTGTGGGATAAAGGAAGTGGTAAACAGAGCAAAACAACATCCGCATGGGGCTAGTACTATCATCTGCCTTATTCTTGCAGGTGGATTCAAAAACAAACCTGCATTGCGCATGCAACTCAGGCAGACATGGTAAGTCATATAGAGTCCATGGAACATAACGTAGCCAAACATGGGCAATTTCACTATTACTGCAAAAGCTGCAAATATCAAAGCAGCTGGAGTATTTAAGCAGTGCCAGAAATGAACATGTCCTAAACACAGCAAAGTGGATGACAGATAATGGAAGAACCTCTCTGTCCACGAGTTCACTACGGGACATTATTAATACTGGTTGGTCTGTTTATCGTTACCCCGTACTAGGCCAGGTCAAATTGGGTTGGGTGGTAGCAAAACCAGTTATACCTGCTGCTGTAATGCTTTTTGATAAAAAGGTTCAGGCAAATGAATCTCTGCCTGCAAATGTGATCACAGCCCAGCAGTCAAGACATGATGCAGCCTATGTGCGAGTGTCCCTTGAGTTCCCAAGTGAGGCACCTGGTGATGGTGATGGATTGTGTTCTCCGGCAGTAACACATCCACGGCTTTTACATTAATGATCATCAAGATGATGATTTACAAACCGTAATGCTTTATCGCAAAATATATCCAAGAAGTTTTGTACAGATAGCTGAAACAGATGAGCACACTGAAATGAGCAGCAGGCTTCATAGGCTTTGACACCCAGGAGGCACCAAGAGACCCAGGAAGAAGGGATTGCAATGTTCCTCAACATTTCCGAGACAAGGAAGGCAATTTCTGCAGCAGGAGCTGAATAGCCTAAGAGGAGAAATACCTATTGATCGGGCCAGAATCCTTGGTGATTGTTATGGAGTTGATCTCTATGGACGCATGTTGTTAGACATCTGTGCAGTTTATGACCAGGATGAAGATGAAAGTCCAACACTGAGAAGCCTAGAAATGGCAGAAAAAGCCCTAAGTACTGGGTATGTATTCCCTACAAACCACTACCTTGTCAGGGATGGTTTGTGGGAGATCACCGCATATACCAAATTGCGTGGAACGTTCAGTCCATGTAACTCTTGTACTTTTTGCTGCATGGCCCGATAACCTAGAAACTTCCCTGGACCTTGTAACTCTTTCTTGACAGCACTTTTTACTGCTACTAAGTCGACTTCATAGTCGGTATACTTAATCTCGAAAAACTGCAGCCGGCGGCCAAGGCTCCTTAAACTCCATGCATACATCGGATAATCTAACTTAACAAAGTCTAAAATCTCATTTCGCTGTAGGTTCTGGCGAACATATTTCTGGAGATCACTTCTCAGAACCTCATCATTTTCCCACTCTGGATTTCTAATGCGCTCCGCCATCTTGGATTGGAGCAGAATGCGCCCATTGCATTATGGGCTATGGCCCTCCTAGGCCGTGAGTTTCAGTTTAGTTTTAGTTTAGTTTAGTCTGAATTCAATCTCACTGCGTGAAAATAAAACTCAACACATCTAAAACTGAGACAAAATAAAACGTCCTCAGAATGAATGAATGAATTTATCTTACAAAACAGTCAAGAAAAAATTAAACCCCTCCTTTAAAAGAATAAATAAATAAGACAAATAAAAAAACAGTAAACTATAGGAAAAAATACAAGAAATAGAAAAACAATTATTGATTTTGCTATGGCATGCATAGGCCACAATACATTTCTTTTATTTCAGGCTTTTGATGACAGTGCTGCCCTTCTGACACGATGCTCCGTTCAGTCCTTAAAATCCATTTTGGATAAGGAAGAAGCAAGAGGAACCGGCTTGATGTCAATGCTTACCACCAAGCAGTTGACAAATTTTGCAATGCAGGAAAACAGGCCAACAAGTTGATGATCGTGGCCTTTGAAAAGGGATCAGGTAGCCCAGCTGGTGTGGTGTTGCTTAAAAAGAAGGCCTATGATCCGGTACACTTCAGACCTCTCGGTGAATGCCCAATTGAGGCTGAAATGACAAAAACTACCAGGAAACTGTCCTGGGAGCTGAGTTACTGTGTCAAGAGGGCTGACGAACGCTCAATGTGTTTAGGAGATATTTGCATCTCTTGTGGGATAAAGGAAGTGGTAAACAGAGCAAAACAACATCCGCATGGGGCTAGTACTATCATCTGCCTTATTCTTGCAGGTGGATTCAAAAACAAACCTGCATTGCGCATGCAACTCAGGCAGACATGGTAAGTCATATAGAGTCCATGGAACATAACGTAGCCAAACATGGGCAATTTCACTATTACTGCAAAAGCTGCAAATATCAAAGCAGCTGGAGTATTTAAGCAGTGCCAGAAATGAACATGTCCTAAACACAGCAAAGTGGATGACAGATAATGGAAGAACCTCTCTGTCCACGAGTTCACTACGGGACATTATTAATACTGGTTGGTCTGTTTATCGTTACCCCGTACTAGGCCAGGTCAAATTGGGTTGGGTGGTAGCAAAACCAGTTATACCTGCTGCTGTAATGCTTTTTGATAAAAAGGTTCAGGCAAATGAATCTCTGCCTGCAAATGTGATCACAGCCCAGCAGTCAAGACATGATGCAGCCTATGTGCGAGTGTCCCTTGAGTTCCCAAGTGAGGCACCTGGTGATGGTGATGGATTGTGTTCTCCGGCAGTAACACATCCACGGCTTTTACATTAATGATCATCAAGATGATGATTTACAAACCGTAATGCTTTATCGCAAAATATATCCAAGAAGTTTTGTACAGATAGCTGAAACAGATGAGCACACTGAAATGAGCAGCAGGCTTCATAGGCTTTGACACCCAGGAGGCACCAAGAGACCCAGGAAGAAGGGATTGCAATGTTCCTCAACATTTCCGAGACAAGGAAGGCAATTTCTGCAGCAGGAGCTGAATAGCCTAAGAGGAGAAATACCTATTGATCGGGCCAGAATCCTTGGTGATTGTTATGGAGTTGATCTCTATGGACGCATGTTGTTAGACATCTGTGCAGTTTATGACCAGGATGAAGATGAAAGTCCAACACTGAGAAGCCTAGAAATGGCAGAAAAAGCCCTAAGTACTGGGTATGTATTCCCTACAAACCACTACCTTGTCAGGGATGGTCTGTGGGAGATCACCGCATATACCAAATTGCGTGGAACGTTCAGTCCATGTAACTCTTGTACTTTTTGCTGCATGGCCCGATAACCTAGAAACTTCCCTGGACCTTGTAACTCTTTCTTGACAGCACTTTTTACTGCTACTAAGTCGACTTCATAGTCGGTATACTTAATCTCGAAAAACTGCAGCCGGCGGCCAAGGCTCCTTAAACTCCATGCATACATCGGATAATCTAACTTAACAAAGTCTAAAATCTCATTTCGCTGTAGGTTCTGGCGAACATATTTCTGGAGATCACTTCTCAGAGCCTCATCATTTTCCCACTCTGGATTTCTAATGCGCTCCGCCATCTTGGATTGGAGCAGAATGCGCCCATTGCATTATGGGCTATGGCCCTCCTAGGCCGTGAGTTTCAGTTTAGTTTTAGTTTAGTTTAGTCTGAATTCAATCTCACTGCGTGAAAATAAAACTCAACACATCTAAAACTGAGACAAAATAAAACGTCCTCAGAATGAATGAATGAATTTATCTTATAAAACAGTCAAGAAAAAATTAAACCCCTCCTTTAAAAGAATAAATAAATAAGACAAATAAAAAAACAGTAAACTATAGGAAAAAATACAAGAAATAGAAAAACAATTATTGATTTTGCTATGGCATGCATAGGCCACAATACATTTCTCTTATTTCAGGCTTTTGATGACAGTGCTGCCCTTCTGACACGATGCTCCGTTCAGTCCTTAAAATCCATTTTGGATAAGGAAGAAGCAAGAGGAACCGGCTTGATGTCAATGCTTACCACCAAGCAGTTGACAAATTTTGCAATGCAGGAAAACAGGCCAACAAGTTGATGATCGTGGCCTTTGAAAAGGGATCAGGTAGCCCAGCTGGTGTGGTGTTGCTTAAAAAGAAGGCCTATGATCCGGTACACTTCAGACCTCTCGGTGAATGCCCAATTGAGGCTGAAATGACAAAAACTACCAGGAAACTGTCCTGGGAGCTGAGTTACTGTGTCAAGAGGGCTGACGAACGCTCAATGTGTTTAGGAGATATTTGCATCTCTTGTGGGATAAAGGAAGTGGTAAACAGAGCAAAACAACATCCGCATGGGGCTAGTACTATCATCTGCCTTATTCTTGCAGGTGGATTCAAACACAAACCTGCATTGCGCATGCAACTCAGGCAGACATGGTAAGTCATATAGAGTCCATGGAACATAACGTAGCCAAACATGGGCAATTTCACTATTACTGCAAAAGCTGCAAATATCAAAGCAGCTGGAGTATTTAAGCAGTGCCAGAAATGAACATGTCCTAAACACAGCAAAGTGGATGACAGATAATGGAAGAACCTCTCTGTCCACGAGTTCACTACGGGACATTGTTAATACTGGTTGGTCTGTTTATCGTTACCCCGTACTAGGCCAGGTCAAATTGGGTTGGGTGGTAGCAAAACCAGTTATACCTGCTGCTGTAATGCTTTTTGATAAAAAGGTTCAGGCAAATGAATCTCTGCCTGCAAATGTGATCACAGCCCAGCAGTCAAGACATGATGCAGCCTATGTGCGAGTGTCCCTTGAGTTCCCAAGTGAGGCACCTGGTGATGGTGATGGATTGTGTTCTCCGGCAGTAACACATCCACGGCTTTTACATTAACGATCATCAAGATGATGATTTACAAACCGTAATGCTTTATCGCAAAATATATCCAAGAAGTTTTGTACAGATAGCTGAAACAGATGAGCACACTGAAATGAGCAGCAGGCTTCATAGGCTTTGACACCCAGGAGGCACCAAGAGACCCAGGAAGAAGGGATTGCAATGTTCCTCAACATTTCCGAGACAAGGAAGGCAATTTCTGCAGCAGGAGCTGAATAGCCTAAGAGGAGAAATACCTATTGATCGGGCCAGAATCCTTGGTGATTGTTATGGAGTTGATCTCTATGGACGCATGTTGTTAGACATCTGTGCAGTTTATGACCAGGATGAAGATGAACGTCCAACACTGAGAAGCCTAGAAATGGCAGAAAAAGCCCTAAGTACTGGGTATGTATTCCCTACAAACCACTACCTTGTCAGGGATGGTCTGTGGGAGATCACCGCATATACCAAATTGCGTGGAACGTTCAGTCCATGTAACTCTTGTACTTTTTGCTGCATGGCCCGATAACCTAGAAACTTCCCTGGACCTTGTAACTCTTTCTTGACAGCACTTTTTACTGCTACTAAGTCGACTTCATAGTCGGTATACTTAATCTCGAAAAACTGTAGCCGGCGGCCAAGGCTCCTTAAACTCCATGCATACATCGGATAATCTAACTTAACAAAGTCTAAAATCTCATTTCGCTGTAGGTTCTGGCGAACATATTTCTGGAGATCACTTCTCAGAGCCTCATCATTTTCCCACTCTGGATTTCTAATGCGCTCCGCCATCTTGGATTGGAGCAGAATGCGCCCATTGCATTATGGGCTATGGCCCTCCTAGGCCGTGAGTTTCAGTTTAGTTTTAGTTTAGTTTAGTCTGAATTCAATCTCACTGCGTGAAAATAAAACTCAACACATCTAAAACTGAGACAAAATAAAACGTCCTCAGAATGAATGAATGAATTTATCTTATAAAACAGTCAAGAAAAAATTAAACCCCTCCTTTAAAAGAATAAATAAATAAGACAAATAAAAAAACAGTAAACTATAGGAAAAAATACAAGAAATAGAAAAACAATTATTGATTTTGCTATGGCATGCATAGGCCACAATACATTTCTCTTATTTCAGGCTTTTGATGACAGTGCTGCCCTTCTGACACGATGCTCCGTTCAGTCCTTAAAATCCATTTTGGATAAGAAAGAAGCAAGAGGAGCCGGCTTGATGTCAATGCTTACCACCAAGCAGTTGACAAATTTTGCAATGCAGGAAAACAGGCCAACAAGTTGATGATCGTGGCCTTTGAAAAGGGATCAGGTAGCCCAGCTGGTGTGGTGTTGCTTAAAAAGAAGGCCTATGATCCGGTACACTTCAGACCTCTCGGTGAATGCCCAATTGAGGCTGAAATGACAAAAACTACCAGGAAACTGTCCTGGGAGCTGAGTTACTGTGTCAAGAGGGCTGACGAACGCTCAATGTGTTTAGGAGATATTTGCATCTCTTGTGGGATAAAGGAAGTGGTAAACAGAGCAAAACAACATCCGCATGGGGCTAGTACTATCATCTGCCTTATTCTTGCAGGTGGATTCAAAAACAAACCTGCATTGCGCATGCAACTCAGGCAGACATGGTAAGTCATATAGAGTCCATGGAACATAACGTAGCCAAACATGGGCAATTTCACTATTACTGCAAAAGCTGCAAATATCAAAGCAGCTGGAGTATTTAAGCAGTGCCAGAAATGAACATGTCCTAAACACAGCAAAGTGGATGACAGATAATGGAAGAACCTCTCTGTCCACGAGTTCACTACGGGACATTATTAATACTGGTTGGTCTGTTTATCGTTACCCCGTACTAGGCCAGGTCAAATTGGGTTGGGTGGTAGCAAAACCAGTTATACCTGCTGCTGTAATGCTTTTTGATAAAAAGGTTCAGGCAAATGAATCTCTGCCTGCAAATGTGATCACAGCCCAGCAGTCAAGACATGATGCAGCCTATGTGCGAGTGTCCCTTGAGTTCCCAAGTGAGGCACCTGGTGATGGTGATGGATTGTGTTCTCCGGCAGTAACACATCCACGGCTTTTACATTAATGATCATCAAGATGATGATTTACAAACCGTAATGCTTTATCGCAAAATATATCCAAGAAGTTTTGTACAGATAGCTGAAACAGATGAGCACACTGAAATGAGCAGCAGGCTTCATAGGCTTTGACACCCAGGAGGCACCAAGAGACCCAGGAAGAAGGGATTGCAATGTTCCTCAACATTTCCGAGACAAGGAAGGCAATTTCTGCAGCAGGAGCTGAATAGCCTAAGAGGAGAAATACCTATTGATCGGGCCAGAATCCTTGGTGATTGTTATGGAGTTGATCTCTATGGACGCATGTTGTTAGACATCTGTGCAGTTTATGACCAGGATGAAGATGAAAGTCCAACACTGAGAAGCCTAGAAATGGCAGAAAAAGCCCTAAGTACTGGGTATGTATTCCCTACAAACCACTACCTTGTCAGGGATGGTCTGTGGGAGATCACCGCATATACCAAATTGCGTGGAACGTTCAGTCCATGTAACTCTTGTACTTTTTGCTGCATGGCCCGATAACCTAGAAACTTCCCTGGACCTTGTAACTCTTTCTTGACAGCACTTTTTACTGCTACTAAGTCGACTTCATAGTCGGTATACTTAATCTCGAAAAACTGCAGCCGGCGGCCAAGGCTCCTTAAACTCCATGCATACATCGGATAATCTAACTTAACAAAGTCTAAAATCTCATTTCGCTGTAGGTTCTGGCGAACATATTTCTGGAGATCACTTCTCAGAGCCTCATCATTTTCCCACTCTGGATTTCTAATGCGCTCCGCCATCTTGGATTGGAGCAGAATGCGCCCATTGCATTATGGGCTATGGCCCTCCTAGGCCGTGAGTTTCAGTTTAGTTTTAGTTTAGTTTAGTCTGAATTCAATCTCACTGCGTGAAAATAAAACTCAACACATCTAAAACTGAGACAAAATAAAACGTCCTCAGAATGAATGAATGAATTTATCTTATAAAACAGTCAAGAAAAAATTAAACCCCTCCTTTAAAAGAATAAATAAATAAGACAAATAAAAAAACAGTAAACTATAGGAAAAAATACAAGAAATAGAAAAACAATTATTGATTTTGCTATGGCATGCATAGGCCACAATACATTTCTCTTATTTCAGGCTTTTGATGACAGTGCTGCCCTTCTGACACGATGCTCCGTTCAGTCCTTAAAATCCATTTTGGATAAGGAAGAAGCAAGAGGAACCGGCTTGATGTCAATGCTTACCACCAAGCAGTTGACAAATTTTGCAATGCAGGAAAACAGGCCAACAAGTTGATGATCGTGGCCTTTGAAAAGGGATCAGGTAGCCCAGCTGGTGTGGTGTTGCTTAAAAAGAAGGCCTATGATCCGGTACACTTCAGACCTCTCGGTGAATGCCCAATTGAGGCTGAAATGACAAAAACTACCAGGAAACTGTCCTGGGAGCTGAGTTACTGTGTCAAGAGGGCTGACGAACGCTCAATGTGTTTAGGAGATATTTGCATCTCTTGTGGGATAAAGGAAGTGGTAAACAGAGCAAAACAACATCCGCATGGGGCTAGTACTATCATCTGCCTTATTCTTGCAGGTGGATTCAAACACAAACCTGCATTGCGCATGCAACTCAGGCAGACATGGTAAGTCATATAGAGTCCATGGAACATAACGTAGCCAAACATGGGCAATTTCACTATTACTGCAAAAGCTGCAAATATCAAAGCAGCTGGAGTATTTAAGCAGTGCCAGAAATGAACATGTCCTAAACACAGCAAAGTGGATGACAGATAATGGAAGAACCTCTCTGTCCACGAGTTCACTACGGGACATTGTTAATACTGGTTGGTCTGTTTATCGTTACCCCGTACTAGGCCAGGTCAAATTGGGTTGGGTGGTAGCAAAACCAGTTATACCTGCTGCTGTAATGCTTTTTGATAAAAAGGTTCAGGCAAATGAATCTCTGCCTGCAAATGTGATCACAGCCCAGCAGTCAAGACATGATGCAGCCTATGTGCGAGTGTCCCTTGAGTTCCCAAGTGAGGCACCTGGTGATGGTGATGGATTGTGTTCTCCGGCAGTAACACATCCACGGCTTTTACATTAATGATCATCAAGATGATGATTTACAAACCGTAATGCTTTATCGCAAAATATATCCAAGAAGTTTTGTACAGATAGCTGAAACAGATGAGCACACTGAAATGAGCAGCAGGCTTCATAGGCTTTGACACCCAGGAGGCACCAAGAGACCCAGGAAGAAGGGATTGCAATGTTCCTCAACATTTCCGAGACAAGGAAGGCAATTTCTGCAGCAGGAGCTGAATAGCCTAAGAGGAGAAATACCTATTGATCGGGCCAGAATCCTTGGTGATTGTTATGGAGTTGATCTCTATGGACGCATGTTGTTAGACATCTGTGCAGTTTATGACCAGGATGAAGATGAAAGTCCAACACTGAGAAGCCTAGAAATGGCAGAAAAAGCCCTAAGTACTGGGTATGTATTCCCTACAAACCACTACCTTGTCAGGGATGGTCTGTGGGAGATCACCGCATATACCAAATTGCGTGGAACGTTCAGTCCATGTAACTCTTGTACTTTTTGCTGCATGGCCCGATAACCTAGAAACTTCCCTGGACCTTGTAACTCTTTCTTGACAGCACTTTTTACTGCTACTAAGTCGACTTCATAGTCGGTATACTTAATCTCGAAAAACTGCAGCCGGCGGCCAAGGCTCCTTAAACTCCATGCATACATCGGATAATCTAACTTAACAAAGTCTAAAATCTCATTTCGCTGTAGGTTCTGGCGAACGTATTTCTGGAGATCACTTCTCAGAGCCTCATCATTTTCCCACTCTGGATTTCTAATGCGCTCCGCCATCTTGGATTGGAGCAGAATGCGCCCATTGCATTATGGGCTATGGCCCTCCTAGGCCGTGAGTTTCAGTTTAGTTTTAGTTTAGTTTAGTCTGAATTCAATCTCACTGCGTGAAAATAAAACTCAACACATCTAAAACTGAGACAAAATAAAACGTCCTCAGAATGAATGAATGAATTTATCTTATAAAACAGTCAAGAAAAAATTAAACCCCTCCTTTAAAAGAATAAATAAATAAGACAAATAAAAAAACAGTAAACTATAGGAAAAAATACAAGAAATAGAAAAACAATTATTGATTTTGCTATGGCATGCATAGGCCACAATACATTTCTCTTATTTCAGGCTTTTGATGACAGTGCTGCCCTTCTGACACGATGCTCCGTTCAGTCCTTAAAATCCATTTTGGATAAGGAAGAAGCAAGAGGAACCGGCTTGATGTCAATGCTTACCACCAAGCAGTTGACAAATTTTGCAATGCAGGAAAACAGGCCAACAAGTTGATGATCGTGGCCTTTGAAAAGGGATCAGGTAGCCCAGCTGGTGTGGTGTTGCTTAAAAAGAAGGCCTATGATCCGGTACACTTCAGACCTCTCGGTGAATGCCCAATTGAGGCTGAAATGACAAAAACTACCAGGAAACTGTCCTGGGAGCTGAGTTACTGTGTCAAGAGGGCTGACGAACGCTCAATGTGTTTAGGAGATATTTGCATCTCTTGTGGGATAAAGGAAGTGGTAAACAGAGCAAAACAACATCCGCATGGGGCTAGTACTATCATCTGCCTTATTCTTGCAGGTGGATTCAAACACAAACCTGCATTGCGCATGCAACTCAGGCAGACATGGTAAGTCATATAGAGTCCATGGAACATAACGTAGCCAAACATGGGCAATTTCACTATTACTGCAAAAGCTGCAAATATCAAAGCAGCTGGAGTATTTAAGCAGTGCCAGAAATGAACATGTCCTAAACACAGCAAAGTGGATGACAGATAATGGAAGAACCTCTCTGTCCACGAGTTCACTACGGGACATTGTTAATACTGGTTGGTCTGTTTATCGTTACCCCGTACTAGGCCAGGTCAAATTGGGTTGGGTGGTAGCAAAACCAGTTATACCTGCTGCTGTAATGCTTTTTGATAAAAAGGTTCAGGCAAATGAATCTCTGCCTGCAAATGTGATCACAGCCCAGCAGTCAAGACATGATGCAGCCTATGTGCGAGTGTCCCTTGAGTTCCCAAGTGAGGCACCTGGTGATGGTGATGGATTGTGTTCTCCGGCAGTAACACATCCACGGCTTTTACATTAACGATCATCAAGATGATGATTTACAAACCGTAATGCTTTATCGCAAAATATATCCAAGAAGTTTTGTACAGATAGCTGAAACAGATGAGCACACTGAAATGAGCAGCAGGCTTCATAGGCTTTGACACCCAGGAGGCACCAAGAGACCCAGGAAGAAGGGATTGCAATGTTCCTCAACATTTCCGAGACAAGGAAGGCAATTTCTGCAGCAGGAGCTGAATAGCCTAAGAGGAGAAATACCTATTGATCGGGCCAGAATCCTTGGTGATTGTTATGGAGTTGATCTCTATGGACGCATGTTGTTAGACATCTGTGCAGTTTATGACCAGGATGAAGATGAAAGTCCAACACTGAGAAGCCTAGAAATGGCAGAAAAAGCCCTAAGTACTGGGTATGTATTCCCTACAAACCACTACCTTGTCAGGGATGGTCTGTGGGAGATCACCGCATATACCAAATTGCGTGGAACGTTCAGTCCATGTAACTCTTGTACTTTTTGCTGCATGGCCCGATAACCTAGAAACTTCCCTGGACCTTGTAACTCTTTCTTGACAGCACTTTTTACTGCTACTAAGTCGACTTCATAGTCGGTATACTTAATCTCGAAAAACTGCAGCCGGCGGCCAAGGCTCCTTAAACTCCATGCATACATCGGATAATCTAACTTAACAAAGTCTAAAATCTCATTTCGCTGTAGGTTCTGGCGAACATATTTCTGGAGATCACTTCTCAGAGCCTCATCATTTTCCCACTCTGGATTTCTAATGCGCTCCGCCATCTTGGATTGGAGCAGAATGCGCCCATTGCATTATGGGCTATGGCCCTCCTAGGCCGTGAGTTTCAGTTTAGTTTTAGTTTAGTTTAGTCTGAATTCAATCTCACTGCGTGAAAATAAAACTCAACACATCTAAAACTGAGACAAAATAAAACGTCCTCAGAATGAATGAATGAATTTATCTTATAAAACAGTCAAGAAAAAATTAAACCCCTCCTTTAAAAGAATAAATAAATAAGACAAATAAAAAAACAGTAAACTATAGGAAAAAATACAAGAAATAGAAAAACAATTATTGATTTTGCTATGGCATGCATAGGCCACAATACATTTCTCTTATTTCAGGCTTTTGATGACAGTGCTGCCCTTCTGACACGATGCTCCGTTCAGTCCTTAAAATCCATTTTGGATAAGGAAGAAGCAAGAGGAACCGGCTTGATGTCAATGCTTACCACCAAGCAGTTGACAAATTTTGCAATGCAGGAAAACAGGCCAACAAGTTGATGATCGTGGCCTTTGAAAAGGGATCAGGTAGCCCAGCTGGTGTGGTGTTGCTTAAAAAGAAGGCCTATGATCCGGTACACTTCAGACCTCTCGGTGAATGCCCAATTGAGGCTGAAATGACAAAAACTACCAGGAAACTGTCCTGGGAGCTGAGTTACTGTGTCAAGAGGGCTGACGAACGCTCAATGTGTTTAGGAGATATTTGCATCTCTTGTGGGATAAAGGAAGTGGTAAACAGAGCAAAACAACATCCGCATGGGGCTAGTACTATCATCTGCCTTATTCTTGCAGGTGGATTCAAACACAAACCTGCATTGCGCATGCAACTCAGGCAGACATGGTAAGTCATATAGAGTCCATGGAACATAACGTAGCCAAACATGGGCAATTTCACTATTACTGCAAAAGCTGCAAATATCAAAGCAGCTGGAGTATTTAAGCAGTGCCAGAAATGAACATGTCCTAAACACAGCAAAGTGGATGACAGATAATGGAAGAACCTCTCTGTCCACGAGTTCACTACGGGACATTGTTAATACTGGTTGGTCTGTTTATCGTTACCCCGTACTAGGCCAGGTCAAATTGGGTTGGGTGGTAGCAAAACCAGTTATACCTGCTGCTGTAATGCTTTTTGATAAAAAGGTTCAGGCAAATGAATCTCTGCCTGCAAATGTGATCACAGCCCAGCAGTCAAGACATGATGCAGCCTATGTGCGAGTGTCCCTTGAGTTCCCAAGTGAGGCACCTGGTGATGGTGATGGATTGTGTTCTCCGGCAGTAACACATCCACGGCTTTTACATTAATGATCATCAAGATGATGATTTACAAACCGTAATGCTTTATCGCAAAATATATCCAAGAAGTTTTGTACAGATAGCTGAAACAGATGAGCACACTGAAATGAGCAGCAGGCTTCATAGGCTTTGACACCCAGGAGGCACCAAGAGACCCAGGAAGAAGGGATTGCAATGTTCCTCAACATTTCCGAGACAAGGAAGGCAATTTCTGCAGCAGGAGCTGAATAGCCTAAGAGGAGAAATACCTATTGATCGGGCCAGAATCCTTGGTGATTGTTATGGAGTTGATCTCTATGGACGCATGTTGTTAGACATCTGTGCAGTTTATGACCAGGATGAAGATGAAAGTCCAACACTGAGAAGCCTAGAAATGGCAGAAAAAGCCCTAAGTACTGGGTATGTATTCCCTACAAACCACTACCTTGTCAGGGATGGTCTGTGGGAGATCACCGCATATACCAAATTGCGTGGAACGTTCAGTCCATGTAACTCTTGTACTTTTTGCTGCATGGCCCGATAACCTAGAAACTTCCCTGGACCTTGTAACTCTTTCTTGACAGCACTTTTTACTGCTACTAAGTCGACTTCATAGTCGGTATACTTAATCTCGAAAAACTGCAGCCGGCGGCCAAGGCTCCTTAAACTCCATGCATACATCGGATAATCTAACTTAACAAAGTCTAAAATCTCATTTCGCTGTAGGTTCTGGCGAACGTATTTCTGGAGATCACTTCTCAGAGCCTCATCATTTTCCCACTCTGGATTTCTAATGCGCTCCGCCATCTTGGATTGGAGCAGAATGCGCCCATTGCATTATGGGCTATGGCCCTCCTAGGCCGTGAGTTTCAGTTTAGTTTTAGTTTAGTTTAGTCTGAATTCAATCTCACTGCGTGAAAATAAAACTCAACACATCTAAAACTGAGACAAAATAAAACGTCCTCAGAATGAATGAATGAATTTATCTTATAAAACAGTCAAGAAAAAATTAAACCCCTCCTTTAAAAGAATAAATAAATAAGACAAATAAAAAAACAGTAAACTATAGGAAAAAATACAAGAAATAGAAAAACAATTATTGATTTTGCTATGGCATGCATAGGCCACAATACATTTCTCTTATTTCAGGCTTTTGATGACAGTGCTGCCCTTCTGACACGATGCTCCGTTCAGTCCTTAAAATCCATTTTGGATAAGGAAGAAGCAAGAGGAACCGGCTTGATGTCAATGCTTACCACCAAGCAGTTGACAAATTTTGCAATGCAGGAAAACAGGCCAACAAGTTGATGATCGTGGCCTTTGAAAAGGGATCAGGTAGCCCAGCTGGTGTGGTGTTGCTTAAAAAGAAGGCCTATGATCCGGTACACTTCAGACCTCTCGGTGAATGCCCAATTGAGGCTGAAATGACAAAAACTACCAGGAAACTGTCCTGGGAGCTGAGTTACTGTGTCAAGAGGGCTGACGAACGCTCAATGTGTTTAGGAGATATTTGCATCTCTTGTGGGATAAAGGAAGTGGTAAACAGAGCAAAACAACATCCGCATGGGGCTAGTACTATCATCTGCCTTATTCTTGCAGGTGGATTCAAACACAAACCTGCATTGCGCATGCAACTCAGGCAGACATGGTAAGTCATATAGAGTCCATGGAACATAACGTAGCCAAACATGGGCAATTTCACTATTACTGCAAAAGCTGCAAATATCAAAGCAGCTGGAGTATTTAAGCAGTGCCAGAAATGAACATGTCCTAAACACAGCAAAGTGGATGACAGATAATGGAAGAACCTCTCTGTCCACGAGTTCACTACGGGACATTGTTAATACTGGTTGGTCTGTTTATCGTTACCCCGTACTAGGCCAGGTCAAATTGGGTTGGGTGGTAGCAAAACCAGTTATACCTGCTGCTGTAATGCTTTTTGATAAAAAGGTTCAGGCAAATGAATCTCTGCCTGCAAATGTGATCACAGCCCAGCAGTCAAGACATGATGCAGCCTATGTGCGAGTGTCCCTTGAGTTCCCAAGTGAGGCACCTGGTGATGGTGATGGATTGTGTTCTCCGGCAGTAACACATCCACGGCTTTTACATTAACGATCATCAAGATGATGATTTACAAACCGTAATGCTTTATCGCAAAATATATCCAAGAAGTTTTGTACAGATAGCTGAAACAGATGAGCACACTGAAATGAGCAGCAGGCTTCATAGGCTTTGACACCCAGGAGGCACCAAGAGACCCAGGAAGAAGGGATTGCAATGTTCCTCAACATTTCCGAGACAAGGAAGGCAATTTCTGCAGCAGGAGCTGAATAGCCTAAGAGGAGAAATACCTATTGATCGGGCCAGAATCCTTGGTGATTGTTATGGAGTTGATCTCTATGGACGCATGTTGTTAGACATCTGTGCAGTTTATGACCAGGATGAAGATGAACGTCCAACACTGAGAAGCCTAGAAATGGCAGAAAAAGCCCTAAGTACTGGGTATGTATTCCCTACAAACCACTACCTTGTCAGGGATGGTCTGTGGGAGATCACCGCATATACCAAATTGCGTGGAACGTTCAGTCCATGTAACTCTTGTACTTTTTGCTGCATGGCCCGATAACCTAGAAACTTCCCTGGACCTTGTAACTCTTTCTTGACAGCACTTTTTACTGCTACTAAGTCGACTTCATAGTCGGTATACTTAATCTCGAAAAACTGCAGCCGGCGGCCAAGGCTCCTTAAACTCCATGCATACATCGGATAATCTAACTTAACAAAGTCTAAAATCTCATTTCGCTGTAGGTTCTGGCGAACATATTTCTGGAGATCACTTCTCAGAGCCTCATCATTTTCCCACTCTGGATTTCTAATGCGCTCCGCCATCTTGGATTGGAGCAGAATGCGCCCATTGCATTATGGGCTATGGCCCTCCTAGGCCGTGAGTTTCAGTTTAGTTTTAGTTTAGTTTAGTCTGAATTCAATCTCACTGCGTGAAAATAAAACTCAACACATCTAAAACTGAGACAAAATAAAACGTCCTCAGAATGAATGAATGAATTTATCTTATAAAACAGTCAAGAAAAAATTAAACCCCTCCTTTAAAAGAATAAATAAATAAGACAAATAAAAAAACAGTAAACTATAGGAAAAAATACAAGAAATAGAAAAACAATTATTGATTTTGCTATGGCATGCATAGGCCACAATACATTTCTCTTATTTCAGGCTTTTGATGACAGTGCTGCCCTTCTGACACGATGCTCCGTTCAGTCCTTAAAATCCATTTTGGATAAGGAAGAAGCAAGAGGAACCGGCTTGATGTCAATGCTTACCACCAAGCAGTTGACAAATTTTGCAATGCAGGAAAACAGGCCAACAAGTTGATGATCGTGGCCTTTGAAAAGGGATCAGGTAGCCCAGCTGGTGTGGTGTTGCTTAAAAAGAAGGCCTATGATCCGGTACACTTCAGACCTCTCGGTGAATGCCCAATTGAGGCTGAAATGACAAAAACTACCAGGAAACTGTCCTGGGAGCTGAGTTACTGTGTCAAGAGGGCTGACGAACGCTCAATGTGTTTAGGAGATATTTGCATCTCTTGTGGGATAAAGGAAGTGGTAAACAGAGCAAAACAACATCCGCATGGGGCTAGTACTATCATCTGCCTTATTCTTGCAGGTGGATTCAAACACAAACCTGCATTGCGCATGCAACTCAGGCAGACATGGTAAGTCATATAGAGTCCATGGAACATAACGTAGCCAAACATGGGCAATTTCACTATTACTGCAAAAGCTGCAAATATCAAAGCAGCTGGAGTATTTAAGCAGTGCCAGAAATGAACATGTCCTAAACACAGCAAAGTGGATGACAGATAATGGAAGAACCTCTCTGTCCACGAGTTCACTACGGGACATTGTTAATACTGGTTGGTCTGTTTATCGTTACCCCGTACTAGGCCAGGTCAAATTGGGTTGGGTGGTAGCAAAACCAGTTATACCTGCTGCTGTAATGCTTTTTGATAAAAAGGTTCAGGCAAATGAATCTCTGCCTGCAAATGTGATCACAGCCCAGCAGTCAAGACATGATGCAGCCTATGTGCGAGTGTCCCTTGAGTTCCCAAGTGAGGCACCTGGTGATGGTGATGGATTGTGTTCTCCGGCAGTAACACATCCACGGCTTTTACATTAATGATCATCAAGATGATGATTTACAAACCGTAATGCTTTATCGCAAAATATATCCAAGAAGTTTTGTACAGATAGCTGAAACAGATGAGCACACTGAAATGAGCAGCAGGCTTCATAGGCTTTGACACCCAGGAGGCACCAAGAGACCCAGGAAGAAGGGATTGCAATGTTCCTCAACATTTCCGAGACAAGGAAGGCAATTTCTGCAGCAGGAGCTGAATAGCCTAAGAGGAGAAATACCTATTGATCGGGCCAGAATCCTTGGTGATTGTTATGGAGTTGATCTCTATGGACGCATGTTGTTAGACATCTGTGCAGTTTATGACCAGGATGAAGATGAAAGTCCAACACTGAGAAGCCTAGAAATGGCAGAAAAAGCCCTAAGTACTGGGTATGTATTCCCTACAAACCACTACCTTGTCAGGGATGGTCTGTGGGAGATCACCGCATATACCAAATTGCGTGGAACGTTCAGTCCATGTAACTCTTGTACTTTTTGCTGCATGGCCCGATAACCTAGAAACTTCCCTGGACCTTGTAACTCTTTCTTGACAGCACTTTTTACTGCTACTAAGTCGACTTCATAGTCGGTATACTTAATCTCGAAAAACTGCAGCCGGCGGCCAAGGCTCCTTAAACTCCATGCATACATCGGATAATCTAACTTAACAAAGTCTAAAATCTCATTTCGCTGTAGGTTCTGGCGAACGTATTTCTGGAGATCACTTCTCAGAGCCTCATCATTTTCCCACTCTGGATTTCTAATGCGCTCCGCCATCTTGGATTGGAGCAGAATGCGCCCATTGCATTATGGGCTATGGCCCTCCTAGGCCGTGAGTTTCAGTTTAGTTTTAGTTTAGTTTAGTCTGAATTCAATCTCACTGCGTGAAAATAAAACTCAACACATCTAAAACTGAGACAAAATAAAACGTCCTCAGAATGAATGAATGAATTTATCTTATAAAACAGTCAAGAAAAAATTAAACCCCTCCTTTAAAAGAATAAATAAATAAGACAAATAAAAAAACAGTAAACTATAGGAAAAAATACAAGAAATAGAAAAACAATTATTGATTTTGCTATGGCATGCATAGGCCACAATACATTTCTCTTATTTCAGGCTTTTGATGACAGTGCTGCCCTTCTGACACGATGCTCCGTTCAGTCCTTAAAATCCATTTTGGATAAGGAAGAAGCAAGAGGAACCGGCTTGATGTCAATGCTTACCACCAAGCAGTTGACAAATTTTGCAATGCAGGAAAACAGGCCAACAAGTTGATGATCGTGGCCTTTGAAAAGGGATCAGGTAGCCCAGCTGGTGTGGTGTTGCTTAAAAAGAAGGCCTATGATCCGGTACACTTCAGACCTCTCGGTGAATGCCCAATTGAGGCTGAAATGACAAAAACTACCAGGAAACTGTCCTGGGAGCTGAGTTACTGTGTCAAGAGGGCTGACGAACGCTCAATGTGTTTAGGAGATATTTGCATCTCTTGTGGGATAAAGGAAGTGGTAAACAGAGCAAAACAACATCCGCATGGGGCTAGTACTATCATCTGCCTTATTCTTGCAGGTGGATTCAAACACAAACCTGCATTGCGCATGCAACTCAGGCAGACATGGTAAGTCATATAGAGTCCATGGAACATAACGTAGCCAAACATGGGCAATTTCACTATTACTGCAAAAGCTGCAAATATCAAAGCAGCTGGAGTATTTAAGCAGTGCCAGAAATGAACATGTCCTAAACACAGCAAAGTGGATGACAGATAATGGAAGAACCTCTCTGTCCACGAGTTCACTACGGGACATTGTTAATACTGGTTGGTCTGTTTATCGTTACCCCGTACTAGGCCAGGTCAAATTGGGTTGGGTGGTAGCAAAACCAGTTATACCTGCTGCTGTAATGCTTTTTGATAAAAAGGTTCAGGCAAATGAATCTCTGCCTGCAAATGTGATCACAGCCCAGCAGTCAAGACATGATGCAGCCTATGTGCGAGTGTCCCTTGAGTTCCCAAGTGAGGCACCTGGTGATGGTGATGGATTGTGTTCTCCGGCAGTAACACATCCACGGCTTTTACATTAACGATCATCAAGATGATGATTTACAAACCGTAATGCTTTATCGCAAAATATATCCAAGAAGTTTTGTACAGATAGCTGAAACAGATGAGCACACTGAAATGAGCAGCAGGCTTCATAGGCTTTGACACCCAGGAGGCACCAAGAGACCCAGGAAGAAGGGATTGCAATGTTCCTCAACATTTCCGAGACAAGGAAGGCAATTTCTGCAGCAGGAGCTGAATAGCCTAAGAGGAGAAATACCTATTGATCGGGCCAGAATCCTTGGTGATTGTTATGGAGTTGATCTCTATGGACGCATGTTGTTAGACATCTGTGCAGTTTATGACCAGGATAAAGATGAACGTCCAACACTGAGAAGCCTAGAAATGGCAGAAAAAGCCCTAAGTACTGGGTATGTATTCCCTACAAACCACTACCTTGTCAGGGATGGTCTGTGGGAGATCACCGCATATACCAAATTGCGTGGAACGTTCAGTCCATGTAACTCTTGTACTTTTTGCTGCATGGCCCGATAACCTAGAAACTTCCCTGGACCTTGTAACTCTTTCTTGACAGCACTTTTTACTGCTACTAAGTCGACTTCATAGTCGGTATACTTAATCTCGAAAAACTGCAGCCGGCGGCCAAGGCTCCTTAAACTCCATGCATACATCGGATAATCTAACTTAACAAAGTCTAAAATCTCATTTCGCTGTAGGTTCTGGCGAACATATTTCTGGAGATCACTTCTCAGAGCCTCATCATTTTCCCACTCTGGATTTCTAATGCGCTCCGCCATCTTGGATACGAGCAGAATGCGCCCATTGCATTATGGGCTATGGCCCTCCTAGGCCGTGAGTTTCAGTTTAGTTTTAGTTTAGTTTAGTCTGAATTCAATCTCACTGCGTGAAAATAAAACTCAACACATCTAAAACTGAGACAAAATAAAACGTCCTCAGAATGAATGAATGAATTTATCTTATAAAACAGTCAAGAAAAAATTAAACCCCTCCTTTAAAAGAATAAATAAATAAGACAAATAAAAAAACAGTAAACTATAGGAAAAAATACAAGAAATAGAAAAACAATTATTGATTTTGCTATGGCATGCATAGGCCACAATACATTTCTCTTATTTCAGGCTTTTGATGACAGTGCTGCCCTTCTGACACGATGCTCCGTTCAGTCCTTAAAATCCATTTTGGATAAGGAAGAAGCAAGAGGAACCGGCTTGATGTCAATGCTTACCACCAAGCAGTTGACAAATTTTGCAATGCAGGAAAACAGGCCAACAAGTTGATGATCGTGGCCTTTGAAAAGGGATCAGGTAGCCCAGCTGGTGTGGTGTTGCTTAAAAAGAAGGCCTATGATCCGGTACACTTCAGACCTCTCGGTGAATGCCCAATTGAGGCTGAAATGACAAAAACTACCAGGAAACTGTCCTGGGAGCTGAGTTACTGTGTCAAGAGGGCTGACGAACGCTCAATGTGTTTAGGAGATATTTGCATCTCTTGTGGGATAAAGGAAGTGGTAAACAGAGCAAAACAACATCCGCATGGGGCTAGTACTATCATCTGCCTTATTCTTGCAGGTGGATTCTAACACAAACCTGCATTGCGCATGCAACTCAGGCAGACATGGTAAGTCATATAGAGTCCATGGAACATAACATAGCCAAACATGGGCAATTTCACTATTACTGCAAAAGCTGCAAATATCAAAGCAGCTGGAGTATTTAAGCAGTGCCAGAAATGAACATGTCCTAAACACAGCAAAGTGGATGACAGATAATGGAAGAACCTCTCTGTCCACGAGTTCACTACGGGACATTATTAATACTGGTTGGTCTGTTTATCGTTACCCCGTACTAGGCCAGGTCAAATTGGGTTGGGTGGTAGCAAAACCAGTTATACCTGCTGCTGTAATGCTTTTTGATAAAAAGGTTCAGGCAAATGAATCTCTGCCTGCAAATGTGATCACAGCCCAGCAGTCAAGACATGATGCAGCCTATGTGCGAGTGTCCCTTGAGTTCCCAAGTGAGGCACCTGGTGATGGTGATGGATTGTGTTCTCCGGCAGTAACACATCCACGGCTTTTACATTAATGATCATCAAGATGATGATTTACAAACCGTAATGCTTTATCGCAAAATATATCCAAGAAGTTTTGTACAGATAGCTGAAACAGATGAGCACACTGAAATGAGCAGCAGGCTTCATAGGCTTTGACACCCAGGAGGCACCAAGAGACCCAGGAAGAAGGGATTGCAATGTTCCTCAACATTTCCGAGACAAGGAAGGCAATTTCTGCAGCAGGAGCTGAATAGCCTAAGAGGAGAAATACCTATTGATCGGGCCAGAATCCTTGGTGATTGTTATGGAGTTGATCTCTATGGACGCATGTTGTTAGACATCTGTGCAGTTTATGACCAGGATGAAGATGAAAGTCCAACACTGAGAAGCCTAGAAATGGCAGAAAAAGCCCTAAGTACTGGGTATGTATTCCCTACAAACCACTACCTTGTCAGGGATGGTTTGTGGGAGATCACCGCATATACCAAATTGCGTGGAACGTTCAGTCCATGTAACTCTTGTACTTTTTGCTGCATGGCCCGATAACCTAGAAACTTCCCTGGACCTTGTAACTCTTTCTTGACAGCACTTTTTACTGCTACTAAGTCGACTTCATAGTCGGTATACTTAATCTCGAAAAACTGCAGCCGGCGGCCAAGGCTCCTTAAACTCCATGCATACATCGGATAATCTAACTTAACAAAGTCTAAAATCTCATTTCGCTGTAGGTTCTGGCGAACATATTTCTGGAGATCACTTCTCAGAACCTCATCATTTTTCCACTCTGGATTTCTAATGCGCTCCGCCATCTTGGATTGGAGCAGAATGCGCCCATTGCATTATGGGCTATGGCCCTCCTAGGCCGTGAGTTTCAGTTTAGTTTTAGTTTAGTTTAGTCTGAATTCAATCTCACTGCGTGAAAATAAAACTCAACACATCTAAAACTGAGACAAAATAAAACGTCCTCAGAATGAATGAATGAATTTATCTTACAAAACAGTCAAGAAAAAATTAAACCCCTCCTTTAAAAGAATAAATAAATAAGACAAATAAAAAAACAGTAAACTATAGGAAAAAATACAAGAAATAGAAAAACAATTATTGATTTTGCTATGGCATGCATAGGCCACAATACATTTCTTTTATTTCAGGCTTTTGATGACAGTGCTGCCCTTCTGACACGATGCTCCGTTCAGTCCTTAAAATCCATTTTGGATAAGGAAGAAGCAAGAGGAACCGGCTTGATGTCAATGCTTACCACCAAGCAGTTGACAAATTTTGCAATGCAGGAAAACAGGCCAACAAGTTGATGATCGTGGCCTTTGAAAAGGGATCAGGTAGCCCAGCTGGTGTGGTGTTGCTTAAAAAGAAGGCCTATGATCCGGTACACTTCAGACCTCTCGGTGAATGCCCAATTGAGGTTGAAATGACAAAAACTACCAGGAAACTGTCCTGGGAGCTGAGTTACTGTGTCAAGAGGGCTGACGAACGCTCAATGTGTTTAGGAGATATTTGCATCTCTTGTGGGATAAAGGAAGTGGTAAACAGAGCAAAACAACATCCGCATGGGGCTAGTACTATCATCTGCCTTATTCTTGCAGGTGGATTCAAAAACAAACCTGCATTGCGCATGCAACTCAGGCAGACATGGTAAGTCATATAGAGTCCATGGAACATAACGTAGCCAAACATGGGCAATTTCACTATTACTGCAAAAGCTGCAAATATCAAAGCAGCTGGAGTATTTAAGCAGTGCCAGAAATGAACATGTCCTAAACACAGCAAAGTGGATGACAGATAATGGAAGAACCTCTCTGTCCACGAGTTCACTACGGGACATTATTAATACTGGTTGGTCTGTTTATCGTTACCCCGTACTAGGCCAGGTCAAATTGGGTTGGGTGGTAGCAAAACCAGTTATACCTGCTGCTGTAATGCTTTTTGATAAAAAGGTTCAGGCAAATGAATCTCTGCCTGCAAATGTGATCACAGCCCAGCAGTCAAGACATGATGCAGCCTATGTGCGAGTGTCCCTTGAGTTCCCAAGTGAGGCACCTGGTGATGGTGATGGATTGTGTTCTCCGGCAGTAACACATCCACGGCTTTTACATTAATGATCATCAAGATGATGATTTACAAACCGTAATGCTTTATCGCAAAATATATCCAAGAAGTTTTGTACAGATAGCTGAAACAGATGAGCACACTGAAATGAGCAGCAGGCTTCATAGGCTTTGACACCCAGGAGGCACCAAGAGACCCAGGAAGAAGGGATTGCAATGTTCCTCAACATTTCCGAGACAAGGAAGGCAATTTCTGCAGCAGGAGCTGAATAGCCTAAGAGGAGAAATACCTATTGATCGGGCCAGAATCCTTGGTGATTGTTATGGAGTTGATCTCTATGGACGCATGTTGTTAGACATCTGTGCAGTTTATGACCAGGATGAAGATGAACGTCCAACACTGAGAAGCCTAGAAATGGCAGAAAAAGCCCTAAGTACTGGGTATGTATTCCCTACAAACCACTACCTTGTCAGGGATGGTCTGTGGGAGATCACCGCATATACCAAATTGCGTGGAACGTTCAGTCCATGTAACTCTTGTACTTTTTGCTGCATGGCCCGATAACCTAGAAACTTCCCTGGACCTTGTAACTCTTTCTTGACAGCACTTTTTACTGCTACTAAGTCGACTTCATAGTCGGTATACTTAATCTCGAAAAACTGCAGCCGGCGGCCAAGGCTCCTTAAACTCCATGCATACATCGGATAATCTAACTTAACAAAGTCTAAAATCTCATTTCGCTGTAGGTTCTGGCGAACATATTTCTGGAGATCACTTCTCAGAGCCTCATCATTTTCCCACTCTGGATTTCTAATGCGCTCCGCCATCTTGGATTGGAGCAGAATGCGCCCATTGCATTATGGGCTATGGCCCTCCTAGGCCGTGAGTTTCAGTTTAGTTTTAGTTTAGTTTAGTCTGAATTCAATCTCACTGCGTGAAAATAAAACTCAACACATCTAAAACTGAGACAAAATAAAACGTCCTCAGAATGAATGAATGAATTTATCTTATAAAACAGTCAAGAAAAAATTAAACCCCTCCTTTAAAAGAATAAATAAATAAGACAAATAAAAAAACAGTAAACTATAGGAAAAAATACAAGAAATAGAAAAACAATTATTGATTTTGCTATGGCATGCATAGGCCACAATACATTTCTCTTATTTCAGGCTTTTGATGACAGTGCTGCCCTTCTGACACGATGCTCCGTTCAGTCCTTAAAATCCATTTTGGATAAGGAAGAAGCAAGAGGAACCGGCTTGATGTCAATGCTTACCACCAAGCAGTTGACAAATTTTGCAATGCAGGAAAACAGGCCAACAAGTTGATGATCGTGGCCTTTGAAAAGGGATCAGGTAGCCCAGCTGGTGTGGTGTTGCTTAAAAAGAAGGCCTATGATCCGGTACACTTCAGACCTCTCGGTGAATGCCCAATTGAGGCTGAAATGACAAAAACTACCAGGAAACTGTCCTGGGAGCTGAGTTACTGTGTCAAGAGGGCTGACGAACGCTCAATGTGTTTAGGAGATATTTGCATCTCTTGTGGGATAAAGGAAGTGGTAAACAGAGCAAAACAACATCCGCATGGGGCTAGTACTATCATCTGCCTTATTCTTGCAGGTGGATTCTAACACAAACCTGCATTGCGCATGCAACTCAGGCAGACATGGTAAGTCATATAGAGTCCATGGAACATAACATAGCCAAACATGGGCAATTTCACTATTACTGCAAAAGCTGCAAATATCAAAGCAGCTGGAGTATTTAAGCAGTGCCAGAAATGAACATGTCCTAAACACAGCAAAGTGGATGACAGATAATGGAAGAACCTCTCTGTCCACGAGTTCACTACGGGACATTATTAATACTGGTTGGTCTGTTTATCGTTACCCCGTACTAGGCCAGGTCAAATTGGGTTGGGTGGTAGCAAAACCAGTTATACCTGCTGCTGTAATGCTTTTTGATAAAAAGGTTCAGGCAAATGAATCTCTGCCTGCAAATGTGATCACAGCCCAGCAGTCAAGACATGATGCAGCCTATGTGCGAGTGTCCCTTGAGTTCCCAAGTGAGGCACCTGGTGATGGTGATGGATTGTGTTCTCCGGCAGTAACACATCCACGGCTTTTACATTAATGATCATCAAGATGATGATTTACAAACCGTAATGCTTTATCGCAAAATATATCCAAGAAGTTTTGTACAGATAGCTGAAACAGATGAGCACACTGAAATGAGCAGCAGGCTTCATAGGCTTTGACACCCAGGAGGCACCAAGAGACCCAGGAAGAAGGGATTGCAATGTTCCTCAACATTTCCGAGACAAGGAAGGCAATTTCTGCAGCAGGAGCTGAATAGCCTAAGAGGAGAAATACCTATTGATCGGGCCAGAATCCTTGGTGATTGTTATGGAGTTGATCTCTATGGACGCATGTTGTTAGACATCTGTGCAGTTTATGACCAGGATGAAGATGAAAGTCCAACACTGAGAAGCCTAGAAATGGCAGAAAAAGCCCTAAGTACTGGGTATGTATTCCCTACAAACCACTACCTTGTCAGGGATGGTTTGTGGGAGATCACCGCATATACCAAATTGCGTGGAACGTTCAGTCCATGTAACTCTTGTACTTTTTGCTGCATGGCCCGATAACCTAGAAACTTCCCTGGACCTTGTAACTCTTTCTTGACAGCACTTTTTACTGCTACTAAGTCGACTTCATAGTCGGTATACTTAATCTCGAAAAACTGCAGCCGGCGGCCAAGGCTCCTTAAACTCCATGCATACATCGGATAATCTAACTTAACAAAGTCTAAAATCTCATTTCGCTGTAGGTTCTGGCGAACATATTTCTGGAGATCACTTCTCAGAACCTCATCATTTTTCCACTCTGGATTTCTAATGCGCTCCGCCATCTTGGATTGGAGCAGAATGCGCCCATTGCATTATGGGCTATGGCCCTCCTAGGCCGTGAGTTTCAGTTTAGTTTTAGTTTAGTTTAGTCTGAATTCAATCTCACTGCGTGAAAATAAAACTCAACACATCTAAAACTGAGACAAAATAAAACGTCCTCAGAATGAATGAATGAATTTATCTTACAAAACAGTCAAGAAAAAATTAAACCCCTCCTTTAAAAGAATAAATAAATAAGACAAATAAAAAAACAGTAAACTATAGGAAAAAATACAAGAAATAGAAAAACAATTATTGATTTTGCTATGGCATGCATAGGCCACAATACATTTCTTTTATTTCAGGCTTTTGATGACAGTGCTGCCCTTCTGACACGATGCTCCGTTCAGTCCTTAAAATCCATTTTGGATAAGGAAGAAGCAAGAGGAACCGGCTTGATGTCAATGCTTACCACCAAGCAGTTGACAAATTTTGCAATGCAGGAAAACAGGCCAACAAGTTGATGATCGTGGCCTTTGAAAAGGGATCAGGTAGCCCAGCTGGTGTGGTGTTGCTTAAAAAGAAGGCCTATGATCCGGTACACTTCAGACCTCTCGGTGAATGCCCAATTGAGGTTGAAATGACAAAAACTACCAGGAAACTGTCCTGGGAGCTGAGTTACTGTGTCAAGAGGGCTGACGAACGCTCAATGTGTTTAGGAGATATTTGCATCTCTTGTGGGATAAAGGAAGTGGTAAACAGAGCAAAACAACATCCGCATGGGGCTAGTACTATCATCTGCCTTATTCTTGCAGGTGGATTCAAAAACAAACCTGCATTGCGCATGCAACTCAGGCAGACATGGTAAGTCATATAGAGTCCATGGAACATAACGTAGCCAAACATGGGCAATTTCACTATTACTGCAAAAGCTGCAAATATCAAAGCAGCTGGAGTATTTAAGCAGTGCCAGAAATGAACATGTCCTAAACACAGCAAAGTGGATGACAGATAATGGAAGAACCTCTCTGTCCACGAGTTCACTACGGGACATTATTAATACTGGTTGGTCTGTTTATCGTTACCCCGTACTAGGCCAGGTCAAATTGGGTTGGGTGGTAGCAAAACCAGTTATACCTGCTGCTGTAATGCTTTTTGATAAAAAGGTTCAGGCAAATGAATCTCTGCCTGCAAATGTGATCACAGCCCAGCAGTCAAGACATGATGCAGCCTATGTGCGAGTGTCCCTTGAGTTCCCAAGTGAGGCACCTGGTGATGGTGATGGATTGTGTTCTCCGGCAGTAACACATCCACGGCTTTTACATTAATGATCATCAAGATGATGATTTACAAACCGTAATGCTTTATCGCAAAATATATCCAAGAAGTTTTGTACAGATAGCTGAAACAGATGAGCACACTGAAATGAGCAGCAGGCTTCATAGGCTTTGACACCCAGGAGGCACCAAGAGACCCAGGAAGAAGGGATTGCAATGTTCCTCAACATTTCCGAGACAAGGAAGGCAATTTCTGCAGCAGGAGCTGAATAGCCTAAGAGGAGAAATACCTATTGATCGGGCCAGAATCCTTGGTGATTGTTATGGAGTTGATCTCTATGGACGCATGTTGTTAGACATCTGTGCAGTTTATGACCAGGATGAAGATGAACGTCCAACACTGAGAAGCCTAGAAATGGCAGAAAAAGCCCTAAGTACTGGGTATGTATTCCCTACAAACCACTACCTTGTCAGGGATGGTCTGTGGGAGATCACCGCATATACCAAATTGCGTGGAACGTTCAGTCCATGTAACTCTTGTACTTTTTGCTGCATGGCCCGATAACCTAGAAACTTCCCTGGACCTTGTAACTCTTTCTTGACAGCACTTTTTACTGCTACTAAGTCGACTTCATAGTCGGTATACTTAATCTCGAAAAACTGCAGCCGGCGGCCAAGGCTCCTTAAACTCCATGCATACATCGGATAATCTAACTTAACAAAGTCTAAAATCTCATTTCGCTGTAGGTTCTGGCGAACATATTTCTGGAGATCACTTCTCAGAGCCTCATCATTTTCCCACTCTGGATTTCTAATGCGCTCCGCCATCTTGGATTGGAGCAGAATGCGCCCATTGCATTATGGGCTATGGCCCTCCTAGGCCGTGAGTTTCAGTTTAGTTTTAGTTTAGTTTAGTCTGAATTCAATCTCACTGCGTGAAAATAAAACTCAACACATCTAAAACTGAGACAAAATAAAACGTCCTCAGAATGAATGAATGAATTTATCTTATAAAACAGTCAAGAAAAAATTAAACCCCTCCTTTAAAAGAATAAATAAATAAGACAAATAAAAAAACAGTAAACTATAGGAAAAAATACAAGAAATAGAAAAACAATTATTGATTTTGCTATGGCATGCATAGGCCACAATACATTTCTCTTATTTCAGGCTTTTGATGACAGTGCTGCCCTTCTGACACGATGCTCCGTTCAGTCCTTAAAATCCATTTTGGATAAGGAAGAAGCAAGAGGAACCGGCTTGATGTCAATGCTTACCACCAAGCAGTTGACAAATTTTGCAATGCAGGAAAACAGGCCAACAAGTTGATGATCGTGGCCTTTGAAAAGGGATCAGGTAGCCCAGCTGGTGTGGTGTTGCTTAAAAAGAAGGCCTATGATCCGGTACACTTCAGACCTCTCGGTGAATGCCCAATTGAGGCTGAAATGACAAAAACTACCAGGAAACTGTCCTGGGAGCTGAGTTACTGTGTCAAGAGGGCTGACGAACGCTCAATGTGTTTAGGAGATATTTGCATCTCTTGTGGGATAAAGGAAGTGGTAAACAGAGCAAAACAACATCCGCATGGGGCTAGTACTATCATCTGCCTTATTCTTGCAGGTGGATTCAAACACAAACCTGCATTGCGCATGCAACTCAGGCAGACATGGTAAGTCATATAGAGTCCATGGAACATAACGTAGCCAAACATGGGCAATTTCACTATTACTGCAAAAGCTGCAAATATCAAAGCAGCTGGAGTATTTAAGCAGTGCCAGAAATGAACATGTCCTAAACACAGCAAAGTGGATGACAGATAATGGAAGAACCTCTCTGTCCACGAGTTCACTACGGGACATTGTTAATACTGGTTGGTCTGTTTATCGTTACCCCGTACTAGGCCAGGTCAAATTGGGTTGGGTGGTAGCAAAACCAGTTATACCTGCTGCTGTAATGCTTTTTGATAAAAAGGTTCAGGCAAATGAATCTCTGCCTGCAAATGTGATCACAGCCCAGCAGTCAAGACATGATGCAGCCTATGTGCGAGTGTCCCTTGAGTTCCCAAGTGAGGCACCTGGTGATGGTGATGGATTGTGTTCTCCGGCAGTAACACATCCACGGCTTTTACATTAACGATCATCAAGATGATGATTTACAAACCGTAATGCTTTATCGCAAAATATATCCAAGAAGTTTTGTACAGATAGCTGAAACAGATGAGCACACTGAAATGAGCAGCAGGCTTCATAGGCTTTGACACCCAGGAGGCACCAAGAGACCCAGGAAGAAGGGATTGCAATGTTCCTCAACATTTCCGAGACAAGGAAGGCAATTTCTGCAGCAGGAGCTGAATAGCCTAAGAGGAGAAATACCTATTGATCGGGCCAGAATCCTTGGTGATTGTTATGGAGTTGATCTCTATGGACGCATGTTGTTAGACATCTGTGCAGTTTATGACCAGGATGAAGATGAACGTCCAACACTGAGAAGCCTAGAAATGGCAGAAAAAGCCCTAAGTACTGGGTATGTATTCCCTACAAACCACTACCTTGTCAGGGATGGTCTGTGGGAGATCACCGCATATACCAAATTGCGTGGAACGTTCAGTCCATGTAACTCTTGTACTTTTTGCTGCATGGCCCGATAACCTAGAAACTTCCCTGGACCTTGTAACTCTTTCTTGACAGCACTTTTTACTGCTACTAAGTCGACTTCATAGTCGGTATACTTAATCTCGAAAAACTGTAGCCGGCGGCCAAGGCTCCTTAAACTCCATGCATACATCGGATAATCTAACTTAACAAAGTCTAAAATCTCATTTCGCTGTAGGTTCTGGCGAACATATTTCTGGAGATCACTTCTCAGAGCCTCATCATTTTCCCACTCTGGATTTCTAATGCGCTCCGCCATCTTGGATTGGAGCAGAATGCGCCCATTGCATTATGGGCTATGGCCCTCCTAGGCCGTGAGTTTCAGTTTAGTTTTAGTTTAGTTTAGTCTGAATTCAATCTCACTGCGTGAAAATAAAACTCAACACATCTAAAACTGAGACAAAATAAAACGTCCTCAGAATGAATGAATGAATTTATCTTATAAAACAGTCAAGAAAAAATTAAACCCCTCCTTTAAAAGAATAAATAAATAAGACAAATAAAAAAACAGTAAACTATAGGAAAAAATACAAGAAATAGAAAAACAATTATTGATTTTGCTATGGCATGCATAGGCCACAATACATTTCTCTTATTTCAGGCTTTTGATGACAGTGCTGCCCTTCTGACACGATGCTCCGTTCAGTCCTTAAAATCCATTTTGGATAAGAAAGAAGCAAGAGGAGCCGGCTTGATGTCAATGCTTACCACCAAGCAGTTGACAAATTTTGCAATGCAGGAAAACAGGCCAACAAGTTGATGATCGTGGCCTTTGAAAAGGGATCAGGTAGCCCAGCTGGTGTGGTGTTGCTTAAAAAGAAGGCCTATGATCCGGTACACTTCAGACCTCTCGGTGAATGCCCAATTGAGGCTGAAATGACAAAAACTACCAGGAAACTGTCCTGGGAGCTGAGTTACTGTGTCAAGAGGGCTGACGAACGCTCAATGTGTTTAGGAGATATTTGCATCTCTTGTGGGATAAAGGAAGTGGTAAACAGAGCAAAACAACATCCGCATGGGGCTAGTACTATCATCTGCCTTATTCTTGCAGGTGGATTCAAAAACAAACCTGCATTGCGCATGCAACTCAGGCAGACATGGTAAGTCATATAGAGTCCATGGAACATAACGTAGCCAAACATGGGCAATTTCACTATTACTGCAAAAGCTGCAAATATCAAAGCAGCTGGAGTATTTAAGCAGTGCCAGAAATGAACATGTCCTAAACACAGCAAAGTGGATGACAGATAATGGAAGAACCTCTCTGTCCACGAGTTCACTACGGGACATTATTAATACTGGTTGGTCTGTTTATCGTTACCCCGTACTAGGCCAGGTCAAATTGGGTTGGGTGGTAGCAAAACCAGTTATACCTGCTGCTGTAATGCTTTTTGATAAAAAGGTTCAGGCAAATGAATCTCTGCCTGCAAATGTGATCACAGCCCAGCAGTCAAGACATGATGCAGCCTATGTGCGAGTGTCCCTTGAGTTCCCAAGTGAGGCACCTGGTGATGGTGATGGATTGTGTTCTCCGGCAGTAACACATCCACGGCTTTTACATTAATGATCATCAAGATGATGATTTACAAACCGTAATGCTTTATCGCAAAATATATCCAAGAAGTTTTGTACAGATAGCTGAAACAGATGAGCACACTGAAATGAGCAGCAGGCTTCATAGGCTTTGACACCCAGGAGGCACCAAGAGACCCAGGAAGAAGGGATTGCAATGTTCCTCAACATTTCCGAGACAAGGAAGGCAATTTCTGCAGCAGGAGCTGAATAGCCTAAGAGGAGAAATACCTATTGATCGGGCCAGAATCCTTGGTGATTGTTATGGAGTTGATCTCTATGGACGCATGTTGTTAGACATCTGTGCAGTTTATGACCAGGATGAAGATGAAAGTCCAACACTGAGAAGCCTAGAAATGGCAGAAAAAGCCCTAAGTACTGGGTATGTATTCCCTACAAACCACTACCTTGTCAGGGATGGTCTGTGGGAGATCACCGCATATACCAAATTGCGTGGAACGTTCAGTCCATGTAACTCTTGTACTTTTTGCTGCATGGCCCGATAACCTAGAAACTTCCCTGGACCTTGTAACTCTTTCTTGACAGCACTTTTTACTGCTACTAAGTCGACTTCATAGTCGGTATACTTAATCTCGAAAAACTGCAGCCGGCGGCCAAGGCTCCTTAAACTCCATGCATACATCGGATAATCTAACTTAACAAAGTCTAAAATCTCATTTCGCTGTAGGTTCTGGCGAACATATTTCTGGAGATCACTTCTCAGAGCCTCATCATTTTCCCACTCTGGATTTCTAATGCGCTCCGCCATCTTGGATTGGAGCAGAATGCGCCCATTGCATTATGGGCTATGGCCCTCCTAGGCCGTGAGTTTCAGTTTAGTTTTAGTTTAGTTTAGTCTGAATTCAATCTCACTGCGTGAAAATAAAACTCAACACATCTAAAACTGAGACAAAATAAAACGTCCTCAGAATGAATGAATGAATTTATCTTATAAAACAGTCAAGAAAAAATTAAACCCCTCCTTTAAAAGAATAAATAAATAAGACAAATAAAAAAACAGTAAACTATAGGAAAAAATACAAGAAATAGAAAAACAATTATTGATTTTGCTATGGCATGCATAGGCCACAATACATTTCTCTTATTTCAGGCTTTTGATGACAGTGCTGCCCTTCTGACACGATGCTCCGTTCAGTCCTTAAAATCCATTTTGGATAAGGAAGAAGCAAGAGGAACCGGCTTGATGTCAATGCTTACCACCAAGCAGTTGACAAATTTTGCAATGCAGGAAAACAGGCCAACAAGTTGATGATCGTGGCCTTTGAAAAGGGATCAGGTAGCCCAGCTGGTGTGGTGTTGCTTAAAAAGAAGGCCTATGATCCGGTACACTTCAGACCTCTCGGTGAATGCCCAATTGAGGCTGAAATGACAAAAACTACCAGGAAACTGTCCTGGGAGCTGAGTTACTGTGTCAAGAGGGCTGACGAACGCTCAATGTGTTTAGGAGATATTTGCATCTCTTGTGGGATAAAGGAAGTGGTAAACAGAGCAAAACAACATCCGCATGGGGCTAGTACTATCATCTGCCTTATTCTTGCAGGTGGATTCAAACACAAACCTGCATTGCGCATGCAACTCAGGCAGACATGGTAAGTCATATAGAGTCCATGGAACATAACGTAGCCAAACATGGGCAATTTCACTATTACTGCAAAAGCTGCAAATATCAAAGCAGCTGGAGTATTTAAGCAGTGCCAGAAATGAACATGTCCTAAACACAGCAAAGTGGATGACAGATAATGGAAGAACCTCTCTGTCCACGAGTTCACTACGGGACATTGTTAATACTGGTTGGTCTGTTTATCGTTACCCCGTACTAGGCCAGGTCAAATTGGGTTGGGTGGTAGCAAAACCAGTTATACCTGCTGCTGTAATGCTTTTTGATAAAAAGGTTCAGGCAAATGAATCTCTGCCTGCAAATGTGATCACAGCCCAGCAGTCAAGACATGATGCAGCCTATGTGCGAGTGTCCCTTGAGTTCCCAAGTGAGGCACCTGGTGATGGTGATGGATTGTGTTCTCCGGCAGTAACACATCCACGGCTTTTACATTAATGATCATCAAGATGATGATTTACAAACCGTAATGCTTTATCGCAAAATATATCCAAGAAGTTTTGTACAGATAGCTGAAACAGATGAGCACACTGAAATGAGCAGCAGGCTTCATAGGCTTTGACACCCAGGAGGCACCAAGAGACCCAGGAAGAAGGGATTGCAATGTTCCTCAACATTTCCGAGACAAGGAAGGCAATTTCTGCAGCAGGAGCTGAATAGCCTAAGAGGAGAAATACCTATTGATCGGGCCAGAATCCTTGGTGATTGTTATGGAGTTGATCTCTATGGACGCATGTTGTTAGACATCTGTGCAGTTTATGACCAGGATGAAGATGAAAGTCCAACACTGAGAAGCCTAGAAATGGCAGAAAAAGCCCTAAGTACTGGGTATGTATTCCCTACAAACCACTACCTTGTCAGGGATGGTCTGTGGGAGATCACCGCATATACCAAATTGCGTGGAACGTTCAGTCCATGTAACTCTTGTACTTTTTGCTGCATGGCCCGATAACCTAGAAACTTCCCTGGACCTTGTAACTCTTTCTTGACAGCACTTTTTACTGCTACTAAGTCGACTTCATAGTCGGTATACTTAATCTCGAAAAACTGCAGCCGGCGGCCAAGGCTCCTTAAACTCCATGCATACATCGGATAATCTAACTTAACAAAGTCTAAAATCTCATTTCGCTGTAGGTTCTGGCGAACATATTTCTGGAGATCACTTCTCAGAGCCTCATCATTTTCCCACTCTGGATTTCTAATGCGCTCCGCCATCTTGGATTGGAGCAGAATGCGCCCATTGCATTATGGGCTATGGCCCTCCTAGGCCGTGAGTTTCAGTTTAGTTTTAGTTTAGTTTAGTCTGAATTCAATCTCACTGCGTGAAAATAAAACTCAACACATCTAAAACTGAGACAAAATAAAACGTCCTCAGAATGAATGAATGAATTTATCTTATAAAACAGTCAAGAAAAAATTAAACCCCTCCTTTAAAAGAATAAATAAATAAGACAAATAAAAAAACAGTAAACTATAGGAAAAAATACAAGAAATAGAAAAACAATTATTGATTTTGCTATGGCATGCATAGGCCACAATACATTTCTCTTATTTCAGGCTTTTGATGACAGTGCTGCCCTTCTGACACGATGCTCCGTTCAGTCCTTAAAATCCATTTTGGATAAGGAAGAAGCAAGAGGAACCGGCTTGATGTCAATGCTTACCACCAAGCAGTTGACAAATTTTGCAATGCAGGAAAACAGGCCAACAAGTTGATGATCGTGGCCTTTGAAAAGGGATCAGGTAGCCCAGCTGGTGTGGTGTTGCTTAAAAAGAAGGCCTATGATCCGGTACACTTCAGACCTCTCGGTGAATGCCCAATTGAGGCTGAAATGACAAAAACTACCAGGAAACTGTCCTGGGAGCTGAGTTACTGTGTCAAGAGGGCTGACGAACGCTCAATGTGTTTAGGAGATATTTGCATCTCTTGTGGGATAAAGGAAGTGGTAAACAGAGCAAAACAACATCCGCATGGGGCTAGTACTATCATCTGCCTTATTCTTGCAGGTGGATTCAAACACAAACCTGCATTGCGCATGCAACTCAGGCAGACATGGTAAGTCATATAGAGTCCATGGAACATAACGTAGCCAAACATGGGCAATTTCACTATTACTGCAAAAGCTGCAAATATCAAAGCAGCTGGAGTATTTAAGCAGTGCCAGAAATGAACATGTCCTAAACACAGCAAAGTGGATGACAGATAATGGAAGAACCTCTCTGTCCACGAGTTCACTACGGGACATTGTTAATACTGGTTGGTCTGTTTATCGTTACCCCGTACTAGGCCAGGTCAAATTGGGTTGGGTGGTAGCAAAACCAGTTATACCTGCTGCTGTAATGCTTTTTGATAAAAAGGTTCAGGCAAATGAATCTCTGCCTGCAAATGTGATCACAGCCCAGCAGTCAAGACATGATGCAGCCTATGTGCGAGTGTCCCTTGAGTTCCCAAGTGAGGCACCTGGTGATGGTGATGGATTGTGTTCTCCGGCAGTAACACATCCACGGCTTTTACATTAACGATCATCAAGATGATGATTTACAAACCGTAATGCTTTATCGCAAAATATATCCAAGAAGTTTTGTACAGATAGCTGAAACAGATGAGCACACTGAAATGAGCAGCAGGCTTCATAGGCTTTGACACCCAGGAGGCACCAAGAGACCCAGGAAGAAGGGATTGCAATGTTCCTCAACATTTCCGAGACAAGGAAGGCAATTTCTGCAGCAGGAGCTGAATAGCCTAAGAGGAGAAATACCTATTGATCGGGCCAGAATCCTTGGTGATTGTTATGGAGTTGATCTCTATGGACGCATGTTGTTAGACATCTGTGCAGTTTATGACCAGGATGAAGATGAACGTCCAACACTGAGAAGCCTAGAAATGGCAGAAAAAGCCCTAAGTACTGGGTATGTATTCCCTACAAACCACTACCTTGTCAGGGATGGTCTGTGGGAGATCACCGCATATACCAAATTGCGTGGAACGTTCAGTCCATGTAACTCTTGTACTTTTTGCTGCATGGCCCGATAACCTAGAAACTTCCCTGGACCTTGTAACTCTTTCTTGACAGCACTTTTTACTGCTACTAAGTCGACTTCATAGTCGGTATACTTAATCTCGAAAAACTGTAGCCGGCGGCCAAGGCTCCTTAAACTCCATGCATACATCGGATAATCTAACTTAACAAAGTCTAAAATCTCATTTCGCTGTAGGTTCTGGCGAACATATTTCTGGAGATCACTTCTCAGAGCCTCATCATTTTCCCACTCTGGATTTCTAATGCGCTCCGCCATCTTGGATTGGAGCAGAATGCGCCCATTGCATTATGGGCTATGGCCCTCCTAGGCCGTGAGTTTCAGTTTAGTTTTAGTTTAGTTTAGTCTGAATTCAATCTCACTGCGTGAAAATAAAACTCAACACATCTAAAACTGAGACAAAATAAAACGTCCTCAGAATGAATGAATGAATTTATCTTATAAAACAGTCAAGAAAAAATTAAACCCCTCCTTTAAAAGAATAAATAAATAAGACAAATAAAAAAACAGTAAACTATAGGAAAAAATACAAGAAATAGAAAAACAATTATTGATTTTGCTATGGCATGCATAGGCCACAATACATTTCTCTTATTTCAGGCTTTTGATGACAGTGCTGCCCTTCTGACACGATGCTCCGTTCAGTCCTTAAAATCCATTTTGGATAAGGAAGAAGCAAGAGGAACCGGCTTGATGTCAATGCTTACCACCAAGCAGTTGACAAATTTTGCAATGCAGGAAAACAGGCCAACAAGTTGATGATCGTGGCCTTTGAAAAGGGATCAGGTAGCCCAGCTGGTGTGGTGTTGCTTAAAAAGAAGGCCTATGATCCGGTACACTTCAGACCTCTCGGTGAATGCCCAATTGAGGCTGAAATGACAAAAACTACCAGGAAACTGTCCTGGGAGCTGAGTTACTGTGTCAAGAGGGCTGACGAACGCTCAATGTGTTTAGGAGATATTTGCATCTCTTGTGGGATAAAGGAAGTGGTAAACAGAGCAAAACAACATCCGCATGGGGCTAGTACTATCATCTGCCTTATTCTTGCAGGTGGATTCAAACACAAACCTGCATTGCGCATGCAACTCAGGCAGACATGGTAAGTCATATAGAGTCCATGGAACATAACGTAGCCAAACATGGGCAATTTCACTATTACTGCAAAAGCTGCAAATATCAAAGCAGCTGGAGTATTTAAGCAGTGCCAGAAATGAACATGTCCTAAACACAGCAAAGTGGATGACAGATAATGGAAGAACCTCTCTGTCCACGAGTTCACTACGGGACATTGTTAATACTGGTTGGTCTGTTTATCGTTACCCCGTACTAGGCCAGGTCAAATTGGGTTGGGTGGTAGCAAAACCAGTTATACCTGCTGCTGTAATGCTTTTTGATAAAAAGGTTCAGGCAAATGAATCTCTGCCTGCAAATGTGATCACAGCCCAGCAGTCAAGACATGATGCAGCCTATGTGCGAGTGTCCCTTGAGTTCCCAAGTGAGGCACCTGGTGATGGTGATGGATTGTGTTCTCCGGCAGTAACACATCCACGGCTTTTACATTAATGATCATCAAGATGATGATTTACAAACCGTAATGCTTTATCGCAAAATATATCCAAGAAGTTTTGTACAGATAGCTGAAACAGATGAGCACACTGAAATGAGCAGCAGGCTTCATAGGCTTTGACACCCAGGAGGCACCAAGAGACCCAGGAAGAAGGGATTGCAATGTTCCTCAACATTTCCGAGACAAGGAAGGCAATTTCTGCAGCAGGAGCTGAATAGCCTAAGAGGAGAAATACCTATTGATCGGGCCAGAATCCTTGGTGATTGTTATGGAGTTGATCTCTATGGACGCATGTTGTTAGACATCTGTGCAGTTTATGACCAGGATGAAGATGAAAGTCCAACACTGAGAAGCCTAGAAATGGCAGAAAAAGCCCTAAGTACTGGGTATGTATTCCCTACAAACCACTACCTTGTCAGGGATGGTCTGTGGGAGATCACCGCATATACCAAATTGCGTGGAACGTTCAGTCCATGTAACTCTTGTACTTTTTGCTGCATGGCCCGATAACCTAGAAACTTCCCTGGACCTTGTAACTCTTTCTTGACAGCACTTTTTACTGCTACTAAGTCGACTTCATAGTCGGTATACTTAATGTCGAAAAACTGCAGCCGGCGGCCAAGGCTCCTTAAACTCCATGCATACATCGGATAATCTAACTTAACAAAGTCTAAAATCTCATTTCGCTGTAGGTTCTGGCGAACATATTTCTGGAGATCACTTCTCAGAGCCTCATCATTTTCCCACTCTGGATTTCTAATGCGCTCCGCCATCTTGGATTGGAGCAGAATGCGCCCATTGCATTATGGGCTATGGCCCTCCTAGGCCGTGAGTTTCAGTTTAGTTTTAGTTTAGTTTAGTCTGAATTCAATCTCACTGCGTGAAAATAAAACTCAACACATCTAAAACTGAGACAAAATAAAACGTCCTCAGAATGAATGAATGAATTTATCTTATAAAACAGTCAAGAAAAAATTAAACCCCTCCTTTAAAAGAATAAATAAATAAGACAAATAAAAAAACAGTAAACTATAGGAAAAAATACAAGAAATAGAAAAACAATTATTGATTTTGCTATGGCATGCATAGGCCACAATACATTTCTCTTATTTCAGGCTTTTGATGACAGTGCTGCCCTTCTGACACGATGCTCCGTTCAGTCCTTAAAATCCATTTTGGATAAGGAAGAAGCAAGAGGAACCGGCTTGATGTCAATGCTTACCACCAAGCAGTTGACAAATTTTGCAATGCAGGAAAACAGGCCAACAAGTTGATGATCGTGGCCTTTGAAAAGGGATCAGGTAGCCCAGCTGGTGTGGTGTTGCTTAAAAAGAAGGCCTATGATCCGGTACACTTCAGACCTCTCGGTGAATGCCCAATTGAGGCTGAAATGACAAAAACTACCAGGAAACTGTCCTGGGAGCTGAGTTACTGTGTCAAGAGGGCTGACGAACGCTCAATGTGTTTAGGAGATATTTGCATCTCTTGTGGGATAAAGGAAGTGGTAAACAGAGCAAAACAACATCCGCATGGGGCTAGTACTATCATCTGCCTTATTCTTGCAGGTGGATTCAAACACAAACCTGCATTGCGCATGCAACTCAGGCAGACATGGTAAGTCATATAGAGTCCATGGAACATAACGTAGCCAAACATGGGCAATTTCACTATTACTGCAAAAGCTGCAAATATCAAAGCAGCTGGAGTATTTAAGCAGTGCCAGAAATGAACATGTCCTAAACACAGCAAAGTGGATGACAGATAATGGAAGAACCTCTCTGTCCACGAGTTCACTACGGGACATTGTTAATACTGGTTGGTCTGTTTATCGTTACCCCGTACTAGGCCAGGTCAAATTGGGTTGGGTGGTAGCAAAACCAGTTATACCTGCTGCTGTAATGCTTTTTGATAAAAAGGTTCAGGCAAATGAATCTCTGCCTGCAAATGTGATCACAGCCCAGCAGTCAAGACATGATGCAGCCTATGTGCGAGTGTCCCTTGAGTTCCCAAGTGAGGCACCTGGTGATGGTGATGGATTGTGTTCTCCGGCAGTAACACATCCACGGCTTTTACATTAATGATCATCAAGATGATGATTTACAAACCGTAATGCTTTATCGCAAAATATATCCAAGAAGTTTTGTACAGATAGCTGAAACAGATGAGCACACTGAAATGAGCAGCAGGCTTCATAGGCTTTGACACCCAGGAGGCACCAAGAGACCCAGGAAGAAGGGATTGCAATGTTCCTCAACATTTCCGAGACAAGGAAGGCAATTTCTGCAGCAGGAGCTGAATAGCCTAAGAGGAGAAATACCTATTGATCGGGCCAGAATCCTTGGTGATTGTTATGGAGTTGATCTCTATGGACGCATGTTGTTAGACATCTGTGCAGTTTATGACCAGGATGAAGATGAAAGTCCAACACTGAGAAGCCTAGAAATGGCAGAAAAAGCCCTAAGTACTGGGTATGTATTCCCTACAAACCACTACCTTGTCAGGGATGGTCTGTGGGAGATCACCGCATATACCAAATTGCGTGGAACGTTCAGTCCATGTAACTCTTGTACTTTTTGCTGCATGGCCCGATAACCTAGAAACTTCCCTGGACCTTGTAACTCTTTCTTGACAGCACTTTTTACTGCTACTAAGTCGACTTCATAGTCGGTATACTTAATCTCGAAAAACTGCAGCCGGCGGCCAAGGCTCCTTAAACTCCATGCATACATCGGATAATCTAACTTAACAAAGTCTAAAATCTCATTTCGCTGTAGGTTCTGGCGAACATATTTCTGGAGATCACTTCTCAGAGCCTCATCATTTTCCCACTCTGGATTTCTAATGCGCTCCGCCATCTTGGATTGGAGCAGAATGCGCCCATTGCATTATGGGCTATGGCCCTCCTAGGCCGTGAGTTTCAGTTTAGTTTTAGTTTAGTTTAGTCTGAATTCAATCTCACTGCGTGAAAATAAAACTCAACACATCTAAAACTGAGACAAAATAAAACGTCCTCAGAATGAATGAATGAATTTATCTTATAAAACAGTCAAGAAAAAATTAAACCCCTCCTTTAAAAGAATAAATAAATAAGACAAATAAAAAAACAGTAAACTATAGGAAAAAATACAAGAAATAGAAAAACAATTATTGATTTTGCTATGGCATGCATAGGCCACAATACATTTCTCTTATTTCAGGCTTTTGATGACAGTGCTGCCCTTCTGACACGATGCTCCGTTCAGTCCTTAAAATCCATTTTGGATAAGGAAGAAGCAAGAGGAACCGGCTTGATGTCAATGCTTACCACCAAGCAGTTGACAAATTTTGCAATGCAGGAAAACAGGCCAACAAGTTGATGATCGTGGCCTTTGAAAAGGGATCAGGTAGCCCAGCTGGTGTGGTGTTGCTTAAAAAGAAGGCCTATGATCCGGTACACTTCAGACCTCTCGGTGAATGCCCAATTGAGGCTGAAATGACAAAAACTACCAGGAAACTGTCCTGGGAGCTGAGTTACTGTGTCAAGAGGGCTGACGAACGCTCAATGTGTTTAGGAGATATTTGCATCTCTTGTGGGATAAAGGAAGTGGTAAACAGAGCAAAACAACATCCGCATGGGGCTAGTACTATCATCTGCCTTATTCTTGCAGGTGGATTCAAACACAAACCTGCATTGCGCATGCAACTCAGGCAGACATGGTAAGTCATATAGAGTCCATGGAACATAACGTAGCCAAACATGGGCAATTTCACTATTACTGCAAAAGCTGCAAATATCAAAGCAGCTGGAGTATTTAAGCAGTGCCAGAAATGAACATGTCCTAAACACAGCAAAGTGGATGACAGATAATGGAAGAACCTCTCTGTCCACGAGTTCACTACGGGACATTGTTAATACTGGTTGGTCTGTTTATCGTTACCCCGTACTAGGCCAGGTCAAATTGGGTTGGGTGGTAGCAAAACCAGTTATACCTGCTGCTGTAATGCTTTTTGATAAAAAGGTTCAGGCAAATGAATCTCTGCCTGCAAATGTGATCACAGCCCAGCAGTCAAGACATGATGCAGCCTATGTGCGAGTGTCCCTTGAGTTCCCAAGTGAGGCACCTGGTGATGGTGATGGATTGTGTTCTCCGGCAGTAACACATCCACGGCTTTTACATTAACGATCATCAAGATGATGATTTACAAACCGTAATGCTTTATCGCAAAATATATCCAAGAAGTTTTGTACAGATAGCTGAAACAGATGAGCACACTGAAATGAGCAGCAGGCTTCATAGGCTTTGACACCCAGGAGGCACCAAGAGACCCAGGAAGAAGGGATTGCAATGTTCCTCAACATTTCCGAGACAAGGAAGGCAATTTCTGCAGCAGGAGCTGAATAGCCTAAGAGGAGAAATACCTATTGATCGGGCCAGAATCCTTGGTGATTGTTATGGAGTTGATCTCTATGGACGCATGTTGTTAGACATCTGTGCAGTTTATGACCAGGATGAAGATGAACGTCCAACACTGAGAAGCCTAGAAATGGCAGAAAAAGCCCTAAGTACTGGGTATGTATTCCCTACAAACCACTACCTTGTCAGGGATGGTCTGTGGGAGATCACCGCATATACCAAATTGCGTGGAACGTTCAGTCCATGTAACTCTTGTACTTTTTGCTGCATGGCCCGATAACCTAGAAACTTCCCTGGACCTTGTAACTCTTTCTTGACAGCACTTTTTACTGCTACTAAGTCGACTTCATAGTCGGTATACTTAATCTCGAAAAACTGTAGCCGGCGGCCAAGGCTCCTTAAACTCCATGCATACATCGGATAATCTAACTTAACAAAGTCTAAAATCTCATTTCGCTGTAGGTTCTGGCGAACATATTTCTGGAGATCACTTCTCAGAGCCTCATCATTTTCCCACTCTGGATTTCTAATGCGCTCCGCCATCTTGGATTGGAGCAGAATGCGCCCATTGCATTATGGGCTATGGCCCTCCTAGGCCGTGAGTTTCAGTTTAGTTTTAGTTTAGTTTAGTCTGAATTCAATCTCACTGCGTGAAAATAAAACTCAACACATCTAAAACTGAGACAAAATAAAACGTCCTCAGAATGAATGAATGAATTTATCTTATAAAACAGTCAAGAAAAAATTAAACCCCTCCTTTAAAAGAATAAATAAATAAGACAAATAAAAAAACAGTAAACTATAGGAAAAAATACAAGAAATAGAAAAACAATTATTGATTTTGCTATGGCATGCATAGGCCACAATACATTTCTCTTATTTCAGGCTTTTGATGACAGTGCTGCCCTTCTGACACGATGCTCCGTTCAGTCCTTAAAATCCATTTTGGATAAGGAAGAAGCAAGAGGAACCGGCTTGATGTCAATGCTTACCACCAAGCAGTTGACAAATTTTGCAATGCAGGAAAACAGGCCAACAAGTTGATGATCGTGGCCTTTGAAAAGGGATCAGGTAGCCCAGCTGGTGTGGTGTTGCTTAAAAAGAAGGCCTATGATCCGGTACACTTCAGACCTCTCGGTGAATGCCCAATTGAGGCTGAAATGACAAAAACTACCAGGAAACTGTCCTGGGAGCTGAGTTACTGTGTCAAGAGGGCTGACGAACGCTCAATGTGTTTAGGAGATATTTGCATCTCTTGTGGGATAAAGGAAGTGGTAAACAGAGCAAAACAACATCCGCATGGGGCTAGTACTATCATCTGCCTTATTCTTGCAGGTGGATTCAAACACAAACCTGCATTGCGCATGCAACTCAGGCAGACATGGTAAGTCATATAGAGTCCATGGAACATAACGTAGCCAAACATGGGCAATTTCACTATTACTGCAAAAGCTGCAAATATCAAAGCAGCTGGAGTATTTAAGCAGTGCCAGAAATGAACATGTCCTAAACACAGCAAAGTGGATGACAGATAATGGAAGAACCTCTCTGTCCACGAGTTCACTACGGGACATTGTTAATACTGGTTGGTCTGTTTATCGTTACCCCGTACTAGGCCAGGTCAAATTGGGTTGGGTGGTAGCAAAACCAGTTATACCTGCTGCTGTAATGCTTTTTGATAAAAAGGTTCAGGCAAATGAATCTCTGCCTGCAAATGTGATCACAGCCCAGCAGTCAAGACATGATGCAGCCTATGTGCGAGTGTCCCTTGAGTTCCCAAGTGAGGCACCTGGTGATGGTGATGGATTGTGTTCTCCGGCAGTAACACATCCACGGCTTTTACATTAATGATCATCAAGATGATGATTTACAAACCGTAATGCTTTATCGCAAAATATATCCAAGAAGTTTTGTACAGATAGCTGAAACAGATGAGCACACTGAAATGAGCAGCAGGCTTCATAGGCTTTGACACCCAGGAGGCACCAAGAGACCCAGGAAGAAGGGATTGCAATGTTCCTCAACATTTCCGAGACAAGGAAGGCAATTTCTGCAGCAGGAGCTGAATAGCCTAAGAGGAGAAATACCTATTGATCGGGCCAGAATCCTTGGTGATTGTTATGGAGTTGATCTCTATGGACGCATGTTGTTAGACATCTGTGCAGTTTATGACCAGGATGAAGATGAAAGTCCAACACTGAGAAGCCTAGAAATGGCAGAAAAAGCCCTAAGTACTGGGTATGTATTCCCTACAAACCACTACCTTGTCAGGGATGGTCTGTGGGAGATCACCGCATATACCAAATTGCGTGGAACGTTCAGTCCATGTAACTCTTGTACTTTTTGCTGCATGGCCCGATAACCTAGAAACTTCCCTGGACCTTGTAACTCTTTCTTGACAGCACTTTTTACTGCTACTAAGTCGACTTCATAGTCGGTATACTTAATGTCGAAAAACTGCAGCCGGCGGCCAAGGCTCCTTAAACTCCATGCATACATCGGATAATCTAACTTAACAAAGTCTAAAATCTCATTTCGCTGTAGGTTCTGGCGAACATATTTCTGGAGATCACTTCTCAGAGCCTCATCATTTTCCCACTCTGGATTTCTAATGCGCTCCGCCATCTTGGATTGGAGCAGAATGCGCCCATTGCATTATGGGCTATGGCCCTCCTAGGCCGTGAGTTTCAGTTTAGTTTTAGTTTAGTTTAGTCTGAATTCAATCTCACTGCGTGAAAATAAAACTCAACACATCTAAAACTGAGACAAAATAAAACGTCCTCAGAATGAATGAATGAATTTATCTTATAAAACAGTCAAGAAAAAATTAAACCCCTCCTTTAAAAGAATAAATAAATAAGACAAATAAAAAAACAGTAAACTATAGGAAAAAATACAAGAAATAGAAAAACAATTATTGATTTTGCTATGGCATGCATAGGCCACAATACATTTCTCTTATTTCAGGCTTTTGATGACAGTGCTGCCCTTCTGACACGATGCTCCGTTCAGTCCTTAAAATCCATTTTGGATAAGGAAGAAGCAAGAGGAACCGGCTTGATGTCAATGCTTACCACCAAGCAGTTGACAAATTTTGCAATGCAGGAAAACAGGCCAACAAGTTGATGATCGTGGCCTTTGAAAAGGGATCAGGTAGCCCAGCTGGTGTGGTGTTGCTTAAAAAGAAGGCCTATGATCCGGTACACTTCAGACCTCTCGGTGAATGCCCAATTGAGGCTGAAATGACAAAAACTACCAGGAAACTGTCCTGGGAGCTGAGTTACTGTGTCAAGAGGGCTGACGAACGCTCAATGTGTTTAGGAGATATTTGCATCTCTTGTGGGATAAAGGAAGTGGTAAACAGAGCAAAACAACATCCGCATGGGGCTAGTACTATCATCTGCCTTATTCTTGCAGGTGGATTCAAACACAAACCTGCATTGCGCATGCAACTCAGGCAGACATGGTAAGTCATATAGAGTCCATGGAACATAACGTAGCCAAACATGGGCAATTTCACTATTACTGCAAAAGCTGCAAATATCAAAGCAGCTGGAGTATTTAAGCAGTGCCAGAAATGAACATGTCCTAAACACAGCAAAGTGGATGACAGATAATGGAAGAACCTCTCTGTCCACGAGTTCACTACGGGACATTGTTAATACTGGTTGGTCTGTTTATCGTTACCCCGTACTAGGCCAGGTCAAATTGGGTTGGGTGGTAGCAAAACCAGTTATACCTGCTGCTGTAATGCTTTTTGATAAAAAGGTTCAGGCAAATGAATCTCTGCCTGCAAATGTGATCACAGCCCAGCAGTCAAGACATGATGCAGCCTATGTGCGAGTGTCCCTTGAGTTCCCAAGTGAGGCACCTGGTGATGGTGATGGATTGTGTTCTCCGGCAGTAACACATCCACGGCTTTTACATTAATGATCATCAAGATGATGATTTACAAACCGTAATGCTTTATCGCAAAATATATCCAAGAAGTTTTGTACAGATAGCTGAAACAGATGAGCACACTGAAATGAGCAGCAGGCTTCATAGGCTTTGACACCCAGGAGGCACCAAGAGACCCAGGAAGAAGGGATTGCAATGTTCCTCAACATTTCCGAGACAAGGAAGGCAATTTCTGCAGCAGGAGCTGAATAGCCTAAGAGGAGAAATACCTATTGATCGGGCCAGAATCCTTGGTGATTGTTATGGAGTTGATCTCTATGGACGCATGTTGTTAGACATCTGTGCAGTTTATGACCAGGATGAAGATGAACGTCCAACACTGAGAAGCCTAGAAATGGCAGAAAAAGCCCTAAGTACTGGGTATGTATTCCCTACAAACCACTACCTTGTCAGGGATGGTCTGTGGGAGATCACCGCATATACCAAATTGCGTGGAACGTTCAGTCCATGTAACTCTTGTACTTTTTGCTGCATGGCCCGATAACCTAGAAACTTCCCTGGACCTTGTAACTCTTTCTTGACAGCACTTTTTACTGCTACTAAGTCGACTTCATAGTCGGTATACTTAATCTCGAAAAACTGTAGCCGGCGGCCAAGGCTCCTTAAACTCCATGCATACATCGGATAATCTAACTTAACAAAGTCTAAAATCTCATTTCGCTGTAGGTTCTGGCGAACATATTTCTGGAGATCACTTCTCAGAGCCTCATCATTTTCCCACTCTGGATTTCTAATGCGCTCCGCCATCTTGGATTGGAGCAGAATGCGCCCATTGCATTATGGGCTATGGCCCTCCTAGGCCGTGAGTTTCAGTTTAGTTTTAGTTTAGTTTAGTCTGAATTCAATCTCACTGCGTGAAAATAAAACTCAACACATCTAAAACTGAGACAAAATAAAACGTCCTCAGAATGAATGAATGAATTTATCTTATAAAACAGTCAAGAAAAAATTAAACCCCTCCTTTAAAAGAATAAATAAATAAGACAAATAAAAAAACAGTAAACTATAGGAAAAAATACAAGAAATAGAAAAACAATTATTGATTTTGCTATGGCATGCATAGGCCACAATACATTTCTCTTATTTCAGGCTTTTGATGACAGTGCTGCCCTTCTGACACGATGCTCCGTTCAGTCCTTAAAATCCATTTTGGATAAGGAAGAAGCAAGAGGAACCGGCTTGATGTCAATGCTTACCACCAAGCAGTTGACAAATTTTGCAATGCAGGAAAACAGGCCAACAAGTTGATGATCGTGGCCTTTGAAAAGGGATCAGGTAGCCCAGCTGGTGTGGTGTTGCTTAAAAAGAAGGCCTATGATCCGGTACACTTCAGACCTCTCGGTGAATGCCCAATTGAGGCTGAAATGACAAAAACTACCAGGAAACTGTCCTGGGAGCTGAGTTACTGTGTCAAGAGGGCTGACGAACGCTCAATGTGTTTAGGAGATATTTGCATCTCTTGTGGGATAAAGGAAGTGGTAAACAGAGCAAAACAACATCCGCATGGGGCTAGTACTATCATCTGCCTTATTCTTGCAGGTGGATTCAAACACAAACCTGCATTGCGCATGCAACTCAGGCAGACATGGTAAGTCATATAGAGTCCATGGAACATAACGTAGCCAAACATGGGCAATTTCACTATTACTGCAAAAGCTGCAAATATCAAAGCAGCTGGAGTATTTAAGCAGTGCCAGAAATGAACATGTCCTAAACACAGCAAAGTGGATGACAGATAATGGAAGAACCTCTCTGTCCACGAGTTCACTACGGGACATTGTTAATACTGGTTGGTCTGTTTATCGTTACCCCGTACTAGGCCAGGTCAAATTGGGTTGGGTGGTAGCAAAACCAGTTATACCTGCTGCTGTAATGCTTTTTGATAAAAAGGTTCAGGCAAATGAATCTCTGCCTGCAAATGTGATCACAGCCCAGCAGTCAAGACATGATGCAGCCTATGTGCGAGTGTCCCTTGAGTTCCCAAGTGAGGCACCTGGTGATGGTGATGGATTGTGTTCTCCGGCAGTAACACATCCACGGCTTTTACATTAATGATCATCAAGATGATGATTTACAAACCGTAATGCTTTATCGCAAAATATATCCAAGAAGTTTTGTACAGATAGCTGAAACAGATGAGCACACTGAAATGAGCAGCAGGCTTCATAGGCTTTGACACCCAGGAGGCACCAAGAGACCCAGGAAGAAGGGATTGCAATGTTCCTCAACATTTCCGAGACAAGGAAGGCAATTTCTGCAGCAGGAGCTGAATAGCCTAAGAGGAGAAATACCTATTGATCGGGCCAGAATCCTTGGTGATTGTTATGGAGTTGATCTCTATGGACGCATGTTGTTAGACATCTGTGCAGTTTATGACCAGGATGAAGATGAACGTCCAACACTGAGAAGCCTAGAAATGGCAGAAAAAGCCCTAAGTACTGGGTATGTATTCCCTACAAACCACTACCTTGTCAGGGATGGTCTGTGGGAGATCACCGCATATACCAAATTGCGTGGAACGTTCAGTCCATGTAACTCTTGTACTTTTTGCTGCATGGCCCGATAACCTAGAAACTTCCCTGGACCTTGTAACTCTTTCTTGACAGCACTTTTTACTGCTACTAAGTCGACTTCATAGTCGGTACAGTCGAACCTCGATTATCCGGACTCATCGGGACCTTGGTAAATAGTCCGGATAATCGAGAGTCCGGATAATCGAAAATATGAATATTAATGAGATCGCTCGTGTCTTTACATAAATCAAGCGGGAGGAACTACCATAAATGTCCGTGTATAAGCCGCATCCGTAGATAAGCCGCACCCCCAATTTGGAAGTGGAGATTTTGGAAAAAAAAATAAAAATAATAAAGTTGGAAGTTCCAGTAGAGTTGTATTGCTATAAACAAACAAGGACAAACAATCAAGGTTTCGAAACACCGACATAGAAGTTGTCACCTTTCACATTTATCAAGTCTGAAGAAAGCGAAATTTCATTTGTGGTACCTTCTTTTTCGTTTGAATTTAAGACATCTTTAACTTAAAATGCTCTTTTGATCTGATTTTTTAAGATAATCACTTCGAAACACGCCATAAAGATGAAATTCCTTCGCCATTGAAACAAAACGAACAAGTGCTTAGTAGCCAAGCTTTAAGTGTGGGGAGGAGTCTGGACTAGGGCCTGAGCGTCGTCTGTGTATCATAACACCAAAGCGGCCTTCACACCGCAAAGTTACACGAATCAAAAAGATGTTTGGAAACCCGCAATAGGCGAAAAACTTCATGCAGAGCAGAAGCTTGATAATGCAGTCGACAAAGTTGCTGTAAAGTTGTTAAAAAACAACGAAACGGTCGGCCATTTATCTCACGAGTACTCGAAGAATATTTCTTTGTCTTGTCGCACTTGCGAATTTCGAAAAGCACACAGGATAATATGCTGTTTCAACAGTCTTTTGAAAGGATTATTGGGCTTTTGCGACTTTGAGTTTTCACTATCACAACTAATTAATATTCATGAAAAAATTGG
>OZ026603.1:16618586-16648586 GCA_964020085.1 Micromussa lordhowensis
AGTGCAAATTTTTTTGTACATGTAAACAAAGGGATTGTATTACACTTCTCATGGCAACCGCCACTTAAATCCACATCCGCGTCCTAAAATCGCAACAAAACGAGCCCTCTGTCCAAAGTTATGGAGGTCTTCGATAATTAAGGAGAATTTAAACAACAAAACCGCTATCCAAAGAGTATTTACTTGCATTTCAACAACATGCTCATGCCAAAGTTAGCGTGATAAATACTTAGTTTCTGCTAACTTAATAAATTAGTCCATTCGGCTCAATGTTTCACCCTATAAAATTGCTGTCAAAATTACTTGAAATACCTTTGGAATTGTTGTCCTCCTCAAAAACTATGTTCAGGATCTTTGAAAATCGTTTCAAATTCGTTCGCATAATAATACATCGACCATTTTGGACTGAAATCAGGCTAAGTTTTGTTTAATTAATGATTAGCGAAATCTCTCCACTTCCTGTTCTCCAAATTAGGAGCCAAATGGAAGTAGAGCGAATTTCTGCGAAATCACGCAGCTTAACAGCAATGGGTTAAATGTGATTGGAACTATCAATTTGGCAGACAGATGCAAATTCAGTGGCAAAGATGGCCTAGATTTTACCTTCAACTGAATCCATGACCGCGAAAATCCAGCTGAAGATCGACACAGCAGGATCAGGGATGAATGAGACGAGTCCGAGAAGAGCTGGTACTTAGAATACAAAGTGGTGGCTTGACTACACAGCACGACACGGAGAAACGTTAAGAGTCTTGCTTAATTTTTGACTGGAATTTTAACCTTCAAAGGGGTAAAAGTTTCAATTTCATTTTATGATCTGAGACGATCCGAGTTGATCCGACTTCATCCGGGTCGATCCGACTCGGACTGGCGGTCCGAGTTGATCTGGTCCGACTTTTGTACCTGCCTGTTATTTATTTAAAGTCGAACACGTAAAAGGACCAAAATGCTCAAAACCATTAACAAAAAGACCTCATGCACCAACTTGTTGTGTTATTTCTTTAGTTTCTTTACCGAACAACAAAATGTCCAAAGGAAGCCGAGAAATGGCATATGCAAAAATGAGTTAATTGAAGAAAGGGAGTGAAGAAAATAAACAAACCGCCTGATGGTCGCCGTAAATTAAAAATACAGAAATCCAGCGTGAAAGGTACTGTTCACTTTCAAAACCTAAATTGCCAAATACAGGGGACCAAATGAAAGAAATGCGAAGAGAAGTTCAATAATAGTAATTTGTTGTTCAAGCTATTAAACGCGAAGAAACCTAGTTAAAAGCAAAACAATATTCCAAACTTTGCAGACATGCTTCACTACATCACCACATGTGCAAATTAATTCTTCATGCTAAAACGAGAGCTTGAGTTTTTACTGACCGCTTTTGCTGTCATTTTTAACGCCCATAGCCTTAACAATCATTCCAAATTACTAAGTCCGAAAAGCTGCTATCTGCGATCTATCGTCAAAACTTGCTTGGAAGTGCTGTGATCTTCATGTTTTTGGGACGATTGCAGGAAGAAAAACTTCCTTACCAGAAAGGTTTGTCATCATTTTTTTGCATCTGTTGATCTGTAAATCCTCTTTACATGTACAGACAACTTTGCTATGGCTGCAAACAATGCAAGCCCGTGCGGAGACTGGAGTCTGGCACGAGAAACATGGTGTGGTTCTACATGCAGTGAAAAACGTAGTGATTAACCACGTGTGTTTAGTGCAAGTACAGTGCATCTATTTATTCGAACTGTGGTGTTTTGGGGTTTGGATAAGTCAACAATTAAGTGTTCCTTGTGAAATAACCAGGTGAGTTTCATAGCTAACATTTCCTCGGGCTGTGATGCTATTTCGGCAGATTAATAGCTTTTTTGTGTGCCCAATGATTGGAAAGGTCATTTATATGTTTCCCTCAGCAAAGTGTGTTTGAAAAACGCTCGTGGTTATTGATAAATAGATCGAATTTTCGGGACGAGCGAATTGTCGTTTGAAAAAGCGAAACGACTTTTCGGAAGGAGTGAATTATCGTTCGAAAATTCACGGTGAATCATTGCGCGATGCGAATTATCGTTCGAAAAATCGCGCAAATCAAAACAATAGGTGTCACAAAAATGCAGGGAAATTTTGTCAAAATATTGTTTCAAGCGAAATTTCTTCGAAAAGCCACGAAAAGCCAGGAATTTCATCGAAATTTGTTTGCATTACTTTTGCACAATACTGTAATACATGGCTTTATGATATAGATTCCACGGTCACAGGATGAGAAAACATGGCTTTTCTATGCTCTGTACTGATACCACATGGTTCTTTTCTAACCGGAAAGTGCAATCTTCTTTTATTTTGAGTCTCTTACATAGTTTTCACCCAACCGCTTTTACTGTTTTCTCCAGGTGTGGTTTCAAAACCCCCGGGCAAGGTTAACGAAATCGCTTAACAATCAACCAGCAGTCCCTCTGAAGCTCCAACAGTCCATGTCCCTAAAGCTCCTCCGACCGTGGGAATAGACAGGAAGGCAGGTGCATTGTTTTGGAAGTCCCACTGTGCAACTTGCTCACCAGTATATGTAATTGTGTTTAAAACAGACCCAGCAATATTTACTTTTTCCTGATTTTGATTTTCTATTTTGTTCGTTCTTACTGGATTGGTGGCTAATAACAGGGGTGGCGAATGGTAAAGTCCGAGACCCGCTGAGACCCTTGTTTGAAAATGTGAGCTGAGACTTGAAAGTTTTAACAAAACTCGAACCCAAGACTATATTTTTCGAAAATCCGAGCCAGTTTTAAAAAGCTGTCCGCAGCGAGACACGAGCTACAGGATGTTCAATGAACAAAAATCCGAGACTCCGAGACCTCGCGGCCAAAAATTTGACAAAGACGAGATGCAAAGAAACACAAGATTTCGAGAGATTCACGAGATTTCGAGACTCATTCAAAACGCCTCCGAGATGTCGAGATCGGAACAAAAATTTCCGAGACCCTGAATTTTCTGAGTATCATTCGCCACCCCTAATAACATGTCCGCACTTAAAAAGGTCACTGTGAAAACACATGTATAAAGATATTTTAATAAAGACATTGATGTTGTTTAACTTGGCTTCATTTGAGAGAACGTAATCTTTCTCGTTTCTCAGCTGCAGTGCGATCGTACATCAAAGAAAAGTATAAACTGCTTATTTCAAGTTTCCCTTCCGACTTAGTCATACTACTTGTGAACATGGCAATATACACTGACTCCTATTAAGCAGCGCTGAGAGCGTGAGTGAATTCAATAATTCATTCATGTTCATGCATATACGTCTTTCTCAAATTCAGTAATTTGATTCATCCTTGATCATGCTGATTGCTCTTCATTTACCTAATCCCCTTAATGGGAGATAAATCGCGCAATGAAAGTCACTCTTGTTGAGTGTTTGGAGATGTATACATGACATTACCACTATTAAAGGAATCACTAGTGAAGCTAGAACTTAAGGGAGACATTCTAATCAAACACACTTTATTTATAAATGCAATTTCCTCTAACCTAGGGTTGTGTTTCTCAATATTGTTTTCTTACATAAATTGATGTAATGGACATCATACAATTTGGCGAAACTTATCACATGAAAGAAAGGGTTAGGGGAAATGTTTTTTAGCTTATCAAAAGCTAACAATCCTACGAACATTCCCCTTCACTCCTTTTCTTTAAGTGCCCCTTGGACGAAAATTCATATCTTTTTTTCACCCTTATTCTGCTACAGAATAAATCATTGGGTTGATTACTATGTATAATTGACAAAGAACTTTGACTGCAAACCTTCTAACGTAATAATTTTCGGCTCCAAAGTGTCTTAAAATTTGGCCGCCATTACCGAACTTTATTCCAAATGAGCCCACAATTGAAAAGCAGATTTCTTGATCATGACGTCAGAGGCTCAACATTTGAGTTGTTTTTAACGAGATTTGTATGAGAATTTCATCATGGATAGCGTCTCCGAGGTCGAAATGTTCGATTATACCAGTGAATCTAGTGAAAGAAGTCAAGAACAATCATCCGAAGCTTCAGAGGACACTTTTGTTTCAGCCAACGAAGACTTCTTGCCTTTCGACGAAAATATTGAGCCGATTGCCACGGAGAAAGAAGCGGCGGAATACCAGGAACAAATAGCCCAAGAAGAAGAGGAAGACGAGATGCTTTGGGGTAGATTCTCTGGGGAAGAAGACGTCGAAAACTGGTTTGTAGGGCTCTTTATTATATTTATGTCGCTTGTAGACAGGAAACGTTTTTTTGGGTCGGTTAACTAGTGGAAAGGCTGCCTACACATTTACACATCCACGTTACAAAAATGTAAGCTTTATCTGGGCATTGAACTATCCACTGAAATTTGTGTGCCTTGTCATATTAATTAGATCATTTTCCCACTTTTTCCTCAGGTGCAAATGCTCCAACTGCTCACTAGAGTTGGTTGTAAAAACCTGAAGAGTGCAGATGTTGTATGGAAGCTGATCGATGCATTGAAAAGATGGATGTAAAGAACAAAACATTTTATGTGTTCATACATACCTTTCTATGCGATCATGCAGAGGATAGCTTCTCTGGTCCCTTCTTCCATACAGTCGGAATAGCATGAGAATGGATTGTCCGCTTAGATCCATCAACGTGAAGGTCCCTCTCAAAACAGTTTTCTGTAAAATGTTCAGAACAGATGACAAAAATACCTCGCAGTGCGCAATTTGCCTGGTGTGTACGAAAGAATCGTAGCCACTGATCCCGCACAGCTCCACTTGCAGGGCTACGATGCAAAGAGATTCCACCACTATGGTTTGATATATTGCTACAGCCTTGCACCGTACAGAGACTTGACGGGATCTTTTAGTTACCAAGAGCAAATTTCACCATGAATTTCGATATGGAAATTAGCCATGTGAAGTTTTCTTGTTGAGCCTCTGACGTCACTACCAGTAATTTGTAGCCAAGCCTTCTAAAAAGTTTGGCACAAGGCCAAGTAATGGCGGCCGTAAAATCACGAACAAAACGGGAAAAAAAGTACTTCCAATCTTCGTAAAGCACTGAAATTTCGTAAGGTGAGTAAGAGAGTCCAATTCTACACGAAAATGTGATAGGATATGAAAATTTTGATCACAGGGGCACTTTAACTACATATTCTCTACATCGCGTCCTATAATTTTGACACCAGGTAAATGGTGCAAAACTATACTTTATTGAAACTTGAAGTGTTGGCGCAGATTGAAAACTTAAGTTTACAACAACATAAAAATTTGATGGATCCTGACTTGAATGAAATTTGTAGTCCCATCCCTTCCCCAACAATAAATCCAGTTCACCAAACCCCATGGAAATTAAATCAAATTGCCTTTTATGCACACCTTGCTTAAAGATAAGACCGGGATTGTGTACTAAGTCAATTAAGCCTAATTTTAGGTTAACTTTAAACCCTTTGCTGCTGAATGATTTACCCAGTTCTTCCCTTATTTTTGTAGCTAATAGAAAATTCCTGGTATTTTTGGAATAACAGCTTACAGGAGGAGATGCCTCTAAGCAATCTTTTACCGCAATGAATGTTGCATGCCGAATTTCTTTCCGCTTAACAATTAATTGTTTTGCAAAGTGTTTTAGAGCTTATTAACGAGTTGCTACATTTCATGACACGACTACAATCCACATTCAGCTCCAATCCTTCTGTCTGGCAGAGTAGCCCTTTTTCATTTGCTTTACACAAAACCATTGTGCAAATAAAATTGGTCTTAATCTCAACAATTTTAGAAAGTAGAAAAATACCGTCACTAAACTCACGGACGGAATAAAATTCATTACACGAAACCATGACACCCTCTGGAGTTATGGCACACATGTACGGTTTGCTTCCACCATCATCTACCTGTTGATCAATCTGGGTTTCACATGTGGTGCTTGAGGGCTGCTGATTCCGGCCTCTTGTTGTGTTTCTTTTCTTCGCAGGTGGCACAGGCATCACGTTTGCTAGGAGGTCGCCCACACTTCGTGTAAAATATTCTTTGCCATCATACAGGCGCATTTCCATTCTTATTGGGTCTGATTCTATCACTTGGGCCTCAAGGAAACATCCATTTTCATCTTGGTAGTAAATTTGGTCACTGGAAACGGTTTTTGAAGGGTTAGGATTCTGTGAAAGAATCATTATGTAAGAAATGCAGTTGACAATCATTACACAATAAGGCCATGCAGCTTAAACAAATAACAAACTTGATGTGAATGAAAGATATGTAAGTGAGAATCGTAGGGGTGGCGAATAGTAAAATCGGAGACTTGCCGAGACGCAGACAGACACCGAGACCCTTGTTGAATATCCGAGTCAGAGACTCCATTTTGCAAAAATCTGAGCCAGTTTCAAAAACTGTTTGCAGCGAGACATGGTACATGAGCTACACGATATTCTAAGATAAATAAAGATAAGATTGATAAGTCAAGAGTTCCAAAATGTTGCGCCATGATGATTTAAAAACCTGACTTGTCGCTACATATTCGAAAGACTGCTATCATACGTTTTTAATTAAATAAACAATTTATCATGGTTTTGATCAAAACCCTTTGCCAGAAAACAAAAATATTTGAGAATCCGAGACGCAGAAAATAAGAAAACAAGATTTCGAGATCGGAACCAAAATTTTCCGAGACCCTGAATTTTTCGGGTACCATTCGCCACCTCTAATCATGGTATTGACTTAAAAGAAAATACAAACCTGTCGAGAGAAAAATACTCTCCTCTTCCTTGGCAGCTCAGACGTAATTGCTCTGATTTGGGTTTTGGAAACCCAGTGATTCCACTTCGCCGACCATCCTATGTACTTTACAAACGTTTCTTGGTCTGGTCTGTAAATTCTAAAACTTCTACACTATACCATATACCATTTACATCCAAAGCCTCAACTTTTTCTCCCTTTTCGTAAACCATTTTGTGATGAGCAAAACAGTGGATAGAAGATTCGGGCTTGCCAGTCGAGAACTGATGGAGATTTCAAATGACTGGAGAATTGCGATACCGCAAGTACATTCACTTTATCCAGGGAAAACAAAGCAACTTAATTCGATTAATCAACTTCCGAAATTGTACAGGGTTTTGTTTTGTTTTACGTCGGTTGGGGCAAGACCGACAAAGTAACAATGTGAAACTGATTGTGCAAAGAGTTTTGTTTTGTTTTGCGTCGGCTAGTAGTAGAGACCAACAAAGTGAATTCACCGCGCAAGACCGTCAATGATCACTTTATTATTCTGAAGTAGAATTCATGCTTCTGTTCCACAGTATGATACATTCTGCATCTTGGAATAAATATGTTATTTGCCAGCTGGGAGGTGCATATAGTTTTCAAGACCAAAGTCAAAGTTTTTCACTAAACAGACTGAAACCTAATCCCTTTTCTAATTGATAAACTTAATTTTCCACACACACAGGGGTCACCCGCCCAAAACGCAGACCATGCAGAATGTAGACGGCTACAGATTGTGCAGACCATGCAGACTGAGTACTTTTTCTAATGCCTGATTCACTTTTTTCGGTTCTACAGTTACAAAATAGTGTTAAATATGTTGTGATGTTTGTTATTTATCCACAGGCTGCACAAAGTCAACATCTGACTGTTGATTCAATAGACAAACGAGTTTAAGACTGAATGTGAAATTGCCTTTCCTGATCCTAAATGTATTAAAATCAAGAATAAAATTTAACTTCCACATATCCTGGGCACACATTGCACGAATTTTTGACAGCTTTGTGGTTTTAATTCTCTTGACCAATTTGTTTTTGTGTTATTGTCGTTGTTTTTTTCGATTTCCTTAGTCTCCATTAACTTGTTAACCAATTCATAAAACAAAGCAAGGACGATGACTCAAGGTGACGTTGTCCTACAAATCGCTTTTGCTTCAAAAAGTACAGAATCGCTATTAGACTAACTAGGAGTGCTGCCTCTTTCGCTTAGTCCATTGATCATGATTGTGAGTAAACCTCAATGAAATAATGCTCGCTTGAATGTTTTCTTACGCGTTACATACGACGCACTAACTTAACTAAGCGAATACAGTGACATGTCAAGTGAAGGAGAGATTGCTCATAGTTTAAACCACCGCAAAAACACAACTGCTATATAAGGCACTAATTCGTTGGCTGACGTTACAAACCACTTAATTTTAAACTTGAACTGACCGTTACATTCCTCACTTGAAAATGAAGTCAAGATGACTTCGAAATGTTGTGTCATATCACTCATTTTTGTAACCAAATGTATCTCAAAATGTCTTCTTGACGAAACGATTTGGATCCTAGTTGAGAAAGCATTTACGAGCAATTGGTTCAAAGTCACACACAAACTGAACATCAGCAAGTCTGATCTGGTTGAATTATTGCCAAGTGACAACAAAAAGTCAGCTGTTTCAGTTTGATGGAAGGCTATACGAACAGGTTGATGGCGTTGCAATGGGTTCACCCTTAGGCCCTCTGGTAGCTAACACCTTCCTATGCTCTATCAAAGAACAACTCGAACGGGAAAACAAGTTACCATCATTCTACAGGAGATATGTCGATGACACACTATCTTCAGTGCCAGACATTCAAAGTGCAACGACCTTCTTGTCAACTTTAAATAAATGTTATCCATCTATTCACTTTACGATGGAGATAGCCGACAGCAACAAGTTACCTTTCCTTGGCATGATGATAGAAAAGAAAGGCTGCGAACTGGTAACCAGCGTATACCGAAAACCAATGAACAATGGTCTCCTTTTACATTTTCAGAGCCACGTGGATATGCGCTACAAGAAGTCATTGATTAGAACCATGTTACACCGAGCCTACCGCCTTTCATCTTCCTGGGAATCGATCGTAAGAGAATGCGACCATCTTAAAGGGATGTTCTTTAAACTGGGATACCCGGATAGACTGGTTGATGCCACCATTACCTCGTTCTTAAACTCCGTCCTTCTGGATAAAGATCAAGTTAAGAAGAACAACGCCATGTCGGAGAGAAACATCGTTCGGGTCGTATTACCTTTCAAAGATCAGAGATCTGCAGACCTCGTCTGGAAACAACTCGAGGATCTTGGAAACAACGTCGGCAATCCAATACAAATGGTATTCATGAGTCCAAAAATTGGCGAGCAACTTCAAATTCAGGAGAGGAAATCACCTGTCGTTAGCCGGCAATGTGTTGTTTATCAATTTAAATGTGATCTGTGCGATACAGATTATATCGGCTACACTACTCGTCATTTCCATCAGCGAATTGAAGAACATAGAGCCTCCGCCGTTGGTACACATGTGAAAGGTTGCCACGGAACTTCAAACCCTGAGCTTCTGAAGCAGTTCTCCGTTTTAAAGAAATCTCAGGGAAAGCTTCATTGTCTTATCCGCGAAATGCTCTTCATCCGTGAGAGGAAACCGAAGTTGAACACACAAGTGGACTCAATTCGCGCGAAAGTATTTGTTTAGAACATTTTATCCTGCATGCACTAATTCGTTGGCTGACGTTACAAACCACTTAATTTTAAACTTAAACTGACCGCTACATTCGTCACTTGAAAATGAAGTCAAGATGACTTCGAAATGTCGTGTCATATCGCTCACTTTTGTAACCAAATGTATCTCAAAACGTCTTCTTCTGCTATATAAGGGCCATATAAATTAACCATCGTATCAACTTGTTACAACAACTGTAGTGCGCTGAGAATTTCAAATGCTATTCGGCTTTCTGTGAGCTCTGCATTTTTTAGCGTGATCATGGTCACGCTCCAACAGCCATTTGGATAATGCATTTTGTACACCTGAGTAGAAACTGCACATGCTGCTTGTGACATTTTATTACAAGTCTATTTCTACATTTTAAAAAAGCTTTATTTGAGCATATTTTGGACTAAACTGAGTTTTCCTCAGCTTGTAGAGTCTACTATAAAACGTCAACAGTCACATACCAAGCTAGGGCAACCTGTGAATGACAAACACTCCGATATATAATTGAACACTAATTAATGTGACCAGAACCAAAACATGTGCGAATCAAAAGTAAATGCAAAAACAAGAATAGGAAAAAAATTACTCAGTCTGCATGGGCTGCAGTCTCAGTACATTGGTCTGTGTTTTGGGGTGACCCCACATGCACACACATACATTATTGTGCAAAAGTAATGCAAATGAATTTCAATGAAATTCCTGGCTTTTCGAAGAAATTTCGCCTGAAACGATATTTCAACGAAATTTCCCTGCATTTTCGTGACACCTATTGTTTTGATTCGCGCAATTTTTCGAATTATAATTCGCATCATGCGATGATTCATTGTGAATTTCCGAACGATAATTCGCTCCTTCCGAAAATTTGATCTATTGTTTATTAATAACCACGAGCGTTTTCGAAACACACTTCGCTGAGTGAAACATATAAATTACCTTTCCAATCATTGGGCACAAAAAAAGCTATCAATCTGCCGAAATAGCATCACAGCCCAAGGAAATGTTAGCTATGAAACTCACCTGGTTATTTCACAAGGAACACTTAATTGTTGACTTGATCCAAACCCCAAAACACCACAGTTCGAATAAATAGATGCACTGTATTTGCACTAAACACACTTGGTTAATCACTACGTTTTTCACTGCATGTAGAACAGTGAACCACACGATGTTTCTTGTGCCAGACCCCAGTCTCCGCAAGGGCTTGCATTGTTTGCAGCCATAGCGACCGTTTGTGTTTATTCTTAGACCAGAAATCAGTCCCGCTCGTTTGCTTTACATTTGAGCACCTTGATATGTCCTTGATGGTCAAACATTGTGCATAAAGTTTCAAATTATACAAGAACTCGGATCGAGCTCCTTCACAAGCAAGGTCTCCATCCAGCTGGAATATCCAGGTCCTTGAAGAGCAAAGGTTTACTAGTAAGCCTCGCTAGCATCTCTCGAATAATCAAGAAACTACAAGTTACTGGCTCCATGGCGAATCTACCGAGCTCTGGAAGACCAGCAAAGTTGTCTGTAGATGCAAAAGCATTTATAGATCAACAGATGCAAAAAAATGATGAGACTACAAGCCAACAAATTCGGAAGAAGCTGGCAAAACAGGGGATTGCTGGGAGTTTGTACACCGTACGGAGATCACACCAAGAGCAAGGCTGGACTCAGCAGCGGACCACTTATTGTCAGCTCATCTGAGATGCTAACAAAATCAAGCGGTTGGAGTATGCATGGCGCTTTCTGGATAGTGGCGACACTTTCCATAATGCAATTTTCAGTGACGAGTGCTCCATTTCCCTCCAGCACTATCGGCGCACCTGTTATAGGATAATTGACGAGCCTACGAAGCGTAAGCCAAAACTGAAGCATCCTCTAAAAGTTCATGTCTGGACCAGACGCTCAACATGGTTTAGAGCTATGTTTTCTTCAGACGTGAAATTCATGCTTTCTTTTTATGAATGAGTCACCTCTGTATTTGAATACCGGTCAACTTGCCTACGTGCAAACTCGCCTACGTGCAAACTCGCCTACATCTTGTCAACTCGCCTACGTAGGCGAGTTCACTCAAGTAATGTATGCCTTTAAAACTTTATGTTATCATTATTTTGTGAACAATGTCCAGAATACTTTTTCGTTTGAACTGGCTCGACATTGGATGAAAGAATGAGGAATAAGTTGTATGGCGTTAAGTGTTGAGTTCATATACTTAACTGCTCATGTGGCTAGGAAGTGGATAAAAGAACGAGGAATAACACATTTTACACAACTCCGGGGAACAACGAAGTCGCTTATACTGGTGTTCAAATTCGCCTACGGAGGCGAGTTCACCAGTAGACGTAGGCAAGTTGGCGTATGCGAGTTGACCGGGTACTCTGTATTTCAATAGACACGGTCTCTCATAAGCAAGCTTTAGAAAAAGTTAGAAAAGAAAAATAGCGCGCTTGTAATAGGCATGGAAAGCAAAGAATATAACTACAGTCAAATCGCTTCTTCTAAACGTTTTGTGCTACTACTGCCTCCATCCACTTAAACAAGCCTTCATCTGTTAAATTGATAAAATTTATTCTCTAAAGGCCGACAATAGTAACACAAATTCACATGCGAACCATTTTTCTGTTGCACCAACTCCCCCCGCCCAACACATACATTCACACAGATTTTCTCCTAACAGATTTTCCCTTACAAACTCCTTACTGAATGGCTAATCTTAAACTCTTTACCTTTTGGGAGAGATTCAGAGGTACATTCAGGCCATGCAAAAATGAAGTGAATTTAGCAGAATGATGTTTGTGTGCCTCCTGTGTTAAGCTTTACTGCAATGAGTAAAACACACCTTTTATTTGATTGTAATCTGGCAGGTCTGCGCATGTTTGTACACTGCAGACACGTTTTCTTTTTCTCTGTCTCATCTTTTGAGTAACTTTAGAGTATAGAAAGATGCCAGAAACCATCAAAGCACTTAAAAAAGAAAATGCTAGTCTTAGGACACAGGTCGAGGCTTTAATGACACAAATCAAGAATCTTCAGGCAAAAGTTGATGGCACGATGATGAACGAGTCAAGTAATGCTTCCACGCCGCCATGTTCTTCTGCCACCGAGCAATCGAAAAGCCTAGAATTTCTTGGACTGGAATGTGACGACCTAAATAATTTCCGTGCGTCTGTATTAAAAGAGATTGCTGCAATTAAATCTACTTTGGGAAAAATTGCTGACAAAGTTGAAGGACATTCACTTGCGATTGAGGAAATTCAAACCTACAGCTACCGCTTTAATGTAAAACTACTTGGTGTACCCGAACTTGCGGCACGCGAAACTGCCCTACAGACAACTGCAATGTGTGTGAAGATATTCAACAAAATGGGCGCTGAAGTCTCCATCCACGACATCGACACAGCACACCGAGTGAAGCCAAGAAGTGCTTCAAGCAGGCCGGATCCTATTATCTGCAAGTTTACTAGACGGCTAGCTCGAGAAGAAGTTATGAGCAGAAGAACCGAAATCTCTCAAGTAGTTCCTCAAGATGTTGGTCTACCGGAAACTTCAAGTTTTACAAATGCAATGGTTGTAGATCACTTAACTCCTAAAACCCAGGAGCTCTTTAATGCCGCGAAGTCTTTTAAAGTGCAGCATGAGTTTAGTTTCTGCTGGACCAAGAATGGTACGGTTTATCTTAGGAAATCACAAGGTAGCCGTCCCATGAAGATAAAGGATTTCGATGATCTTCAACATCTTGCCCAAGACGACTAAGAATAGAAAACCGCAAACTGTAAGTCAATCTATCTTGTTTTATTTTGACAAAGATGACTGCAAAGACCATAAAGAGACTTGCCAAGGAAACGAAATTATTATTTCGTGAACTCCCATATCATGGTTTTAACTTTAACGATTTTCATGGTCGATTTAATAACAGCTTAATTACAAGCCTGCCGACCAAAAAGTACCTCGACCGACTAACAAGCTTACATGACCTAAACTTGTTTAATTTAAACATTGACTCGAATGCAAATCCAGATCGAAACTTAAATATTCAACCTATACAGTGTAAATATTATTCACCCCATAGTTTTAGCCAGAGTATTAGAGAACAAAACTCTGCATCATCCCATGACTCCAATTTTTCCTTACTTCACAATAATGTAAGAAGCTTGCAACGCAATCTCGAAAATTTTCAAGTCCATTTACTGGATGAACTTCAGTTACACTTCGATGTTATCGGGGTGACAGAAACAAAAATTACAAATTCTAATATCCCTCTTGATTTCGATCCCTCAATACCAAATTACAATTTTGAATACGTACCTACGCCTCTCTCTGCTGAAGGTGTGGGTATGTATATTGACAATGGTCTTAAATATACAGTTGCTGAAAGAACCAGTAATCAAGCTTTTCAGGCTCTGTGGATCACTATTCACTTTGCTAACAAAAGAGATATTATCTGTGGAGTAATTTATAGACAACACAATTGTCCAGAGAAATTCTTAAATTATCTCGATGAAACTCTCGAGAGGCTTTCCACTTCAGGTAAACCGATTTATATAATGACTGATGCCAACATAAACCTCCTCCGCTATGAAACTTGTAAATATGCTCAAAATTTTTTGCATACTCTTCAAAGCCTTTGTTTCACTCCAACAATAGATAAACCCACAAGAGTTTACAACACCTCGGCAACACTTATTGATAATATATTCGTAAACAACTATGATATGCATATTTTAAGCGGCAACATTGTTTCTGACATAAGTGACCATTTCTCACAGTTTTGTGTTTGCCGCTCATTAGGCAGGAAAATAAAGCCACGAAAAATTGTATCTCGCGACACCTCAAAATTTTCAGAAGAAAAATTTGTCAATGATCTCTCACAATTACATTGGGAGTCTATACTTTCAGAGAGTAGTAATGATGTCAACAAATCCTTCTCTACTTTTTATAACAAACTTAACAGGATTGTAAATAAACATGCGCCGATCAATACAATTTCTAAACGCAAAGCCAAACAACTTAATAAACCTTGGATAACAAGAGGCCTTAGGATTTCAATTAAGAAAAAGAATGAACTCTTCTTCTCCGGTAATAAATCCAAATACAAAATTTATAGGAATAAAATTTTAACTTTATCTAGATTAAGTAAAAAGCTATACTACCATGACTACTTTATGACTAACTCAAATAATATAAAGAGGACTTGGGACGGTGTTAATATGTTAATTAATCGGAAAAGGAAAAGTGAAAATTCAATAACAGCCTTAAAGCGCCCTGGAAACAGAGGGATATCGTACCACACCTTTGAGTTACCTAGCATACTAAACAATCATTTTGCATCAGTAGGTCCTAATCTAGCTTCTAAGATCCCCCAGTCGCAAATCCATTTCTCCAATTATTTATCCAAACCAAGCACTTTAGGGTCTTTTGCTTTTCAACCAGTAACTGCTTCCGAAGTTGAATTAGAAATTCTCTCTACCCCACACAACAAGGCATACGGATTGTTCTCTTGTCCAATTCCATTGTTGAAATGCGCAAGCAAAACCATTTCGAAGCCTTTGTGTAAAATTATAAATGATTCAATTACGAGTGGAGTTTTTCCGTCTAGATTAAAGCATGCTAAAGTCATACCAATCTACAAAAATGACGATGTGACTGATCCAAACAATTACAGACCTATCTCACTTCTTTCCGTTTTTAACAGAATCATTGAAAAACTTATCTACCGCCAATTGAAGTCTTTTTTAGAAGATTGTAACATTTTTTACCATTCACAATACGGTTTCCGAGAAAGGCGATCAACAGAACATGCACTTATTGATATAGTTAATCAAATTCAATCTAATTTTGATAAAGGGATATACACCTGTGGTATATTCATTGATTTGAAAAAAGCGTTTGACACAGTTGACCACTCAATTCTACTTCAAAAACTATATCATTATGGTATTAGAGGCATCGTGAACGATTGGTTTCGTTCTTATCTCTCGGACCGTATTCAATCAACCCAAATTGGACCTAATATCTCCAACAAACAACGTCTGACTTGTGGTGTACCACAAGGTTCTGTCCTAGGACCTTTACTCTTTCTCTTATATGTCAACGACATCTACAGGTCATCTGATAAACTAGCATTCTACTTGTTTGCTGACGATACAAATCTATTATATGCTAATAAAAATCTTCGAACTCTGGAGCTCGTTGTTAACCTTGAATTACATAAAGTTTGTGAATGGCTAACAGCTAACAAGCTAACGCTGAACGTTAAGAAGTCGAACTTCATTATCTTCCATCCTCATCAAAAGAAAATTGACTATCAAGTTAATCTTCAAATATTTGATAATGATTCCAAAACCTATTTGCCTTTAGAACAAAAGTCGTATGTCAAGTATTTAGGTGTGTTAATTGATTCTAATCTCAGCTGGAAATATCATATTGGACACATCACTTCAAAGATAAGCAAAACAATTGGCATCATCGCTAGACTAAGATATTATGTACCCACAAGCGTACTGTTAACAATCTATTGATCTTTGATATTCCCTTATCTGTCCTACGGCATTGTTGTGTGGGGCCATGCTGCACAAACTTACATCAATCAAATTCTGGTCTTACAAAAGCGTGCCCTTCGCCTCATATACTTTGCATCTTATAGGTCACACGCCATTCCTCTTTTTGTCTCCTCCAATACTATTCCAGTAAATATGCTTTATTTCAAATCTATTTCAATACTAATGCATGACGTTTTCAACAAGCTAACTCCATGTAATATTTCTAATCTTTTTAATTGCTCAAATGACATGCATAATTATAATACAAGGTTTTCTTTAGCAGGCAATTATCATATAAAATATGCTAGATGTAACCAACAATTAAAATCTTTTTCAAGACAAGGGGCCAAAATATGGAATAGCATCCCCCAAGAATTACGTAAATTACCGAAGTGTGTATTTAAGAAAAATATACAAAACCGACTTTTACAAGCTTTAATGGAGGAGGACGATTATGTTGGCACATCTTTTCTAATCGATAAATTTCAAAATAAATACTCAAAATAGCTTTGTGTAATTGCGATTTCTATTTCATCCATTTATTCATTTACCTACTTATTTATTTATTTATTTATTTATTTATTTGCTAGACGTGCATTTGTTTCATCTCTTTACTGGTATGTAACACTAACATTTGATTTACTCTTTAAACAGTCTTACTCGCTACCCGCCTAGATTAGCCTCAGCTATTTGCGGGTTAGCGTTGTTTTTGTAAAATTTTGTTGATTTAATAATAAACTTGACTTTAACTTGACTTTGGTCATGGAAGTCTTATAGGCAAGGAGACTGGAAAAATTATCAGTGTGGGAACTAGAATTATGGCCACAAGATCAGGAGACCTGTCAAAAAGTGAGCATGACTGTTGGATTAACTGGACAGGAAGCTCAAAAGCCATGGAAGCAAAACCTTGCAGTTGAGATGCTTAATTACACCAAACAAGACAGTTACAGAATTGGAACGTTTATTGGAGATGATGACAGTACCACAATGGTGTTGGTTCGAAATCAAGTTGACCACAGCGTAGAAAAATGGAGTGACATTAACCATGCAAAGAAAGCACTGGGAACAAGACTCTACCGTCTCCAAAAGCAAGAAAGATCTCTTGCCATTCCTGTCTTCAAGTACTTGCAGAAGTGTTTTTCATATGCACTCTCACAAAACAAGGATGACCCGAAAGGTTATTTAACCAAATTTCTTTCATCATTTATACATTAAAACGTCTTATTTGATATACTTGTTTTATTTTGTCTTAGTAGTAATTGTGAAATAAATATCTTTCCACAGCTCTACAGAATATCTAGAGTGCAATAAAACAAGTATTTTATCATAATCAAGTCATCACCTACAACAACAGCCATACTAATAATCATAATTGCTACTGCAGGTATCTCTGCCGCAATAGACAATATTGTTCCACATGCCTTTGGAGAACACAGTAAGTGTGGGCAGTGGTGCCAGTTCCTTAAGGATGAGAAAGCCAAACACAAGTCACTTCCCCATGGCTTGGACTTTGCGAACAGAGCTGATCAGCATTTTCAAACTTCTCAGAATGCTGGGTAACTGGCTCCATGTGATAACATGTTGGCAAATGAATCTTTTAATAACAGCGGGGCCAGCAAAGCCCCAAAAGTTTGGCATTATAGCGGCTCAGAAAGCCTCGTCTATCGTGTCAAGGCAGCTGCCTGTCAAAAAAGCCTTGGTAAGTTGAAATGGTAAGGTTGTTATGGTGCCATTTCTGTATCTAGTTGCATAACATTAGTGTGCAACCCACTTTTCCTATAATTATAGTTTATTATAGTATACGTATTTTTGATGAATAACACAGCAAGTTAGAGTTTGAAATAACAGCAAACTGTAGTTGACATAACTTTGTGTTTATGGCACAAGATGCCATAGTGCAAAACATTTTAAAGATACATGTACATGTAAGTGATCAAAGGCAACCCTTCCCCCAGTCAAAAGGTATAAATCAATAACAACAAAGAAACTTGATATAAGTATTTTAATAGGTTAACAAAGAAAACTGTTCATCACCGGGGAAGGTCACGCATCATCATGCACTTAAGTTGGACAGGAAGGCAAGGAAGAGAAAGCAAAGAGAGGAAAAGAGGGAGGTAAAAAGGAGAAGGGTAGCAATTAAAGAGGAAAAATGCAAAAACCAATTTCAGAGTACAATACGGGAAGGGACAACCTATGAAAGGGATGTAGGACTGTAGAACAGCTCAGAGGTGGAAGAGATACCGCCACCAACTGCAGTTCCACAAGTGGAAGTTTTGTCAGAGCTGAAATCAATGACTCAAATCATGTTTGATGTGGAAACTACTAGCCTTGGTAATTTCACTATATATAGAATGAACACCTTTCCCTGCCAAAAATTCAATACAACTATACAATTTAAAAAAATCTTTCCACAGGCATGTAATGGATATACATGTAAAATTATGGGGGGCCGTTCTGGTCAAAATTATATTAATTATTTTCACTGAAACAGAATTACTAAAACTTTTCGTTCAGTTAATTTTGTGGTGTCTTTTAATTAATCATTTCTACTCTCCGAATTATTTTTACGTATTTTACTTATTATTTTTCAGTTCTTCTACGTCTTAAATTAATTTCACCCGTCTCAGATTTTCTCATTCCTTTCATCCAGTATTTTTCCTGTGCACAAATTTATTAGCAAATCCTATACGACATTGCGGGCTGAGTTGAATCCCATAAGCCATTGCTCACCCTTGTTCAATATGGCGGCTCCATCAGGCTCCACATGGAACGATTCTCAGAAGGATGAAATTATCAGAATTGCAGAAAGTGCAATCTAAACTATAACTCAGCTTTCAAATGTTGTGGGAAGATCAAACCCTGCTCTTGTTCCAGCTCCAAGTATCTCAAGCAGTTCGCGCTCAGAAAACGCCGTCGATGAACTTCACCGCAGATTTCTAACTGCAGATTCAAGATCATCCAGAGGTTCAAGGTCGATACGTCCTGCGCCGTATCCCTCTCGGCGTCCCGCTGGACGACCACGCAAGTCGCTGATTGTGTCAAAAGATGTACTTGTTATTGAATATGAGCATGATAGGGTTCCTTCTAAAGCAGAAAAGATCAAACTCAAGAAGTCCAAATGAGTAATCTCATGTTTTGAAGTCAATAGAGAATGGTCTGCTAAAGAGCTAGAGAGAGTTGGCAACGTTGTTGAAAGGCACTCCGATGGAAGAATTCTGTTTTGAAACAGGAACACTAGTGGCCCCAAACATCCCAAGTGGTAGGCGGATAGACTCAAAGCTTTTACTAAAATCAATAGCCCCAAGCAGATGTATTTACATAAGGCTACTTGCTGAGCTTTCTGATGAAAGTGATGATATACGTTTTCTTTTCCACTTTCTCTTTCAATTGGGATGGAAAATTTCTGGCCAAATGATGCATCTGCACAGCCTTTCTTGTCTGGCTCTCTACAGTCTGACTTGTTTTGGAAATATCATCTAAAGTCCCCTTCAGGTATTTTTAGACAACCCACGTCACGCCGCTAAATCCAAGTGTGTCACTGGTAGCTTTCAATGCCTCCCTAAATCCATTAAATGTAAATGGTTTGTCAGCTACCCTAAATTCTACAGTCACAGGTACAGTGGACCATTCCATATGCTCAATGTTAAACGTGAAGATATCAATAAGGGTAGTTGTCTTCTTTGCAATGATATTCCCCAGCTTTAACATTTCTACAACTGAGAGGCTTTTTGGATACACTTTACTGACTAGACTCCCATGCTGCTTCTTAGGACTTGGAAGTGAAGTAGTTGTTGAAGCCTTGTCATATTGTGCTCTCTTGGGCTTTGGTATGTACAATGCAAAAAAGAAAAATAAACCAGGAAAAGAATGAATTTAAAGGTATACATACAGCATGTTGAAAAATATTTTAAAGAATTTTGCAGCATTTCCACGATTACAAAGTTCCTGATGTATTTATTTCCTATTTAAATTTGAATATTATTCTTCAGAGGTTGCAGACTGGCAACCCAATCTTACACTTTCTATCTCGTTTAACCAGAGAACACTTTTTTCCTTTTTAATTACACATGGACAACATACATAACCCTTGCAGATGAAATGGGGAGAGAACAAGTATACCAAGGCCAAGGCTATTAGAGTGGTTTTCCACTAGAGTGATGATTTAAGGACCTTTGCGCCCCTTGCTTCTGCACATCTTAAGTGCGCACGCTATTCATTGGCCACGTGCTTGCCACGTCATTTTCAAGCACACGCACCAAGTCAAAAACTCAACAAAATATAGAGTTGATGACCTTTGCGTTAACTTTGTGTGCGAATATTTTTGTTTGATGCTCGGGGACCCCCCTTTTTTCGGCAGATCACTTCCTTTTCCGATTCTTGCCATTATACTAAAAAACAAAAACATCAGTATGTGGGAAGTTTAAATTATATCTCGTATACTATTCAAATAGGGTCGAATTGGTCCATGGATACAGGTGTGCGTAACTTAGAAGTTGTATTTTTTTAAGGCTAATTCTAGCTGATTTAATGACATGTGTAGCAAAGATGTATCAAATTGGCCTTTATATGCTGTGTTAAACACACACAACTTAGATATGATTCAACTTAAGTATATGCTGATAGTAACGAGTCTGGCCAGAATCGCCTCGAATGACTGGAAATCCTAGAAATGTTATGGTCTGAGCTACGCCTTATCTTCAAAACGAGTTCGGTGACCCCAGATTATTTTTTTTACGTTTTTAATCTAATCTTATCATTTTCTACCTGCAGTCAAAGTTCTAAAAAAATCTGTACATGGGAAGTTTTCGGGCGCGAACGTCTTTAAAAGTAACTTAGGGCCTGATTACATGAGCCGGGCTGCTTCGATGTGCCGAGATGACTTTCAGCCTGGTATTACACGAGGCGAGCCAGCCCAGTTGATGGCTGATGCGATGAACCGTGGGAAACCGGAGCAAGCTTGATTTTGTACTCTCATTGGCTTAACCAGCCGGCTGGCCCAGCAAACGCAATTACATGGAGAAATCTCAGCCCGGTTAGCCAGGATCCTGGCACCGCGATACCAGGATCTCGGCTAACCTGGCTGGCCCGGCTGTCATGTAATTACGAAGTTGACTTCTATTGCGTTTAACAAACGTCCTGAGATCCTGGCAAACCTACATCATCCCGGCTAACCGGGCCAGCCTGGCTCATGTAATCAGGCCCTTAGAAAATCATGTAGTATCAGACTCGGGTAATGACTGATTTGGGGATACATTAACATACCTACCTACCAGCATGAATAAAAATCGTAAAAAGCCTCAATGTTTGGATATTTCATTAGCTACTGATATATAGAGTGCACCAGTTGTGTTAAAAAATTTGTTAACGTTGTACGAAGAGCTCTCGGCGACATACGCCAATACATGATGGAATTCAATGCATCCAAAAATAAAGTAGCATTCTTAGAGGATAACACAGATATGTGAAATGTCAAAACAACAAGTAACAAACGCAGTGGCTACATCGCAGAGGCTTTTGCTTTGACCAAAATCACAGCAACATATCCTGTAAAAGGAAGGTTAAGAAATTAAAACAATTGGTAAGCTTACCTCACGGCTGCGATTCTCCTCTTCCTCAAGTTCCCCTTCTGGTTTAACAAAGCGGATGTAAAACACTTTTTTGCTTGGAATTTGCGCCATCTTGTTATACGATGGTCCGTGTTCTCCCACCAACACATCACAAACCAGATCTTTCTCAATCTGGGGCCCAAAGTGCTTTTGACAGGCGTCCTTGATGTTGTGAATAGTAAGCTTGTTGTGTTCAAAGGGAACGTACTCCTGAGCTCCAATGCGAGCGTACTTTTGTTGTTTTCCACTCACATCCGCACTCATGTGTTGCACCACGATCTCCTCTACCACTGCACTCTCCTCTACGCCTTGATTTTTGCCTCTCCTCTTCGCTTTCTGCCTTGCTGCAAACTTCCTACACTCCACCATTTTGGAACCACGGGTGGGAGTGCCACAAGGACGCTGGTAGTGAGAGCACTCGGCTAATGCGAAAATCGTCTTCACTTTGCAATTGAAAGTGAATGTAGATTTCGGCATGGCCGAGGGCTGCCACTAATATTGTTTTTCATTCTACTTTAAAAACATATTTCATTTCAGTTCATCTACACTTTGCCTTATAGTTTGTTTCATTGTGCTTTCATAATGCTTCAACTTTAATTCTGAACCATGTTTGACTTTGCTTTGCACTTGCATTTCATTTTACGTTGGCTTTATTTGCATTTCATTAAGTATATTTACATTTATTTATATTTTAATTTCCATGTTACGTTTATTTTAAATTAGCATCTGTTTTATACTTCAAATCAATTTAATTTGAATTGATATTGTTATTTTGAATATAAATACCCTTAAAAAATCAGTGGCAGTTCTCGGCCACCATACATATGCATGTCACGTTGCACAGTTACAGCTACGGGAAACTTCCGGTTAACTATTAAACTTAGACAATCTCGGGTGAAATTTTGTCGGTATTCTTGCAATTCTAAAAATTTGTTTTCACCATTGTTTGCACTTCAAATGTTAACGATTTCCAAGCGCATTTTAGCCTCTGAAACTATCTTTCCACTATACATATAGAATGATTCATTTGGCTGTTTTAATTACACAGGTGGGCGAATCTAAAATAATAACGTCACGATTTGATCATCTCTCTGGAGATTTTGAATTGAAATCGCAATGTTTTGTAGTGTAAATAACTAACTGTTCAGATGCGTATATTCATTTGCTTGGGAAAGTACGGATTTGTGACTTTTCTCCCTCTTGTCTGCAAAATCTTATTCTGAAATCTTCGTAATTGCTACTCACGGCTGTGTAAAATATTTCTTTTCAGATATGCCCACCTCAGGCCCGAGAAACAAAGTTTATAAATATGCTTTATTTTATTTTTCCCGACGGAAGAAATGTTGGCACTTCGCCAACTGCGTCCATTTGTGAGGGATACCGGAACAAAATAAAAGAAAATGAGTATGTAATTTAAAACTGGGAGGGGAGCCAGGTGTGGGACTTCATTCTCAAGTTACATGGTAAGTAATGCTTTATACTTTACATCTGTACATACCACCATGTTGCATTATTAGTTATTTATTATTATTTAAGACGAACAAAAGCTATCACTTAGTAGGTAGCCTACGGTCTAGTTACAAGAAAGGGGAGAATTCAATAGTTATGCACCTCAGACTGTAAAAAGGTTCTGGCCTCTGGGCATGAATTTTATTGAACAAACAAATCAGAATGGGAGAGAATTTGTAAGGAGAAAGGCAAGACAACTTAGAGCACGCTAGTTCAAAACTACACGAGTGAACTCTGTAATAAATAACATTTCAAGTAACTCTTTCAAAAACTAGGCATTTATAATTGCCACTCTGAGGAGGCAATTAGCAAGAATGAAAGATTTCACTTCAGTGGTGGTTTCTTTCTTTTTTCTTTCTTTCCCATTCTTTTCCCCTTTGAGGATATTCACAAGAAGGCTTGCTTAACAGTGGCGGATCCAGACCTTGAGCTAAATGTGGGGCCCAGTTTTGATTTACCTTCCCTGCTGACTTTTCTCCCTTCTGTCATTTTTTCCTTTTTTACCAAAAATAGGGGGGGGGGGGCGGCTGTGCCCCTCCTCTAGATCTGCTACTGCTCAAAAAACACTTTCAGACATTTTCAATAACAGTAAATAACCTTAACATTTAATCATTTTCACAATGTCTGCGGTTGGCTAATCTCTGATCTATACATGAGCCTCAAGAATGTTGGACTGAAGAGAGAAATATTTCCATCTCAGCACTCCAGCATGATATTCCACCTCCTCCACAAATCCCATCATCACCACTGTCCGAACAACTTCCATATGAAACAACATGCCGAACATCTTCACCACCACCACCACAGCCATCATGTGAACCTGCTTCAATACCATTGACATCTCTGGAATTACCAACATTGCCAGAACCAAACTCAGGAACACCCTCAACACCACATCATTCTTCTGAAACTCTTCCACTATCTTCAACATCCCTGGAAGTACCAACATCGCCAACACAAACATCAACACCAGAAATACCATCATCATCCCCAGACGTTACACCACCCATACAACAGACATCACCTTATACACCTTCATCTCTGCCAGCACATCCCACCATAATTTCACAAGCACTTGTTCACCATCTTTACCAACAGGCACTTTTTACAAACCAGGCATTAATTAATATTTTAAGAAACCAAGAGAAAATATCAAAAAATCAAGATAACATAATCAAATCCATTAATTCGTTACTACTGCAGAGGTCTGGGGCGACGGATGGGCTAGCTACAGGGAGGGACAATGAAACTGTTTCTGGGGGATGGGGTAACATCCATTTCATTTGGGAGCAGTGACAACAGGTGGGGCTGCAACAGCGAGGGATAGCGTATATTTTTCTGGGGGATGGGACAAGACCTTTTTCATTTGGGAGTTGGGGCAATGGGTGGGGTTGACACAGGGAGAAGTGGAAATGTCAGCAGTCATGTTTTGGGGGTGGGTATCAATGGTGATAATGAGGATTCTTTCGATTTGGATATGGACACAGGTGACGATGCAACTGGGAGGGATAATCCAACTGTTTTTGGGGGAATGGGAGGGGGTGCTCTAAATTTGTCTTTGGGGAGGGATGATACACTTGTTTCTAGGGCAATGGGAGTGGGTCCACTAAATTTGTCCTTGGGGACCAGGAGGGATAATCCAACTGTTTCTGGGCATGGGGGGATGGGAGTGGCTTCTTTAAATTTGTCCATGTGTCAACTTCGTATGTTCAACTTTTACATAGTACTTACAGCTATTTATGCATGTTCTATAGATATATATTTAACTTTTTTGAAAAATCTGAAGTGTCCTTGGTAAAGCGGTCACAGACGGTCTTGACACGGCTGCATATCCTGGTGCTAATATAAGCTCTGGGGATTTAAACGCTTTTGTGCTGGAGGTCTGTAAAGGTTGTTTTTTTCCCATACATTCTCTCTAAATTTTCAGACGAAAAATGAAAGTTCTTAAATACGTCTGAAATTTGGCAGATGTACTTTTTGTGATACTAAAAGTATTGCTGTACCAAAAGTTTTCAACATTGGAGGAATCTGATGTCTGTTTTAACGAAGAAAAGCAAGCAGACTTGTAGTGCAATTGTGATGCATTATTAAGTTCAAAATAGAACAAGACATCACAGGTAGCTGTGGTGGTCAAGTGGAGATTGTGGTGTCCTGGCAGTCTGGTGGCCCAGGTTCAACTTGTGCTGTAACAATTGTTTTCCTTTTTTTTGTAGGTATCGTTTTATCAGACAAAACGAAACAGTGAAAACCAAAGTTATTTCATGCAAAATCAGTAAACAGCTTTTTGCGAGTTACTTGACATAGATTTTCTGCAAATTTTGCAACGAAAGAAAACCTAGGAGACTTGTAGTGCAATTCCAATGCCTTATTACGTGCAAAATAGAGTACGAAATCACAGCTACTTCTGGTGGTCAAGTGGAGATCGTGGTGTTGTGGGAGTCTGGTGGCCGGGATTCAACTTGTCCTCTGAACTTGTTTTTTTTCCTTTTTTTCGTTGTTAGACTTTTTTATTTGCAAGTATCCTTTTATCAGACAAACGAAATACTGAAGAGCATAGTTATTTTGCCAAAAATCAGGAAACTGCTTTTTGTGACTTAGTGCACACGTTGTAAACCATAAACAGAAATGTTTTCGGATTGTACTATAAGACTTGTAATTGTGAACAAGCAGTTGCATTTCGATGGTCCTAGCGGTTTTGCGATATTATTGTTTACTTATCTTTACTTCAGTTTGTTTTTGATATTTTGCTCTTGTTGTTTGTACATTTTTGCGTATCTGGAACGATTTTGATGACGCAAAGGTCATTTGATGAAAAGTTAGAACTAGTTCAACTGTGTTGTTTACAGTTACAACATATGCCATGTTAAACAATAGTAAGTTCGAGTTTGAATGTGTCCATCTTTGTTGTGTTGTATAGGTTTTTCGAAGAAGTCTTTAGTGTTATTTTCAAGTTGGGGTAAAACGAAAAGGACTTGTGTAACTGTTGGTAAGGTTTTCAGGAGTTTTTTGTGTGTAAGTTGCAAGATATAATTTTCTTTTTCTGATGGTTGAACAGTTTAACAATGATCGAGTAATCCACGCAAAAAATCACGTAGAGCATGGGAACTTAGCAAAGCAGATATCTTCTTTAGCAGTAGTATTTCTGTTGATTGGTTCGCATTGAACGATAGGGTGGAAATTAAGAATACAGATACATTTAAGTTATTGTTCAAATATAGCGTTTCGTTCAATATGTCAATGAAACTCGAGAGTCAGTATTTGTATTACTTGTTTGCATGTGTAATGCGTGTACTGTATCTTGATTTCGTTATTTTTAGTTCCAGAATTTTTGTGGTTCCTTGATATGCTATTGGTTTCTAAGTATACAAGCATATGACAGAACTTTCATTTTTTAAAAAAAATCCAAGTTAAAAATTTAAGACTTTTGACGGCCAAAAAGAAAAAAGCTGTGTCAAGCGGTTATTGAACTCGGGCCGCCTGCTTGCTAAGTAAAAAGCAATGTAGTGAACCAGTTAAGCTATAGTTTAAGTCCATGCAAAAAATTAAGCAGTTGATCTTTTTTTAAGTACAGTTGAAAATCAAAGATTGTTCGTTGTCCAACAGTTTGATCTGTTTAGGTAGAAAAATTGTTTTTTACTACCATTGAAGGTTTTGGTGCAGTGTTAGAATGAAATTTGAAAAAAGATGCAGAAAAATATATTTGGGCATTTTTTCAAGCAGTCTTTTGACGTGTGGGTATGAAAAGGTATTTGGGAGGAATGTAGAGAATTTCTCTTTCGCACGTTTTGTTTTTTGGGAGGAATGTACAGAATTTGTCTTTCGCACCTTTTTTTGAGGTTTCCTTTGATTTGTTCTTGATGTCGAGGTGTTACATTTTTGGGTATAAAAGGAAATATCAGGTGTTTTCTATCCTCTTTTTCTTCGATTTGAACATCATTGAAAGTCATCCAGAGTTTGCTGTGTTGATTCAGACAAGAGATTCAGGTTGTTACTGAAAGTGTTGGTAAGTTTCGGCTGATTCATGAATGTCTAGTTTGCAATGGTAGTCAATGTTTGGTTGAAATTAAGTGTTTTACGACCAGGAGGTTAACAAGGTTTCTTTGCTTTTCAGGTTGCTCTTATTTGCTATCGTTTTGTTCTGTATAAATCCAGTGTTTCGGAGACCTTCAAACTGTTTGGTAAGTATTGTCTTTCTAGCGAATGTTTAGTTGGAGAATGTCAGTGTCTGTTCTGTTCAAATGAAATGATTTGCGTCGACGAGGTTAACAAGGGTTTTTTGGTTTGCAGTTTGGTGTTATTTGCTGTTGTTAGTTGTCCAATTTCACGTCAGGAGATATCTTGATAGTGTTTGGTAAGTATGCGGTAATTTAGCCACATGTACTCTGCAATGTGAGTCACTGTTTCGTTCAAGTTAAGTAATTTACGGGTACGAAGTTAATAAGCTTTCTTTGCTTTCTAGGTTGATCTTACTTGGTCAAGTTTCTGTTGGAAATTTCACGTTTCATCAATATCATCTGTTTTTGGTAAGTATAGTACGATAAAGCAATGTCTACTTTGGACTTTCAGTGAATAGTTTGTTGAAATTTATTGACTTAGCTTTGCGCCGCTGTACTGTATTTGCAATGACTTGAAATTCAACTGAAGTTATGATTTTCTGAAACGTATGAACTATCTTGCGAGATTTGCATTTACTGCGAAAATTACCGACCTTTCTTTTTACGACGCACAAATTAAAACTGGCGGTTGATACAAGATTACTATAAAATCAACAGTCTTGTAGCTCGTTTAATTAGCTTTTTAATGGTGCATTACTTGTACAATTTGATTCAACTAAACGGCAGTTCTGAATTTTATAAACATTTTGTAGTGGTATGTGTGACTTACAATGTGTGACTTACAATTTGTAACTTGATAAACACTTACTGACTAACGGCACGACGCCAAAAATTCCGTTTGGGCTCCTTCACAATTAAACAGCTATAGTCTAGTAGCTTATTAATTTAGCTTTCCAACGGTGTGTTTTGTTCTAAAATAGGTTAAAACAAAGACGAGATAAAAATTTGGACAAATAACACTGCCGACAAATCCAAAGGAAACGGATAAGTTGTTTACATTTTTACGGCAAGTGAACAAAATGCACACGGTTCACTTATTTCTTTTCTATTTCATTTCTTTTGTTTTCATTTTTACTGACTGATTATTTTATTGTAATTGTTCACTTATTTATTTTCTATTTCTTTGTTTTTACTTTACTTTTTATTGATAATGACGTTTGATTTAAAAGCGCAACCCGCCTCGATTAGCTCTGCTATCTGCGGGTTGCGCAGGATTGTCATTGTATTTTCTTTTTTCAAACTAATAAAATGAGCGAGTAACTAATAAAATGAGTGAGAAATGAGCGAGTAAACGGTCAAAGGACAACAAGAAATATAGTGTGTTATAGCAAATGTTCTCTTCTAGCAGTGTATTGCATTTGCAATGAAATTAAACGAAACTGGAGTTATGATTTTTTTAGTCTATGCACTATGTTGCAAGATTTGTATTTAGTCCGAAAATTACCCACCTTGCCTTTTACGGCGCACAAATAAAAACTAGCGGTTGATGCAGGATTATGATAAAATCAACAGTCTTGTAGGTCGTTTAATTAGCTTTTTAATGGTGTATTACATGTGCAATTTGATTCAAGTAAACGGCACTTGTGAATCTTGTAACCATTTTGTAGTGGAATGCGCGACTTACAATTTGTAACGTGATAAAGACTTACCGATTTGGGGCACGATGCGAAAAATTCTGTTTGGACTCCTTCACAAGCAAACAGCTATAGTCTAGTAACTTATTAATTTAGCTTTCAACGGTGTGTTTCGTTGTAAAATCGGTTAAAACAAACACAAGATAAAAATTTTACAAGTTAGACAAATAACACTGCCCGACAAATCCAAAGGAAACGGGTAATTTGTTTACATTTTTACGGCAAGTCAACAAAATTCACATGGTCAAAGGACAACAACAAGAAATATAGTGTCTTCTAGCAAATTTTCTCAGCTTTCTAGCGGTGTATTGCATTTCCAATGAAATTAAATGAAACTGGAGTTATGATTTTTTTAACTCTATGCACTATGTTGCAAGATTTGCATTTAGTCCGAAAATTACCGACCTTGCTTTTTACGTTGCACAAATAAAAACTAGCAGTTGACGCAGGATTACGATAAAATATATCAACAGTCTTGTAGCTCGTTTAATGAGCTTTTTAATGGTGTATTATATGTGCAATTTGATTCAAGTAAACAGCAGTTCTGAATTTTTGTAAGCATTCTGTAGTGGCGTGCGTGACTTACAATTTCTAACTTGATAAACACTTACCGATTTACGACACGATGCAAAAAATTACATTTCCGCTTGTTCGCAAGCAAACATACAGTACCGGTCAAATGTAAGTTGACAGTCACTTGAAACTCGAACAACTCGACTCGATCCTCGATCCTCGAAACTCGAATACTTCGAGTATCGAGTCTCGAGTCGAGTCAATCGAGTTTCGAGTCGATTCGTTCAAGTTTTGAGTCGAGTAGTTCGAGTTTCGAGTCGAGGAGACAAAGAATTTATCGCTCTATTAACTTTTCCTGAGACATATGCATGTCAATCTTGTTGGTTTGCTTTTCGAGACAGAGAAATTTTCGAGTCTCGACTCTAGAGGCGGTAAGCGACTCTACGTTTGTAAATCGGTTGGCTTATCGAAATTGATTGTTTAGTCCCTCGATCGGTTCAACTTCTTTCGATTCAGAGTAAATTATGGTTCATTTCAGAGTAACAGTTTTGAACACAACGCTGAGTTTCGTTTACATCTGTAAATCAACTGTACGAAGGGCTCGACAGAAATCAGAAACGGTAACGCTCAAAG
>OZ026603.1:16653586-16663586 GCA_964020085.1 Micromussa lordhowensis
AGCCATCCATTCCCACTTTCTTGGCAGGTCCTACACTGTGGAGGTTGTCTCCTGGGCTGCTGTGTGGGGGAGCTTTGAGCTTGGGGTGGGGCCCGAACTCTCTCTTTAACTGCAGCCACTTCTGCCTTAAGCTCCCTTAGTTCTTTCATAAGGGCTTGCTCCACCTCAGTATTCTTTTTTGCCTGCTTGTCCCCTCCTTCTTGAACAGCATTTACCTTGGGGATTAGCTGTGAACCAAATTTCTGTGATCGCTCCATCTCGTTAATGTAACACACATTTAGTTTCTCGAATAACTCTTCATCGCTCATAGTTTTCTTCTCCAGGTAAGGCTTCATTTCGATCTTAATATTCTCATTTTGCAGGCCAAGGGAGAAGCTATGGACAAACATGCCATGTACTAAAGTAGGGTCATATTTCAGTTCCGAATCAGTTTCTTGAGAGGCAAACAAGATCTTTTGTTTCAAATCGAGAGGGCAGATCAAGAACTCTTGGGGTTTTTCCTTTGGCTGCTGGACAGTTGAGCTCAACTGATGGTATAGTTCGGTTGCTGTTCTCTCCTGATAATGAGAATGCATAATTCTCCTCAATTTGGCCAGTGTTAAAGCCACCTTACCCTCCAAATAACTTCTTAGGCTTAACGCTGGATTTATTGCTTTTATTACAGCTTCTTTAATTTCATCCTCGGTATAATCATTCTTTAAACCATTCTCAATTTGATGTACTAGCGAGGAAAAACTCAACCGATCCTTCTGCGACACGTCGCCAATCTGGCCCGAAATCTTGAAGTCACGTTTGAATTTTGAAATTGATACTGCGGGTTTTTGCTCTGTTTTGACGGTCGCCTTATTGTTTTCAGGGGCCTTCGGCGGTGCCGTTTTCTGTTCCTGTGCAATTTCTTTTCCCTGCATGCTTAGAGACGTCGATAACCCTTTGAGCTTCTCATAATCTAGTTCCTCCGTTTCGAGATATTTATTCAAAGCTCGGATAAAGACCAACCTTCCCTTGCTCTCAGGCGGCAAAGTAATTTTCAGCTCACTACAAACTTCTTTAAGCCTTTCCTCGCTCAAAGTACACAGCGCGACCTGAATTCTGATCTGTAGACTCTCGACATCCGCCATACTTCAAACAATTGAATCTTTCCTACTCACCAACAGTACAATCAGCCGTTCACAATAGAAATGCGACACTTCACGTCGCAATCAGTCCGCCGTCGACAGCCGTCAACCACAACCAACTCCCGCTCGACAAAATCAACCAAACGTACCAACCATTTTGTCCTTCACAACTCCCGGCGGCTCTTCGTCGATGAAAAGCTTCTTTGGTCCAGTCCTGGCAGGGTCGCCAATGTTACACGCTCAAATCAAATCAGAAAACGTTTACTGAAGCACAAGCTCTGTACTCCTCAAATATTCTTCGAGCACGCCATTTTCTCGCTCAAGTTCCCAGCATACATTGCGGTTCATAAGCTTGCAGTCACAAACTCAACAAAACATGTCACGCACCCTACACACGCGACTCGAAATCAACAGCTTCTTCGAAATATTCCAATCGGTTGTTTGTATTGATGCTTGGTATGAACATATTTCTTTCGATTCAAGGCTATCTTTAATCATAATACTAACTATGCTTTAATCCATTCGCTGATGATTTCACTTTTCCGGTCAGTTTTCAATGGGACGCTGTGTTTTGTTTTTACGGCTTGATAGAAGTTACATGTAGAAACTCTCGAAGCGGGTTATGTTTGATTTTAGACGCGCTCGATGCCAATCGAAATCGCCAAGGCTTGTCTAGTTGTTGTTTCTTTTGTCGCTCGGATTCAATAAGTTTCTTATGATTCAGATTAGTTTCATCCATTTGTTGATTATGATTTCAGAGTAACTTTTCTTGTCAATTTTCGATTCTTGACGCTGACTTCTGGCTCGTGTTACACTGGCATAGACCTGTATAAATGAAAAATCAGAAATAAACCCCGCACATCAATTTCGTTTAACTGGCCCAGAGTCCCAGATGGAAAACACCGACTCAGTCAATGAGCTAAGAAGTTATATTGTTATATGTCCTTGCTTATATATTCTGGGTAGCAAATATCATAGGAAAACTAAATATACAGACATCTACCGAGTATGCCTTTGAAATGTGCGAGTTTAAACACGGTTGGCGGAAAGCGTGATAAATTCATGTCATCACTGTTATTTTCTTTTTTATCGACATGAACGCCACGGTCGTCATAAACGTTATTCGGCGTGTTTCCTTACAAAAGAAAAAAAAATGAAGAAAAAGAAATGGCCAGGTTTCGATACAATCGACTTTCCTGGAGAATTCGAAGTTTCTATTAATGAAAACTAAGAACTTGACTAAATGTAAGCGTTACTTTTATGCATTAGAGGATAGAATCTTCGAAAACGGTGTGGAGTTTTGTTGTAAACACAATAGGCAATGGGGTTCATGGGATTTCATGTATTAGAGCATTGGTCATGACTTTTATTAGAAGTGGTGGCTCCTAAAGGAGCCATTTTTTTCAATGTCTGAAGAGTGCAGCTGGGAACCAGTTCCCGAAAGCTTTTCCCTGCCGCTCGACAACTATGGGCAAGACTTTTTGCAAGTGCCCGATATACTTCGTACACTTTTCTGCATCCACTCTCTCGTTCCAAAATCTTTCTATCCCATTGATTAGCTCTTCCTTTGTTCTCAGCTTTACGATGTTTCGAAGGAAATGCTTTAGCTCGTGCCAAAGCATTTCGATGGGGTTAAGATCTGGTGACTCCGGAGGGGTTTTCCACCAGTTGATCCCATTGTCTTCCATGAAGTTGCCAGCAAGACGGCTGGTATGCTTCGGGTCATTGTCTTGTTGGAATCGATGACCGTCGGGGAAGGTTCTTCAGATAAATGGTAGCAGCCCATTGCTGAGGATCTTGGAGACACAAAACTGCGCGTCCATGATGCCCTCGAAAACCATCAATTCTGTTGGCCCCCTCTTCGAAATGCCCGCCCAAACGTGAACTTTCACTGGGTGTTTGGGTTTCCCTTTCAACTTCGGCTGTTCCCACTTGCGATGGAAACTCAGCTTGCTATGGTTCTCTAGCAGAACTTGGTGCCTGTTTGCACCCAACCAAACTTCCGTCGAAGACGCCTAACTTTTTCTGTTGAAAATTGTAATCCGAAGTGTAGAAGGATTCTTCTCGTTAGCTCGGGCGAAGTTAATTCATCATTTCTTTCCATTTTGGTGTCGATGAAGTTCATCAGTTCAATCATAACGCCTTGGGATGGACGTCCGGATTTTGGTGCATTCTCGAGTGACTGCCTCTCTTGGTATCGCCTCAAGAATCTGATGATGCTCCAACGGCTAATCTTGATATCGTCTTCCACAAGAATTGTGACAATTTCGGACGCTCCTTTACCGTTTGATCGAAGTCTAATGATTCTAGCTTTGGTAAAGCACTCGTGTGCATTCGCTTAAGGCTAAAAGTTATTGATGCTGTTAGATTGATTTTTCATGACAAAAATTGGCCTTGTGAGTTCAGGTGTTAGCAGGTGTTCGTTCATACGCTGCAGCAGTACAGTAATTTCCCTTTATAAATTTCAAGTTGATAAGCAACTAAGTGCCTCATTCTTGTGTTTGGTATTTTTCTACTGTTTTTCTTGCTGCACACAGTGACACGAGTTCTTAATATCTGAATCTATGGTTATCTTCATTGTTTGATTGCAGTTCTTATTGCAATAAAATTGTTTGTTTTATTGGATCCAGTGTGTTTGGTCAGTTCTGCGCGCGTGCATTGAAGTTCCGAATCATCTGAATTAAAGTTCTTTCCATTGTTCGTTGCAAAAAAACTCTTTCAATGGATTCGGTGTGTTCGCTACTTGTTCAACAAGTGTCAGGCTTGCTCCACGCGCGTGCATTGAAGTTCCAAACCATTTGAAATGAAGATTTTCATTGTTCGATTGAGTTTCTCGCGGCAGAGATGTGTTTGCAGTGTTTGTGCAAAGTTGTTTGTTGATGCGCGGTGGTGGTTAATTGATGTTTTTCTATTGTTTGTTTTGTTCTGCGCGCGTGCATTGAAGTTCCGAATCATCTGTATTTAAGTTATTTTCATTGTTCGTTGCAAAACCGAAAACTCTGTTTGAATTGATTCGGTGTGTTCGCTAAAACTCAGTTGTTAAACTAAGTGTCAGTTTTGCTTCATGCACTTGCATTGAAGTTTCAAACAATTTGAATTGAAGATTATTTTCATTGTTTTGAGTTTCTCGCTACAAAGATGTGTTTGCGGTGTTTGTGCAAAGTTGTTTGTTGATGCGCGGTGGCGGTTAATTGATGTTTTTCTATTGTTTGAAGTTGAAGTTCGATACTAATTTGAACTCACTGAAGTCTCTTTTCATTGCTAGTTGTTCACCGATAAAAACGAACAGGCCGAGGAAAATTGCCAACCGCCATGGAAAAAAGCTACCGGTGCTAATCGCCAGAGGGTAAGTATCTTTAAATGTATACAAAAAGTAATAATCATATTTTAGTACATGAAAGATCAAAGCTGTCAATTTATCATATCCTTCATGCCGTTCTTAGGCCAGTGATTTTCTCTAGTGATGCCATTCGATTGTTTTTCTCATGCATGTGCGCAAATTGAACTTGGAAATAAAAAGAACTAATTGCTCTTTTTTCCTTGTTGGTATTGCAAAATTGTTTTGTTTGAATTGGTCAGTGCGTTCGCGTATTCGGTAATGTTTGTTGAGCCAAGGTAATTCTTTTTGCCGCGAGTCTTTTTCTATTTGCCGTGAGGTTTTTCTTTTTTGCCACGAGGTTATTCTTTTTGCCGCGAGTCTTTTTCTTTTACCGCGACGTTTTTCTTTTTTTTTCGTGAGGTTAATTCTTTTGCCGTGACAGTTCTGGGCCACCTTACCTTTCAATAACATGCGGACTCTTAAATTCAATGCTCAACTGACGAAGTCATTTTTCGTTCGGCGTCTCCTCACAGGCGGCTTCCGACTACCACGCGCTTCGCAGTAGCCAGGCTGGGAGGAACCGTCGAACATTTGATTGACGGTAGCGAAAAATGACTTTGTCGGTTGAAAGGCGCAGTAAACTAATGAAGGTTTTTTATGTTGAATGTCAGGTGTCAACCGGCAAGGAAAACCAGAAGAAAAAGGCTACTGTATTGAAAATGGTATCGGGTAAACAGCCGTTGCACGATTCAACAAGTGCCATCTTGAACCGACCACCAGTAGAACCCAAACCCTCCCAAAGCACCTCGGAGGCAGCCATAGACGAAGACGCTGTACTGGATCCGCTTGCTTGTGCTGATAATTCTCCACCGAGTTCTCCTGGCTACCTGGACGACCTTCTTCGAGAAGTTATCGGACTCGGAGACTCTAGGAGAGAAACTAAATAGGGTTTTAGATAATCAGAAAGCGTTATTTTCACTTGCGTCAAAATTAATGGGGGACGTGGCACAAAATTCGAGGGACCTAGCACAAGTTTCAAGTAAAGTACAACAAATTTCGCGGGAGGTACAAATTGCAAGGACTGGGGGTTCAGGGCTAGGTTTTTCAGCGGCAAGGGGACGGGGTGGGACTCCAGATTTATCATTGGTTTCAGGTTTAGGTTTCTCTGGGGGTAGGGGACAGGGTGGGATCGGTCAACAGGAGAGCACTCCAGTGGGTAGGGGACAGAGTGGGATCGGTCAGCAGGCCAACACTCCAGCAGGTTGTGGGGAGGGTGGGATAAATCTGGAGTGTACTCCGGATTTATCTTTGGGTTCAGGGATTGATTTTTCTGTGGGTAGTGAGATTCAAGATACTCGAACCCTTCAATTCATCCTGCAATGAGCGCAACCAGTCTCAGAGAAGGGAGGATTACTTACAATCGAACGGGAGGGAAGGGGAGGACGTTTTTCTGCGGGAGGCTATGAAAATTAAGTTAGGGAGTTGCTCAGTGGGGAACTTTGCCGTAAGGTTGGTGCAAACAATATTTTTGCAGGAAGAACTAGTGAATCGCAACTGCAGGGGATCACAGGGTAAGCAAGGGCTTAACCCTTCAAAACTAGCTACTGTAAAGGATAGCATAGCACAATGTACAGTAAGGAAGTATAAAGGGATATCGGGTTATTTATTGATATTCATGTTAAGGGTTAACTTATATATAAATTAAGGATTGCATTTACTTATAACTTAAAATAAAGATCGTTTGCTTCTAATTTTGTTGTCGCTCCTCGTTGTTTATCTATTCTGGGTGGCAATGCGGAAAGAAAGAAATGGATTCAGAAATCTGTTATACAAAGTCACAAACCGACATAAGAAGACATAAGAGCGATGGCACAATTGGGCCTGATCGCAGGTTAATTTCACAACAGCCGATTGTGTTTAAGTGTATTTTCGGGAGCTGTCAAAGTACTTGTAAATAGGAGCAGAAAAGTGTGTTACTTTTTCAGGGGACGTTCAAGTTCCCCTTCAAGCTTGAAAAGCGTTTATTTGATTTTATGCAGTTGCTTTTCTGCAAAATCTTTATATCTGTGATTTTTACTCGTCGCCAAATTGAGAATTGCCGGTTTTACTGTCGCACCATCATCAAAATCGTTCAACAAATCAAGAAAACCAAGAATAGCGGGCATTTGATATTCTGTACGAGTAATAATGAAGATAGTTTTTAAACAGAGATGATTTATTGCCAACGAGGCAGCCGAGCGAAGACGCAAGGCTGGCGAGGCGGCAGCATTATAGAACCGTGCAAGAGTATTGTCTAGGCGGAAAAAATCTCGAGTGATCGAGAGAAATGTTTGTAAGGTAACATTCCTTTTGTAAGGTAAGATTTCCGAGATTCCAATGACGTAGTGGAAAAGACATGCAACGGGCCAATCATAGCATGCAGAGATTGTGACGTCAAGGCCGCATAGCTCTGAGCGTCGATGCTCACCAGCTTTGACATTCATCGAGCGGAGTTGAAAAGTTTGAGGACATTTGCCGGCGCTGTTGTGTCTGGTGGATACAAAACTGACTTCAATTTGAACAACATTATAGCGACTCTGTCTTTTATTTCTTCGGTAAAAAATTCGCCAGCAAATGCCGTCAAAATATCGGCTGTTATTTTAAACCTTGCAAGCGATAAACCGGACAGCGATAAACCGGAGAAGATAAATATCTCGCTTCTTTCTGGCTGCTGCCTATGAACATTGCGTGACCATAAAAACAAAACGTGATACGAGCAGGGAGACGAGTTTACAATATAGATATTTTCTTAAAAAAATAATTTGAGGGGCCTTAGGTTTGCGTGACACCCTAATTTTTACCTGCTTTTGTAAGGTTTATTTGTTTTTATTTCCAATTCTAAGTGAGTGTACTTTAGTTAAGTGACATTGTCAGTGGTATATTCATCGAGCTAGCAAGCTCAACAATCGGCCAGCGAGCCAAAAGAGTACTCGGCCACCATGCCAAACTCGGCCAGTGTGCCAAATCTAGACAAGGCAGCAGATATCAAGCAATCAAAGAACTAGACTGAATTAAATCAAACCAAAGCTAAAACAAACGACAACTGTAACAAACTATCGGCCAGAGACCCACACCACACGAGAGTAAACTCGACATCGGCTAGCGAGCCAACTTTGTCACCGCAGCAAAAAGCGATCAAAGAAATATTTACATCACAATTTAAGACATTTGACGTGAATACTTGACTACAAAAAAGTGACGTGCACAAAGCATGACCCTGTTTTCAGCTCCAAATTAGTATTTGTTTTGAATGGTTGCTCGTTGGCACTTAGCGAGAGCTACATCTAGTTTACCTTTAGGAAATGTAAAAGTTGTGATTTTTTTACAGTCTTCTTACTAGTACTACATTTTAATATTTACAGTAAGCATTTGGTCTCAAGTTTCCATCTATCATGAGTTCATTTCGAGTCGCGATTCGAGAATCGAAGCGGAAAGCGACTTAATGGTCATTTGTTTGTCTACGGTTTGGATTGGTTTGTATACGGAAGATAATTATTTTCATCTGATTCAGGGTAACTTTGTTGATCAGTTCTAAATTCGACGCTGGGTTGGCGAGTTTTACATGGCTTGAGAGTGTGCATTTGTGCCCCAGAGTCCAGAGTCTCAGAGTGGCGATACAATGTAGAAAACAATTTGTGACCTGTAAGCTGTATCGCCGTGTTGGGTGGCAAACGAGCAACAGACAACAGATAAGGACTCGATAAGCAGACATTTGTTGAGTAATTTCCTTCAAATATACGCGAATCAAGCAAGTTTTGCAGTTTGATAGAGTCGCACACAAACACAATCGGCGGAAACCATGAAAAATTATGCAAATTCAAACAATCCATGAGCCGAAAAGGCGTTCGCTAACACAGGCGATGCTCAAGTTACATGCACTGTTGACTGTACGTTGATAAGTATTTTTAAATACAATATTTGGCTAGAAAATCCTTTGTATGTTATTTGGCATTTGCTAATTCGTACAACCGCAGTAACACATGGTAAATTTGCAAACGGCAAGCGAGTTGAAATTTCAGCTCGCTGGACCGAAGAGCTAGAAATATCATTTTGCACTGGCAGACGTTCTAATTTGCTTGACTCGTACGCATGTTGTTTTTTCTATGCAACGAATGCTATATGATTGCAATTCAAGAGTTCAACTCCAGACTAACGATTTGGACGTTAACATGAAATACATGTACCCTTGCACGAATAAAGCCTCACGAAGCGGCTTTACCACGAAGCGCGTTGGTTTTTTTTTCACTGTTACGTATTCGAGATGACCATGACAAACGCCATAAGATTAGCACAGCTGAGACTCTTTTACACCGCGCAATTAATCTCCCTAACACATCGCAAGGAAAAAACACTGAAATCAACCACGTCACTGATGCTCTAAGAGTCAACAACTATCCCTCCTATGTTGTTTCCAACATCTTAAAGCGGAAATTTTCCAAACCGCCCGCTCTAGCCATTCCTACGCCTGAAGAATTGGTCTACATGTTTTTTGTTTTTTTTAAATGGGCCGCACCTCAAGAGAATTCTAACAGTTTTGCCGTTCTTCCCTTCATCAATGGTGTCACGCAACCACTGACAAGAATTCTTCAAAGGCACGACATTCAAGTTGTAAACAAGCCCTTAAAAACTTTACAGCAAGAATTTCCTTCTCCCAAATTCAGACCACCTATCGAACATCAACCCAATGTGGTCTACAAAATACCCTGTGCCGATTGTGGTTGGTGCTATGTAGGCGAAACCGGCCGGTGTTTTGAAACCCGTAAGAAAGAACACGTCAGGAATGTCAAAACATATGCTAACGGATCTAACATTGCGAAACATGCGTGGTCATCCAACCATCGCATAGATTTTGACAATTCTAGTGTCATTGACAAAGGCTCATTTCGTATCAGAAAAACATTGGAGGCTTGGCACACCTCTGCTACCAAGCATGCGGACAATAACTCTAAGCCACTCCCGAACCAGTATTGTATTCTTTTCAAACAATAATCACTAGTTTACACGTTTATACTTTACTTTTGTTTTTTCCATTGTTTTATTCCACGTTTTTTTGCATATATTCGATCATTTTGTATTCCATTTTTATCCGTTGAAGGTTGTAGACTGTGACGCGAGTCACGCTTACAACCGGACTTGTTATCAATACTCAACAATTAGTCATTTATTCAACCTCATGTGATCAGGTTTCACTCGGTATATTTTCATGTTCAATTATTCTTGGACTTTGAGAACGCTCAGTTTGGAGTATAGTCGGATATTCTTTCTGAAATCCACAAGTACAATACTACCTTAGCTCACCCTGGAGTAGGACAGTGTAAGTTCTCGTTTCGTTTCGTTTTCCTATAGATTTCGCCGTTTTCGTGACTACATTTTTTGATTACTGTGATTTTAGTTTTCCACCGTGTGCCATGAAAGAGAGATGTAATAAACACCAATGCGACTGTTAGAATCGTGGTACTTGGTTGAAACGGCGTTTGCCTAATTCTCAAACACCGGGGTTGGGGAACGCGACATCGACTGACAGCCG
>OZ026603.1:16668586-16681086 GCA_964020085.1 Micromussa lordhowensis
TCTTGAACCAGAAATGTGGATGTCGCTGAGCAGTCAAAAAATAGCGTGGACAAACTCCAGAAAGAAGTCAATCACTGTGCCGACGCATGGAACAGAAGTTACTTAAGTGTACCGAGGCTATCTGGAGAGACCGAAGACAAAAGAACGGCTTAGTTTTCTTAACTGGCTACGCATGTACAACGGAAACAAGACACCTGCTAAGCTTTACAAACAAGGTACCACCACACTAGTTGGAACCAAGATGCGAAGTGTATTTGCAGACGAGTTCTTCCATCAGTACAACGTGTTGCACATTGCTCACTGAAAGTCAGAGGATCTGTAACATCCACATGCCAGCTTACCTGCTCCTATAAAATGCTTTGCAGCAGCTTGGCTGGCTCCTTTCTCCAGATCTGTGGAACGACTGCGAAAGAGTTAGAGAATACTTTTCTTTACATGGAAACAAAGACGAATACGTGATCAACGTTGTCCAACATGTCCGCATTCGCATCTGGAACTAGTATGACTTGTTGAGGTATTGTAATGAAATCTGGACACTTAACCCCCAACCTCTCCCTGACTCTATACTTTGATGTTGGCTTTGGAGATGTGTGTGGAATGAAAACCATACACCTTGACTTTTAGTGAATCTTAATAGCCTGCCTTGCCAATCAATTGCTACGGCCTTAGCTATGTAATAGCACAAAACAGACATTGTCGCAGCGCAGGGGGTTAACTGACAAACGGCAATTCACCAAATAACTTTCGTGTAGGAAATCCAACTTCTGTTTGCATTTGATAGCTCCAATTCCATTTGACAATCAAACTTGATTGATGGTTATTAAAATGTTCAATAAATTTCTGACGTATTAGATTAGATTAGCTAAATTGTGTTTAGTCAAAACACCATTTAAACTGAGGGTCTTGATTTCTATCACTATGTTTTGTGGCAAGTTTAAACTACCGTGTTGTAGCAGGAGAGGAGGTTAATACTGACAATATTTCAATCACTTTTTAGATTAGATAGATTAGTCTTGTTTTGTTTACCGAAGACTACAGTCTTGTTTTGTTCACGAATCGTTAGATCAGGTTAGATCAGAGTAACTTAGAAATAAAAGTTGCTGTCACTCAATCAGTCTGTGAATGTTTCTATAGATCGCAGAACAAGGTGACAGGATACGCAAACAAATGCCGCAAATAGATTGTTCTATTCTGTTAGACTGTGTTGCATCATGTTTGGTTTTTATCCCATACAAGAACAGTTGAACTGTTAGTCTTTCGACGATGGAGTCGATGGAGTCGACCCTTGATATTCACTTATGACCTCCATAGTCAAAGTTAGCAATACCGAATTAAATAAGAAAATCCAGGACACTCCTTGGTTTCCGTATTGTTAGCACTCATTAAATCCCCCACGGTTCTCATTTTGCTCGCCCTTAATTTTAGCTTTAAAAACGTATAACTTTTTTTATCTCAAGAGGAAATAGAGCATCCCAGAGTAAACAGACTACAGTATTAACCCATTGACATCCGTTGCGCCCTCATGCGCCCGGAAATATAATCCCTCTGAAATTCCAATGCGCCCTCATGCGCCCTGTCAGACATGGCACACTTTGATTGGCTGTAGCTAAGAAACCATACTCCCCTGAGAATTGAAACACAGTGAAACGTGACCAAACTCGCAAAAATACGTTCTATTTACGATTTTTCACAAATTTTTGAAAACAACAATTTAGTTCTGAACATGGCTTCTGGTCGATCTGATGAATTTCCAGGTTCATCCGATGAAGAAGAAGAAGATTTCTTTGCCGGTTTTACAGTAGAAGAAATTGGCCAAATGAGGCAGGATCGCCAAAGACGGCGAGAGCAAGAATCGCTTCACGATGTGGATGAAGAGATTGATGCTCTCATCAACCAACAACCTCAGGAAAGCGCAAGTAATTCCGATGTTGAGGTTTTTGCTGATGATGGCGATGAAGAAAGCAGCCGAAGCAGCGATGAAGAAACAGCTAGTAACGCAGATTCCGAGGATGCACCGCCAAATCCACTTCAGTGGTCTAATACATTGAGTGGAATCAATGTAGAAGAGTTCTCTGTTCGCCATGGCCCATCCAGAGATCTTGGGGACAATGCGACAGCCAAAGATTTCTTCAATCTTTTCATCAACGATGAATACCTTGATGAAATTGTCCGGCACAGCATTGCCTATGCGCGTTCAAAGGGCGACGCAACGTTCGAAACCAATCGAGCGGAAATTTCCGCGTATCTCGGCCTCAATATTTTGATTGGAATCCACGAACTTCCACAGCTGGCAATGTACTGGGATTCTGATCAATTTATTGGAGTCGAGGGCTTCAAAAAAAACATCCCAAAGCAGCGTTTTGCAACTCTGGGAAAGTACTTCCATCTTGCCGATCCAAATACCGAGGACCGAGCAGATCTGCTTTGCAAAGTTCGCCCATTAGTTACTCTGCTAGAACGGAAGTTTTCTGAAGCTTACACACCTGGCAAAAACATCACTGTGGACGAGAGGCTTGTGAAGTTCAACGGTAGGCTATCTTTCAAGCAGTATATGCCCATGAAGCCAGATAAATTTGGAATCAAAGTTTGGCTACTCGCAGATGCCGACACGTATTATGTTCCTCGCTTCCAAGTCTACTTGGGCAAGAACCGTACAAACAGTGACTTGTTTAGACGAAAAGGCTTAGGCTATTATGTTGTTTGGACTCTTGGTGAGCCCTATTTAGACAACAACCGACATTTTTTCTTTGATAATTTCTTTACTTCGGCGGATTTGATGCGAGACTTGCAATCGCGAAACACTTATGCTTGTGGTACCGTGCGCCAAAACAGGAAAGACTTCCCTGCCGACCTCAAGCGGATGAAACTCGTTGCAGGCGAAGTAAGAACCCGTCAAAGTGGAAATTTGGTCGCAATAATGTGGAGGGATAAACGTGTTGTCTCTTTACTTTCGACAAATACGCCTCCTGAGCCCGAAATTCACGCAGTGCAGCAGGTTGTTCGGGGACGGAGAAAGCGAGTTGTGCTTGCTGAATCCATGAAGAAACCTGACGTCGTTGTTGTGTACAACTCTGGGATGAATGGGGTCGATGTCAATGACCAATACAGAAGTTATTATCCACCTGGAACAACTTCTCGAAAGTGGTGGAAATACCTGTTTTGGTTCTTCCTCAATTTGTCCATGGTGAATGGTTTTATCCTGGAAAAACTAGCTGGCAAAAAGAAGCGACGCCAGCTGGATTTTCGTCGCGAACTTGCCAAGCTTCTCATTGCCGGATACAATGGTTACAAACGGCCCTCAAACTCTGGAAAGCGCGCTGTCTCCACCTTTACAACAGAGGAAAATTTGCGAGGACACTTTCTGGGGAAATTAGAAGGCCGGAAAAGGGCTTGTGCCATGTGTGCGAAGGCTGGGAGAAAACGAAAGGAAGGCCAAGGCCGCACCTACGAAACATCGTACGCATGTGAACAGTGTGGCGTTCCTTTGTGTCGCCAAATGCGGGGTGAAAGGTCTTGCTTTGATGAATGGCACAGCTAAACTTTGTTGAAATAAAGGGACAGAACTTTTCCTTTATTGTATATATATGCTATTTTCATTACAATGCAGTCTTGTTATGAAAATAATTGCATGCTTCGTGCGTAGCGCTTCACTAGTTGACCATTGTTCGCAGATGAACACAACTGATTTACTTCATTGTTTAGTTTCATTTATTGTATATAATCAGAACAACTGAATGAATTTGCATTGCCAATGTATTCTTGATTCATTGTGGAACTAAAATTGAAGCATTATATTAAGTTTGTTGGTCTTGACTCGCAAGTAAATGTTTGTGAAGTTGCGTCTTGTGACGTATCGTGATGTCAGCAATGGCGGGCAAATTCAAAATTGAATCGCGCTCAAAAGCTAAGGATTTACTTCTTCTTGGAGAGATGACCTGTTCCAAATTCAACTAGGATTTCATAATAGCCTTTTTTGTGTAAAATTGTGTTGTTTAATTTAAATTTCTCTGAAAGCTGATGGGCACTGTACATAACTCTGCAAAGGATGCCATGCTGAATGGATTTACCAATTTTCATATATTTTTCTAATAAAGCATCTTGTACATCTGTAAGATAAAAGTTGATTTAGTAAATCTTTATTATCTAAATAGTATTTCTGTGGATTTTTACAGCAGAAGGACAAAGGGAAAGCATTAAAATCTTGAAATATTTTAACACTGGTGTGTGAGTTCACTCAAGTGGCCATTTTGTCTGGATTTCGAGGGGTGGTCTGGGCTCAGGGTCTTGGATGTCAATGGGTTAAATACCACTCTTGCAAAATTTTTGCAAGCCTATGATGTTTGTGCATGAAGCTAAAATAGAAAAATAAAAACATTTCATGTTTGTTGCAATTCTGTGGTTTTATCAAAGATGGCAGGCTTTCGTTGCTGATATAGGGAGTGTAAAATAAAACAGTTCTCAAAGAATTTCTTGTTACTTTCCAATATGCAACAATTTGAAAATTGCTTATCTGTAAAACCAAGCTTTTGGGATAGGATAAAAAAATGACTGTAAGTGAAGCGACCTTCTATCTCCGAGTAGAAAACCCGTCCAATACTGGTGAACATTCTTGACAAATCCAATTTAGTGCAACATAGGCCACTCTCACCTCGGGATGACATCCAGTTTTTGTTAGGCAGTTTCTGTTTTTCTTTGTGTGGATTTATGACTCTAAACCTTGAAACAGGACGAAGGCTAAGAAATTGGGGTTTAAATAATACAACAATAACAGCCGCAAACTAATCGACCGACTTTTGAAATGCGATAGGACAAAAATCAGACCAGCACCGGTTGCAGCATGATGCCCAACTGCACGTCACGTTCGCTCATTATGAAAAAGTCACGAAACAATTCAGTCACTCTGCCTTTCAAAGACTCCTTGGAGGATTTACATGACATACTATGAAATAAGGTTGGGCCCAGTTATTTTGGAGTCCAAGAACAAAATGGCAGACAAAGAAATTTGAGCTTTCGAAGAGTATAACTCAAATGAAGCAGTGTACAGAAATACGAGTCAAAATTCCGCCGCACAAAGTTTCGTGTGAATTTCTACATGGCTTTCATGGGAAGATTTTCAACTTTTAGGTGGGTTTACTTCACGGAAAAAGGCAAGATGTCACTAAATTCTTTTGTGAAATGAATGTTTACAACTGAAACATCATCCTGGTTTGAAAATCTTAAAATTGACCAAATAGTGACTTAGGGCTTTTTCCACGCACCCCTTATATTTGACAATAAAAAATGGGGGTCGCCAAACTTGTTTTTTTTTAAAGCTAAAATAAAGGCTGTTTTTAGCAGGTCATATTGTTGGTATGGTAACCTACTAAGCCACAAAATTGACAGCAACTTGTTCACCAATGATCGGGTAGTTTTTTGATACCATAATTTTGGCATCAACCAATAAAGAGTGGTTATAATAACCCATCAAACTCTAAGTCTTGGAAAGTACTGGAAAATGTTTCCAGCCACCTTAACTTCCAAAAGAGAAAGGATTTCAATACAAACTTCCAACACCGAAGTATGATGTAGAGGTTAAATCAGTGGACGATTAATCTTTGTCACGAGCAGTAAAAATAGAACTGATGTCTTGCGTGCACTAAACATAAAACTCAAACTTTTCGTTGTTAACATATCAAATTCCGCTTGAAGGTAATCACTGAAAAGTGGGACTGAATGCTGCTATATATTAAGAAAGCAGAGAGTTTCCCTGATACCTTACTTATTCTTCAGATTATGCAGGATCCCGCCCATAATCCAGTGTCAAAATATCCATTGAAGATGAACAAAGACAGTAAGGATTATGAAGAACAGGTTGAAGTTGACACTGAGAAAGAAATTTAGACTTTCCACATGCCAAAGACTTCACCTGACGCAAGCCAAACGGAAGGTCAATCACTGCAGCAAAAAGATAACAAAAGGAAAAATGTAAAGGCGCAAAAAAATTAAATTCTTTGCTCTATCCCGAGTGTTAAGATCGTTACCGAAGTGGTGTAACGCACAAATAGCATGCGTGCACTTAGAGACATTTTAAATTTTAGACATGTGTATGATCTGTACGAGTTAAGTTGCGAATGCAATTATCACATGTAGATTAGGGTCCAATGCGACCCCGAGTGATACTAAACATTCACCAAAAGCTTGCATGCCTGGACAATTTTTTCCAGATTTTATGAATGTCTCTTTGTGTCAGTTGCTTCAAATGCAAATGTTGCTTTTAAAACCCAAAGGCCTATGTAAAATTGACGCTCATTTTCCTGTTGGGGTCCAACTTGACCCCAGTATAGGAAGAGGAAAGTTCAAGAGCACTAAGTGAAGTACTGGACAATTCAATGTAATATACATAAAGTGATAACAAGGAAGAAGCCTGTTCGATTTAGGACTGCTTTGTTCACATCAGACTTTGTTTCCCTTTAGTAATGGCAGCAAAAGGTAGAGTTGTGTATTACAAAATAGAGGAAACTCTCCACGCAGTTCTAGAAGGGCAGTCAGATGAATCTGAGAAAGAAGTTTCCGACAGCTCCGATACAGAAAGTGACCATTTGTCAGAGCCTTCAGACCAAAGTGATACCGAGTCAGCTCTTACACTACCACATGACAGGTTTGCAACAGACCAGGCTGTCACTCCTAAACCTCCAAAAGAGCCTAGAAGAGGTTGTGGTAGAGGTCAAAATCGTGGCCAAGCTAGAGAACGAGAGCAGCCAATTAGGGTTGAGGGGGAGAGGAAGATATCACTCAGGATGTGCTTATCGCCAATAGAACCACTTGGCAGACCATCCCACCAAATGGAGGTCAACGTGGCATGCAACACATAATAAGGACACCTCCAGTAATAACACATGCTGCTAAATGCAAATCAGTCAAGGAAGCCCTTGGATTTTTCATCACCCAGGGTTTTTGTTAGGGCCGGGACACCGGGACCTTTACTCGGCTACTTTAATTTTTGTCCCGGCTATTTCTTGCACAAGTTGTACTAAAACTCCTGTGGAGATTACGGTCAACTGATAATGTCAACTTTCAACGTAAAACAAATAAACGTTTGTGTTAGTTCTATGCTCTGGATAGTTCTTTCTTTGCGACAAATGTTGTGCACGTGTAGCTGATTTGGAGTTCGTAACTTCAGACGCTATGAAACAAAAGAAAGGCATTTATTGGCACTCCCAAAGTTCGTCATCTGAGTATCCAATAACCTCCTTTCGTGAGCAAATGTGTCAAAAATAAACAGTGTTGCAAAACCAGGAAGCCTCGCGAGAAAAGAAATGCGTGTTTCCGTCAAAGTTTCTCCTCGTGTTGCATCACACAACCGCAATAAATACAGCTTGGTCCATCGCTACAGTTCAGTCTAGCATTTACTCTCGAGAAAAAAAAATAAACAGTAGTATCATCTTTGTGACAACGTTACGTGACATATCTACTTTGGTGGCATTGCAGAGCAGCAAATGAAGCGGAAAATAAATCAGTACTTCACTCAGAGGTAAGCTGTTTTCTTTGTAGTTAAAATGTAATTAGTTATTACATCTCGCGCCGCTTCGCGAAGTCGATAAAATTGCGTTGCTATACGTAGTCTGACGTTGTTTTAATTTAATACCCGCAAGGTTTTCCGATTTTTCTTAAGCTTCTCTTGGTCTAACAACTTAAGATAGGCATGTCCTGTTGTGATCCAGTTGTTTTTCATTCAACACCATTAAAAAAGACAGTTTGTATTCAGGTTTGCACGTAAAACTAAATTTAGAAAATGTGTGCGGCGAAGCGAATCCAACTTGCTTACATTAGTTTCTGCTTTCACAGGAAGTCGGCAACAAATATTCATATCATATATATGAAATCTGCAGCATAGAATACAAGTTTGTATTGTGATATAACATGATACTTAAAGAATGAATTCATCCAGTTGGATGAAATACTTGGAGACAAAAGTTTTAAGTTTTGAAACGTACACGAGCTAATTCAATTATATTGAAACAAAGCGTGAATTAATTCATTGCATTGGAGAATTGTAAACCAGAATGTAGCAATTACACGAAAGCAACGTTAAATGTTGTTGTATGTTCGTTATGTTACAAAAAAAGAGTTGCAACTTTTTCACGGGAAAAAAATCTCCGATTATTTATGGCAGGAATGCGGAAGCAAATTAGGCACGCAAGACTAGCGAGACTTCCTGCCGCCGTGCTGCAAAGGCGAAACCCACTAGTTTCTCTTCACTCTAAAATTGGTATTTTAAGAATTTCTAACTATTAGAAACTAGTATCATTAATTTAAGTAGTTGTATTCTTAAATGAAGTAGTTAAATTCTTCAATTGAGAATCGAGGTTTTAATTTAAAAACCGAGGTTCTTACTACCGGAATTATATTAAGGAATGTGTTCTAAAATTAGGAAATCAAGTTTTAGAGTGCTTTATTTTTTTTAACGGGTGCAGAAGCTTTTAATGTATTTTCTGTCTTCCTTTTTCATTCCACAAAAAAGAACATATCCTTACCTCTTTAAATATAAATTAAATTGCAGGCCGACAACAAACAAAACATCTGTTCCGCAAGGGGAAACACATGGCAAAACACCTGTGGTTAATTTACTGTCGGCTACAACCATTGAAGAAACTACCAGTCAGTCATCCAATCCTAAGCCTAGTAAGAGCGTTTCTCTTCAACAAATGCTTACGGAAGATTCAGGGGCCAGCACATCACCCGCACCTTCCAGCAGGTCAACTACAAAGAAGCCTAGTGTGCCCGATATCAATGCTACGCGTGAAATGATCAATAATCTATTTTCAGCAGATGAAGTTGTGCACAGTTTTTACCACTGCACTGAAACTACATGCAACTACCAGAAGGAGAAAGGAAAGAAACAATTTGACCATGCATGGATCTTTCAACGCGATTTAACTTACGATGCAACAACAGGGCTGTGGTGGTTGCTTTTCATTAAAGAGAAGGGTATGTACTGTCTACTCTGCCGACTTGACCAGGCAAAAAGCAAGCACAATAAGAGTGCATCATACGGAATGGACCCACTGTATGTTTCTGGACCTCAGCACTTGTGAAGCACTGCAGTGGACAGAAACACCAAGATTCAGTTGCTGCAGAAATGCTTAAGAGGACCTCGATTTTTCAAGAAAAACTTGACGAACGTAACCTCCACAGGCATGAAATTTTGTATAGCGCTTTCATGTCATTGTACTGGCAAGTTCAGCATGGCATTGCCTACCGAAACTTCCCCTCCATGTTGAAGATGATGCGGTTGATAGGACTGGAAAAGCTGGAGCATTTCCAACACGAATCACTGTGGTCAGTAAGAGGAATCCTCATGACGATGGGCAGAGTGATAAAGGAAAAGATCACAAAAGCTGCAAAAGAAGCGAAGTGTTATGGCCTGATGGTGGACGATGTTACTGACATTCAAGTGAAAGAGCAAAACATCATTTTCATCCAGTATGTGGAAAATGCAAAGATCGTATGGAGGATGCTGCGTCACCAAACGCCCAAACCATCACTGACAACATTAAAGAAGAGCTGGCTAAGAATGACCTTCAGGTTCAAAATTTCCTGAGCTTGGCTTCTGATGGAGCTTCAGTAATGGTTGGCAAAAATAATGGCGTATCAGCATTGCTCAAAAGGGAGAACCCAAGACTGGTCAACGTACACTGTATCTGCCACAGACTTGCATTGGCTTGTGGGGACTCCAACAACAAGGTGGAGTACATGCACACCATAGAACGCCTACTGGTGCAGCTGTACAAGTGGCTCGAAAACTCCTGTGTGAAGACGGCAGCATATCTTAAGATGCAATTAAGGCTTCGAGACATGCAACTTCCCGCTGATGAGTCTAAAAGACACAAGATTGGTCACAAACTCCAACGGGCTTGCAGAACACGGTGGCTGTCCACAGACAAAGCGGTGCTGGGGGTTTGGCAGGACTACACTGCAATTCTTTTAATGCTCAATGCTGAAGAGTTTCGAAATGATGCAACTGCCATTGGCCTACTATCACAGATGAAGACCGTGAAATTCATAGGTAAAAAATGAGATTTTTATTTTGTGTTAAAACGGGCCTGTGTATGTACTTGAAAGATTGTTAAATTCTGATGGGTTTATCGAAAAGTCCAGTAAACGAACGATTGAACATCATTATTTTGATTCTATTTTTGTAGGAAGTATTTATATCCTCAAGATGATTCTTCCTGTCCTAACAACAATCAGCAAATGCTTCCAAGCTGGTGTAGTTTCATTTGCCAAGATTATTCCTACACTTCAGTATGCCAAGGAACAACTCAAGCAGATTGCTACCAACCAGACACCCATCACTGTGCTAACAGGTACAATGCTTTGTTTTAACTGTAATGTCAGGTATTATTTACAATGTAATTTTATTAGGTGTCAAGTGAAAATCAGTGTGGACACATGCATATTTTCTTGATAATCATAACAGTTACTGAGATATAATTTATAAATTAAATAATCAATTGATTCATCAGATTTTCTGTCATTCCTCATTACACGACTTGCAACCTGAAGGAAGACTCCAACTTGTTTTAAAGGATTTGAGAGCAAGAGACCAGCCAGACCAGTCACTGCCAACATCCCACCAAGAAACTCAACTCAAAAGCTTCTTGAAGCAGTATGTTGATGCCCTGACTGAGAACATTGATGCTCGGTTTCAAGAGTCCTCCCCCGTACTTGATTCCTTCAAGATATTTGATTTACTTTCTGTTCCTGCAAAAACCGATGATGGCTTCAGGTATTGCCTACTTTTGGTACTTTCACATCATGGTTTTAGCATTAAAGAAATTAGACTGCTGTTCAGTTTATGCTTTTAATTTATTGTTTTACAATTTCTTTTTCTTAAAGGGAATATGGCTCCAACATGATTAAGAAGCTGGCGGACCATTATTTCCCAGGACCTCAGCATGCAGAAGACCACCAACAGCTTCTTAAGGAACGGCAAAAGGCAAAATATGACCTGCTGCAGTGGATGGAAAATGATCTGCCACAAGCTATTCATCAGGGGGAAGGTTCAATTACAGCTACTGACTGGTGCCTATCCAAGCTAATGCAGCCACCCTATAGATCCCACTATCCCATGCTGTCATTCATAGCTGAAGTTTGTCTGAGTTGGCCAGTCTGTAATGCTTGGCCCGAGAGGGGAGCCAGTGTCCTGAAATGGCAGAAGAATAGGTTGCGGTCACGAATCAAAAGTGATTTGCTAAACCCCTTGTTGCACATTTCTATCAATGGGCCAAAACAACAGTCGAAGGAGTTGCCATCCTTAAATCCATGAAGTGGTTGTAGAGCGGCTGAAAGAAAAGGATAGAAGAAAGCTTAAAAAGGTTCCTCCCATCTCAGCTACTGTGGCCTCATCTTCCTTGCCATGTACAGCAGCAGTACCAGAACATCCACCACCACTTGATAAAGCCACTCCACATGATCTGGATTTGCCATCCTCCATGGAAGTTGATGATTCACAAAGCATCAATAGTGAACCAGACGTAGACGCATATGTTGCTGCTCTCCAGCTTGAATGCGATGAGAAAAGCCACAATATGGAAGATTCTGATTATGAATCAGACTATTTCTCTGATTAGTTATAAAGTATTAAGTATAGAATGATAATTCATTGCTCTGAGTTGTTGTCTAAGGTTGAATCACGCCACAAATGAATGCAATTAAGAATTTCTTTGCCAAAAGTTGATATCTTTTTAGAGAAGAAATAAATTATTAGTTAAAATTTTTTATTTGCGAATTAAAAACAAGAAAAACACCAGTCATTTGACATACATGACAAGCATGCAGAAAGATACAGTATGGATTACTGAAGCTGAAGAGTATGTGTTACAAGAGTATTATAGATTTATACCATGTCTGTTTCACAACTGTTAAAATGAATATTAAAATTGTGAAAATTAAAGCCAAAGTCATTTATTGGTTAAGCATTTTTTTATAAGATCCATACCAAAAGTTGCATGTTTCACAGTAACAAATGCCTTATTGTACCAGTTAATATAACAACAGAAAGTGTGCAAAGGTAGCCTAAAATGCACCCATTTGGCCCTAAAATTTTAAAATTTTCCTGGGGAACACCCCCTGCACCCCCCAGTGGGAGGGGGCGGCCCCCTTCCACATCTACCCCCAGTGCATACCCGCCATTTCGGTCCCTGTTACTCGGAAAAAGGTCTCTTTTATTAAAAACCTTAACAAAAACCCTGATCACCCCAACTATGGTTTATCTCATTGCTCTAGAAACTAATTGTGAGGCTAGATGCAGGGTCAAGCAATGGAATGAAGATAACCCTGACAATCAAAGAGATTGGCAGGAAGATCTTCATTGGACTTTGTCTTTATGCCTGGTTGCACAAATCAAATTTCCGAAGGTAAATGCAGGAGAGGGCTCTTCCTTTCAGAGCTAGCAAATCAGCTGATCATGCCACACATCAGATGCAGAGCACTTACACCCACATTGCAGGCACCAATCA
>OZ026603.1:16688586-16713586 GCA_964020085.1 Micromussa lordhowensis
AAAGGCGATAAGCTTACTGCAGCTAACACCTAAAATATGACAACACTTATCTTTCAGACAACGTGATCACGACTGACTACACATGGGCTAAAAACCACATTGACAACTTACGAAACATTTGACTCTATGGAGTCCTTGTGGCAGACGGTAAATATAAAAATAATAAATAAAAATGTCTCTATCATATAATCCTAATAATTACAAATTGCCATGCAGAACTAAAGTTCAGTTCTACTGTACAGTGTAGTTAATACTAGACCGGAAGTTCATTCAGTAAAAAAAGTGTATATAAATTTTGGGAAGTGTAGTTGCAGGAATTCGAGTCACTAGAGTGGGGATTTGTTGTGATCTTAACTGTTTGGGGACTGAGATGGGAGCCAACAAACCGTTGCGATTGATGTTTAAGGTACCAAAGGGAACCCCATGTGCAGCTATTTCACCTTATGAATGGGTTAAAAGTAACCACATTTTCGCACATATTTAAATTTTGGGTTTTGCTTGCTTTCATAAAAGTTTTTATACATTCCACTGAAACATATGGAGCAGAAAAACCAATAAGATCTTTGTTTCTATCTGTGGCTTGGATTTATGCAATTGTCCGTTAGCTCTGTTATCTCTCCACAGATAAGCTTTTAAGAACTTTAAAAATCATACAGTAACAACAAGGACATAAGGCATCTCTAGTTAAAGACAAACTGTATATTAATGGAAAACTTTATAGAGTTTCTGCTGTCTGACTCTGCATGTCAATAGAGATTTTGACAGATTCTTAATACTATGTAAGAGTAATTGGTTACAACCAAATATCCAGCTTACATGTAGGTCCTAATGCAGCTGGCGACGGAAAGTTTTGCAATAATGCCTGGCCAGCAAGGAGATGTCTTTAGCAAATACAGAACCTACTAATATGCTTAACTCCTCTGGCACCATTTCTGGGCCAGGTGACCCAAGTCAGCATTATGCACCTACTGGCGCACATAGATTGGATGATGATGACCCAAGTCAACAAAACATCACTTTGCTGCTTAGTGGGCAAGCATGCTGTTATGTGATATAATCTCAATCAAACTTCAACTTCCAGGTAGGTCTCAATTAATTTTCAATCAGTCTACAAAACTGATCATAGAAGTTTATAGAGTCAACAAAACACATCCGGAGAAATCTGCATTGAAAAGAAAGAAGCAATGAAGACACCTTGAAGAAATTCACTGTACTGCAGACATGAGCTTGTGGTCTTTTTGCAATGCTTGCCATGAAGAGATTGATCTAAAAAAAAACTAAACTGATCATAGAAGTTTATATTGAGTCAACAAGACATCCATTTGAAGAAATCCACATCAAAAAGAAAGAAGCACTGAAAGAGACCTTGTAGAAAGCCACTGCACTGCAGAGACAACATTGTGGTCTTTCTGTAGAAAATTCACAAGAATAACGTTAAGAAGACCTTGTGAACCCCCTGGACCAAGGTCTGACAAGGCAGAACATTGGCTCAAGAAAAGACAGCAAAGGGGCTACAGTGCTTGTGTCTGTGGAAGTCCTGGCTGTATTTTAGCATGCAAAGTGCTCTTAACATCTTACTGTAGGGTACTTTGAACTTTGGCATACTACAGCTTAACTGAAGCATTTTAGAGGTTATTTCCACCCAAAACTATAGTCCACAGTTATTTTAGTTATAAAAAGTGTAAGAGGTATTTTAGCATTTTTTTTTTTATTTTCAAGACCATGTAAACATCTTAACAGGCCATATAGTCTATTGGGTGGCTTAAAAATGATACGATTTTGTTTTGATTAATACTTGTAATGAACATGTGTGGTACACTCATTTATTTCGATGTTAATTATAATGGAGCATGACAGCTATGCTTTTTAGTGCAACAGTGACATTTGTTGAGCAATGAGACTGTTAACAGTACTACTGCATTTTTATGTTGGCATGACTGCTCAGAATGCCATCCTGAAAAAGAGCACTGGTAATCAATTCAAGGTTAAGTTCAAGCTGAAAACTAGAAGGCAACATAAACAGATCTCTAAAGCAAGGAGTTCACTTCTGCAAGAAACAAACTGACTATCATTGACTGCTCAGTCATACAAAATAACTACTTTTGTAAATTAAGCGTTGTTGTTCAGTCTTTCCAATACAGACTCTCCAAGAAGGAAAGGCCGAATTGTCTCATAGCTTGCTATCTACAGGAGATCTCAGTTTCAGTAAAACCACTGGCTGTCATGTCGAAGATCTAAAAAAACAAGGGGGTGTTTTCCCCTTCTCTGTTGAAAGCAAAGTCCTAAAAGGCACCTATAGCAAATCCAATGTGTAGAACATAATTATCACCTTCAGTATCACTACATGTGAGGTAGTCCAAGACCATCTTACAACTAACCAGCACAAAGATGCCATAAAACTTGAAATGATGCAGCAGATCTCAACATTTCAAAAGCAGGTCAACTACTGAATGAGAAGACCACATCCATTGATTGGTTAGAGAAAGAAGAGATTCCAAATCAGAAGTTACCTTTTTGAGAATCTTGGGTAAGCAAAATACAATACTTTCAGCACAGATCAAGGCCACTTCTTTAGAAATCTTTCTCACTCTTGGAGACTCTATTAAAGAAATAATCCTTCAAAACAAAAACAACGTTTATTTCACACCAAACAGCTTCAGTTCTGGAATTCTTGCAGATGAGATGCTGATGCCATCGTTTTAGAGCAGTTGATTATTACCACAAGATACGTTTTCCCAGATTAAGGTCAAGCAAAAACCAAGTTCCCGAGAATTGATTGCCTTGATAGCCCAAGTTGAGCACACAAAGAGGTAGTCACTGGCCAAAATTAATTCTGTATGTTTTGAAACAATTTGAAATTTTTTGGATGTTTTGACTTACAAGTGAAACATCTTGTGTGTAGCTTTGTACGGTATAGCAGCTCTTGGTCAGTTACCCCAACATCAGCAGAACAAGGTGAGAATACCTTACATTCTTTTATTTTATTGAATTATATACTTGGTTTTTCTTGCATCAATTCAAAGATTCTCTGGACTTATTCTGTCCCTTCAAGTTCACTTCAGTCTTATGCTTCCTTTCTCATCTTACTACTAACCTCTTATTTTTGCAGCATTCCTGATATGTTCCCTCATCAGTAATCATTTAAACAATAATTTAATTTGATTCACTAAGATAAGGAGTAGGTCTGATCATAAAATAAATGATTGCAAGCATAAATCAAAGTCATTTCTTGTCATTTGATGAAGTCATAACCCATGCAAGGCTATAAGCATGATCTCTAGGGTAAGTTGTATGGTTAGAAGTAACATTCATGAAATAAAACTCAGCTTTAAATCTACCTTTTTTGCCAGGGGTGAAACACACCCAAGACCTTACTCGTAATTGAAAACCGAACCACTAATGGCTTATTTATTATTAAGGAAGTAAAACAATGCACCAGTTCTATTCATACTTGTCCCATAACATCCAGTCTCACTTCATTTATCATTCATTATTAATGCAAGTCATCTTTGTAGTATCACTCGTCACAAGGTAATCAACATTTTTCTCAACCTATTTCTTGCATCTGTGGTACACCCACACATACTAAATCCTAACCATTAAAACCCAATAGCACAGCAATAACAGCACTTTCAAATAAAAAATACCAGTGCCATGACTACGTACGTAACACCAACAGTGTAGCAGTGATGTTAAACTTACACTGCATCTGCTACAGGTAAGCCCTCGATAAGATGCAGTTAGTTGTGCAAACTAGATCGCAGAAGTGGAACACATCTTCAAGGGCACTTGTCAGTGCTACTATCCTTCTCTATTTTCAGTCCAGTAACTTCACCAAAACCAAATTCTTTTGTTATTTGAAGAAAATGAGAACAGAAATCGAAACCGGGGAGAAGGAAGGTAAAGAGAAAGATTTATGAAAACAAGGCTTGAAGAGGAGTGGGTAAATTCAAGTCTGGCCTGGACTCATGGAAAAGTGTCTGGTCCTCCTCTGACGTAGGGTTATTCACATTAAATATAGTTTCATGTTATTGTAAGATAGTTTTCTGCTGGTATGTAGATTTGTTGGTATGCAGGTTGCGTAGTTATACTAAGAAGTTAATATTTAAGGAGTTTGTCCGTTAGGAGTTGTCACTTTGACACATCTCCGCTTTTGATCAGTTCTTTTTGGAGTAAACTTTGTGCTATACCTGGTCCACCGCAGGAAACTGCATCATCCCAACCTCGGCAGATAGATGTTTCTAATTCAGACACGATCTCGCTGATTTCCTCCCTCCTTGATGCGAAGTTCCAGAAAACGTTTGGTGATTTCAAACGCTCCTTAGATGAATGCGAGGTTGAGACTCGGCGAGAACTAAAGAAATTGAAAAACAGACTCTAAGGCAGCTAGTTCACTTTGCGTTTAATACACAGCTCCTTGACTGCCTTGATCTAGCTATCTCTAATTTGTCCAAGGGAAAACTGCTGGCTGTTCAACAACATCACCAAAAGGCCAAGTCTGACCTTGAGAAACGCTTTAAGTTGATCAGCTTTGCTGACAAAAGTCCCGCTGGCTGGGCTGCAGTTGAGGAATTAGAGTCTGACGAACTCGATGACAATTCTGAAAACGAGAAGAAACTTCGAGTGGCTGAGCAACGTGCGCTTACCAAGATTAAGCAGATCTTGTAGCATTGCGGTGCACCAAAAGCACAAAGTTAATAGAATTTCATTTTAAACTTTTTCACAGACGTCTTGCAACTAACAATTTTCTGTTCAAAATTAAGCTGAAGGAAAATGAAAATTGCACCTTTTGTCAAAACGCGCCTGAAACACTGATACATCTTTTCTGGACATGTCAAAAAACTTCTAAGCTTTGGAAAAGCGTCACGAAGTGGCTACAAAATATGAATATTATACAGAACAATTTCACGCTACTCAATACTACTGCTCTTGGACTAAAGCCTGACACCTCAAAATATGCCTTTCAAATTAACTACTGTTTACTGCTAGCACGATATATCTGGCTTGCCAAAACAAACAAAACTTTACCCCACTTTGAGCATTATCTGCTTCTTCTGATATCACGATACGAGCTGGAGACAAAAAGGTGGTGGCAGGGAAAAATGGGAACCTCTTGCAGCGTATATTGAACTTTAAAAACTTCTGTAATTCAACCGGCATCTGTATGACTATTCTCGCAAGATGTAAATGACGCTTTCTTTTCTAACTTGAAATAAGACTCTCTTCAAGGCTTAAATCAGGCCTGTACTAGTACCAGCTTTGTATTGCTCCATTTTATTTTATTTTGCTTACTTGTGCTTTCTATTTTTATCTAGTTGACTTTTTTTCTTGTAATTTTGTAATTTTGTATTTCACTTTTCATTTTCTTTTCACTTATGTTATTCCACAACAAATGTAATGTTTAAAACACAGAACGGCAAAACATTAAAAAAAAAGATTAAGCAGAAGTCTTCCAAACCTTGTGTTTCAAGATTTTCAAATACTGCTAAATCCCGAGATTTTCAAGCTACACAAGTCCCTGGATCTTCTGCTTCTGCTACATCTCTTCCATTTTCTGCTCACTCTGATTTTCATCAGCTCTTTCTCTCCCCTGACAAGTCCAGCCTTCTGACCTCTGCTGTCCTCAGCGAGGACACTGGGCCAATTCACCAGCCTACCCTCTTTTCTACAAGGCAAGAGGTAGTCTCACCAACATTGGCACCAGTTCAACATCCGCAAAGTCAACCACTGTCTGATTTGGCAAATGTTCTTGCAAGATTGGGTCATCGTAAGAGCAAGCGTTTCCTTTTAGTTTTGTGGCAATTCACATGACAAACGATTACATGTTGCTGTAACATGACTGTATTGTTTTGACTTTCGCAGGTAGAAGGCAGTTGTTTTTGCAGTCAACCCCAGTGGGAAGAGCTGGTACTAATAATAAATTCCAGTTTCCCTTGTACCATTCAGCAGTGCTGCAGACAACACATCCGCTAGCAAGTAAGTGATAGTCTTGAACTTTGAACACACGAATGGTTACACGTATGTTTGCACTGCCAATCCCCAATCATTTTGTACTCAGACAACACATTACTAGATCTTGTTCTAAATTGTAGCTGCAATCATGATCATTATATTTATAGCTTCTCAACTCAAGTACGATAACAGACTTGAATTCTCAAGATCGTTGTTTCCCAATAATTGGAAATGATTAATTAGTATTTACAATTAATTTGCTCAATTTGCAAATCGAGCAGTTAAGAGGATGACAAGGGCAGATAAGAAGGTCTATATAGAAGACCTGGAAAGTCAAGCAGAAGAGGCCGCTCACAGGGGAGAACAAGGACAGGTGCACAAGATCACCAAGCTCGTCAGCAGCAGGTACCGCAGAGCCACAGACACACCGATTGTGGATAGACAGGAAAGGTTACTCACCACGGAAGCAGAGAAGGAAGCAAGATGGGTAGAGCATTTCAGCGAAGTGCTGAACAGGCCACCACCAACAACTGAGGCAGAAGTACAGTATCCTGATACTGACCTAGATGTTAGCACCGCACAACCAGAGAAAGAAATAATCCTCGATACTAAAAAAGATGGCCTTCTGAGTAGATTGACATGTCGGCCACGAGGATGTAAACAAATATCGTGGCAGCTGGTCGCAGTGACGGCGATGTAATGCTTAATGAATCAGAAATTACAGGTGCCAAACTGAAGAAAAACGTTGAGGAATTGAGTAGAGCAGAGGCTGAGAGGTGGCTGAGGTGCCGTGGATGTAGAAATTTAAATGAATTTACCCTTAATGGACTAAAATCCAAGTAAGTTTATACAAGCGTAATTATTATTGTTTCAATGTTGCGACTTTCAAAACTTGGGCAGGAATATGCCAAACTGATTTTGACAGGGTATTTAATATTTTTTATCATAAAGAATCAACTCGTACATCAAATATGGTTGGGATAAGCTGCTGCTGAAAGATCCAGAAGAGAAAATCCAAAAAGAAAAAAGAAAAGGAAACCTAAATGCCGAGGAGCGACTAGTCGAAAAATTTCTCGATGGAGAAGCCATTTCCATCTTCCTGCTGTAAAATGTTACACCTGTCACTAAGGTCTTTCTTGAGCAAACCGAGACGTAGTCTTGTCAATGTAAGAAAAAGTTCATCGAGTTCACACAGATTCCTGGGCCTTCCTCGGGAAACAATATAAGAGGGATCTTTAGAAGCATTGGTATAGCCATTATAGTAGTTGAGACTAAATCCTGATTTTGGTTTAACAAAATTATACAAAGCGATGTATAATCAGGAAGTCCCATGTAAAATCTAATGTCAGAGTCACTTGCCATAAGCCTTCGCACACCAAATCTTTTTACCTCTCGATGTTCTTCTAGATCCTTTATTCGTTTCCTTAGCTCATTTATCTCTATTCAACAATCACAGGCCTTTTCCGGGGATAATTCTTTGCTATGACTGTCGTTGTTAGCTACGTTTTCTCTTCTTGTATCCTCTGACTGCTGATCGCTTGCTTCACTTGCGACTTGTTCGCAACTCAAGCACACCAGGTCTCCATTTTCTGTTCTGTTACTCGATGACACCATAGCAGGTGAGAGATATCTACTGGCCATACAATCTGACCAGTTCTTTTGTCCTTCCGAGGAAATACGGCCGGGATATTGTTCGTCCTGTATCCGCGCCCTCCCGAGAATTGTTCACTGCAGACGTGATGGTCGACAGTGAAACACAGCGCACCTAAACAGCATGTCAAAAACGTAATCAAGATGCGTGTCTAGGTGAAACTTGAGCTGCACAACAACCGGTTTGTTTACACAATTATGTCGATCTACCCAGAAGGCAACGCGTGGCGCTATCTTTTTTAGTATCGAGGATTGCAGCCATTAGATCCCTCAAAAATGGAAAATCCCCAAGACAGGACAGCCTTAACGCAGAACTCTTCAAGGCAGAGCCAGAGTTTGCAGCACAAGTTCTTCAGCCACTCTTTGCAACAATATGGGAGGAGAAACAACTACCCGATGGCTGGGCAGAGGGCGTCATCGTGAAGATTCCAAAGAAAGGATCCCTGAGCAACTGTAACAACTGGAGAGGTATCACTCTTCTGTCTGTTCCTAGTAAGATCCTAGCTAAGCTCATCATCAAGCGGATCTCTGAAGCAGTGGACCAGCAACTTAGACAGGAACAAGCATTTTTTCGAAAGGGATGAAGATGTATAGACCAGATCTTCAACCTGCTGCAAGCTGCAACCAAGACAGCATGAGCACCATCATCATGCGAAGGCGATGGAGATGGATCGGGCATGTGATGAGAAGAGAGCCAGGCAACATCCCCCGCATAGCCCTTCACTGGACACCAGAGGGGAAGCGGAAATGGGGCCAACCCAAGAACACGCGTCGAACTGTAGAAGGGAACCTTAAGACCCTCCATCGCACCTGGGGGACTGTTCAGAAGCTGGCCCAGAACAGACAGGGGTGGAGTACCTTTGTTCCTGCCCTACATGCCAGCTGGCATAACGGGCACGAGTGAGTGAGCGAGTGACAATTAATTTATTCATTTCCCATATTTGTAATATTTAATTAGTGTTTTTATGGTGTTTAACATGTAATTAGTTTATTTTTAATATCTTTTATTTATGTATTATTTACTATGTATTTTGCATATATTTACCTTATATTGACTGGATACAATAGCATTGTCAATTAATAAATGTATATGCTTGTCGCGTACAAAGACTTTGTAATGAGTTTTAAAAATCACTCAAGAGAAGTAAAAACGATTGTTATTTTACTGTATGTTCAGCAGTGACGTGGACGTAACTGGTACCCTAACGCCCCAGAGCCGAGGATCAAGAAGAACCAACAGGGCACCGGACTACCACATAGCCAATCTCTTCATGGCAGAAATCAAAACAAAAATGCTTAATGAAAGCAGAATCAAGCCGAACATATGGAAACACTACATAGACGACGTTTTCTCTCTATGGGATGTCAATAGAAAGGACATTGATCTATTTATAAAACAAGCTAATACATTTCATCCCACTATAAAGTTTACAGCTGAAATCTCAGAGAAAGAAATCACATTCTTAGATACGGTAGTGTACAAAGGTGAAAGATTCCTAAAAGAAGCTATCCTCAATGTCAAAACTCACTACAAGCCAACCAAGACCTTTCAATATACACGCTATTCCTCTTGCCATCCACCAGGCATTAAGAGAGGCTTCATTAAAGGAGAAGCAATCAGACCTCTTAGAAACAAACTCCTCAGAACAAATTTCCAGGAGGCCATGTGTAACTTCAAAACACGACTTGAAACACGTGGTTACCCAAAAAGCCTAATTGAAAGGATGTTATCAGGTCTCCTTTGCCGGAAAACAGTCAGCGCTCAAAAAAACAAACCAGACAGACTAAAGGCAAAATTATGCCTTTTGTGACAACATACCATCCAGGGGTAAAAAAAAAATTAAAATACTGATGCAAAAATGGAGTATCGTCCAAAATCAGCCACTGCTGAAAACAATTTATACAACGCCTCCTATTATATCATACAAAAAAGGAAAATCGCTGAAACATATGCTCCTCAGAGCAAAACTTTAGAGGCTCATGTGCCACTACGGCAAACCCACATAGGGGAGTCTGTGTCGGTCTGTCTATGACCTTTATTAGCAAGTGACACATTCCATGATCACCCTTTACCATGTACAGTTCTAAGTTTGTTCTCCTCATGGATGAAACAAAAGTGAAGGAAACCATTGCTCAGAACAATTGACTTGCTGTCCAAGATCAAGGATCTACAGTCCCCTCTTCAATATAGGATCTAAAGTGATTGTGTGATTCCAATGTGGATGAACAGGTTCACCATCCTTCAAGAAGAGCAATGAAGAACAATTGTGACCTGGAAAGCGAAAACGGACACTAACGCTTTACCGTTTAACGGTAGAAACCGTTTACTATCCGTTTAACATCCGTTTAAAATGGATCATGTAAAGCGTTTAAACGCTTTTCTTATCCGTTTATAAACATCTAGTAACCGTTTAACGATTTAGGCAAAACGTTTGAACAGTTTTCTCGTCCGTTTATTTAAATCTTCTATCCGTTTATGTTCTGAGCAAAGTGTTAAACACTTTGTCATCCGTTTACAGGAATGTAATATCCGTTTAACGGTTATTTTAGGCAAAACGTTAAAAACGGTTAGTTTCCATACAGGGAGCTGAAGTGTCCTATTTGACGGGATGTGATTTTAACAAACTCGTAACATGATTGCATGTTTACAGTTCGATCACGTACAGTGATTTGAATCAACATCGCGCTACAATTGTACTGTGAATTGAACTGGAAATACGGCCAAGTAGGACTCCTCTGCTCCCTGTGGTTTCCGAACTTCATACAATGAAGCTCTTAACTTAAGCAGACATTATTTTAAATTGACTAACCGGGAAGATTGAATAGTGTGTCTTTTAAAAATTATCGAGACCGATGTTGACTCAAGTATTCAAATTCAACGCTTCCCAAGACGGAATTTAAAACTTTCCTTCTCAGCTCGGTTCACTTGTTGAGCATAAAACATCATTTCTTTGTTCGAATGGCTCTTCAACATAACTGGAAAAAATAATGAGTGGGAAAATGAATGGAGCTGCAGATCAGTTTTCAGTTCCAGTGTGCAAACAATGGTCGGTGGCAGCGGCAAATTAATTTCCGCAGCAGCTGACTGTAGTTTACAAATCTCGCATTCCTTTCAGCGAACAGTTTTTCATATTTTATTGTTACTAGTTTGCAGTTTAAAAACCGCAGTACATTTCGTTTGAAGCTCTCAACCAAACGCTAAGATAACGTTTCTGCTCGTTTCTGTTAGCATGCTTAAGGGTCGTTTACATCAACAAGTTTGTCGCGCTACATGAAAGTCTATTTTATCGCAAATATTCTTTACTGAGAATAAAAAAGCAACGTCTAATTGCTACTGTGAAAAGAGAAAATGATATCTGCCTGTGTACTCGTTTCGATAATAAAATTACGCCTCGGTTTTAATAAAAATCCCGCCGGCCAAGGGCGCCTATGCTTTGTCGCATAAAAATTTGCAATCTACATTAGCAAAAGTCACGCTGTTTACTCCATGCTGATTGGATGCATTCTTTAGCATCATCCAATCAGCGTGGAGTAAAAGCGTGACTGCGTATTAGCTTTCAGAATGTCAAACGGTAAGTCAGCGTAAAACGATTTTCAAGGAGCATTTACATGTAAACATCCAACAAGCAGTTTCGTTAGTTTAACGGAGGAGCATTTCATTGAACATCAAAACAGCATGGTACAATATATCTTGTCATAAATTAATCGTGACGTGATGAGGTCGCGGTCAACGGCAGTAAATACTTGATGAAAGGCTATCGCATGACTGAACAGTTTATTTGTCAGCCTCGGTAAGCTTACGTTTTTTTTAAAACAGAAGAGTTTTCAAGCCCATTAGCCTTTGGCGAAAATGTAGACAACTTGTTTTCATAATTATGTTTTTTTGTGAATTCTTTGCGGCATAATCAGAAGTGTGATACTTTTGCCGAGTACAAACACCTGCATGGTATCATCGGTCGCACACAACACATAATAGATTAACAAAGCGCTTGCTTCGCACCTGGAGTTGTTTTCCTAGTAATTTTACTGGTTGTCTGCATTGCTGCTGCGGTAAACTTGCCCCTGAATCATTGAGATTTAAAAGTTTCCCCGAACTTTCGCGATTTTGAAGTTATATAATTCAAGAATGAAGCCTGACATTCTTTGTTTACTGTCTCCTTGTGATCGCTCGTTTCTAAAATAAATCTGTTTTTAATAGTATTTCAAGCAGAGATTTTCAGCTTTCTTGTTATTATTTACAACTGTGAAACGTTGTGAGGTATCCGTTTAACGATTTCGTTCAACCGATTAACGTTTACCTTTATCCGTTTAATGTTTTCAGAATTCCGTTTATGATTTTTCTTAAACCGTTTAACGTTTCCTTCAATCCGTTTATGGATTTTGTTAAACCGTTTAACGCTTTTGGTTTTCCGTTTAAACGGAAAGAGAAACCGTTTAAACGCTTGTGTTAACCGTTTGTCAACCGTTTACAATCCGTTTATTTTTACCCGTTTAACGGAAAACCGTTGGTGTCCGTTTTCGCTTTCATCACAATTTATGGACAATAAATCCATACTTAAGGCCATTGAGGGTGTGAACGCTGCTCTAGATTGAGGTATGAGGTATGTCGCCACAAGGGTGGAAAACTGTTTCAGAATTTATAAACATCACAATTTAGCAGATGATGACGAAGATGAAACGATCTATAGGGCAGAAGCTTCAGGTACTTTGCTACTCATAGCCTTGCCTTGCAACACCAATCTGGATTACCTGTTCACAGCTTGCCCTTGCTCAACATCCCACATTGTTTTCTCTCATAAATCCAATCTTCTTTAACAGAGATCTGCCGGCCTTTGCTTTTTGTGCGGAAAGCCAGGCCACTGGAGAGCCTCTTGCCCAAAGGTCCTTTTTTCCTGCTAACCCGGCTACCCGTACGCAGACCAAGTGACAAAGCACCAATGTCTAGGATCAAGGTTAGTTAGTTCCATTTTCTCTTTTTGTTGTGTTTTCGCTTTGATTCCAAAATTATCATCATCGTTTTTCGTTTTGTCTTCCTATAAACTTCCAATTTGCCTTAAGTGGGTTTCGAATTATTGTGCAGCAATTCAAAAATTGTTTTCTCATTTTTTTGTTATTGTCTGGAGCATAAATTTAATGCATTTTCATTGCAACATTCTGAGCCCTCTTTCCTAGAAGATACATTCAAATCTGGTGATGTTCCTGTTTCAGTAGAAGGCAGACTGCATAAATCACTCCAGTTCTGTAAGAATACTGACAAGCCACACTTCATAATTTACACTGTTCAGTTTCGATATAAGTTCCCACTGCTTTAAATTCTACCACCTTTTGTTGCAAAGAACAATGCTGCAGCAATTCAGGAATCTGTCTTTGTTAAACAAGCTATAAACAAGCTTGTTAGTTTGGATTGTGTTACTGATGTTTTGACACCCCCAATGGTTATAAACCAATTGTCTGTTTCCATTCAGGGAGAAAGTATCTTAGTCCTTCGTCATGTTAATCAAGATCTTTTTAAACAATTTTTCCTGAACATAGATCATATCTCTCATTTACATGGACCATTGAATTGCGATGCACCAAATATTTTCATTTTTCAGTTTTGCCCTTCAACCTTAGTTCTCCCCCCTATTTGTTTACAAATCTCCTAAAGCCTTTGGCCAAGAAATGGAGGACTGAAGGTAAACCTATTGTTGCCTTCCTGGATGATGGCTTTAGAGCGGCCCTAACCTTACCAAGGCTAAGATCTCCAGTCTGGCTGTCCATTCCAACCTATGTAAGCTCAATTTCCTACCTAACAAAGGGAAATCCATTTGGGACCACACTCAAACTATTGCCTGGCTTGGGACTGTTATCAACACTTCTCAATCTCTTATCAAGGCTATGGATAAAAGAATAGGCATCCTTATTATTTACTGTCCCTTTTAGGTTCCAAGCATCCCACGCTCCCAGTTCACAAACTTGCAAGCTAGTACAGAAAAGTTATCTTGCCTGGAAACTGTGTCGGGAATGTCACCAAGTTTTTGACCAGAAATACCTTTGCAGTTATTAACTCTGTCACAAGTTGGAATTCACCTGTTTCTTTAACTCCTGAATTCTTAGATGAATTGAATTATTGGAAAGATAATCTCAGTGATGTTAACTGGGTTTGGACGCATCCAGCTCTGCCTGCAGCAGTTAAACGCAGTTCAAGGACAACATTTTTTAGCCAGAACTGGTCCACTTTTGAGAGCTCAGAGTTTCACCTTCTGCAAGCTTCTTGCCATTTCATTATCCTTAAAGGCATTTACTAGTGCCAAGATTTGCAGGGCTTGCTTTGAAGACCAAAAGGCATAGATAGCACTTTCCTTTTTAATCTGTTTATTTATTTTTTATGAGGAACAAATACTGATTACAATGGTGAAATAACTCTATATTTGTTATTTTAACTGTTGAATTTTCAAGAATCCCAAGGGATTTTAGGCCACCTGAAAAAGAGAACACTGTTTCTGAACAGAAGAGACAAGCACAAATGCAAGACCAGTTTTTGTTCCAACAAAGGCAGTTGCAGCAGCAGATGCAAGCTCGCGCCCAGTCCCAGGCTCTCCTTATGACTTTGCTGGCAAAGATAAACAAGTCTTGACAGTTTCAACTGTCTTTGATGTCAGTTTTAACTGCTTTAAATGTCATCATGCAGTTTTATTCTTAACATGACGTGCTGATGTTTACAATTTGTGTTGTTTAAAGTTTCTCGAGTTGAATATGTGGATGATATCTAACAGAGAGGAGCCTACCAAGAAGTGGCATGTTATCTAAGAGCTCAAATGGAAAGTTGCTGCATACACATATTTATATTAGCATTTTCACCCTTGGATGAGAAGAAGAAATTATAATATTTTGTTTACATTAAATAATATGTGCTGGTGATCATTTCAAATAAGGGGCTTGAGCTGTACAACTAAATATACAATAGGCTCCAGTCACAAATAACCACTTGCACACTTTGGTTTTGGTAAAACTGTAATTTCATGATTAATTACATGAACTTTACTTTGATAGACTTGAAACGTGCATTTCCATGACTGTCAAATAGCTGAACAGAAAATGCATTAAATGCCTTAGAAGTCATTACAAATGTCTATGCAAAGAAGCTTACGATAGTAGGTGGGTCTAACTGAAAATATTCTGATTTAGTGTTTCCATATAAGCAAGTCAATACATTTCTTAACAGAGCACAGACTATGTATATTGCTTTCCAACTGCACTCATGCCAATCTTCAAATTCTTTTTGAAGTCAATCAAATTATTTTTGAAGTCAATGAATTGAAAGTACATTGAAACATCTCCAAACAACCATGCCACCGAGGTCCTTGCACTACTCATTAATGCGTTGAAAGCCCTCATCTGCGGAGTTAAAGGACCTGCATAGTCCCCCTGTCTGCATGGGCACATCAGCTGTGGGCATAGAGGGTAAACCAGGTCTCCATAAATGCAAAGGGGATTCCCGTTGCGGGTGTGTGCATATGTTTGTAACGCATTTAAAAGGCCAGACTCACTGAGCATTCCTGCATCATGTCGGCAGCCTTCCACGGGACCAAACAGGTTTGCAATTAATCCATTAGGGATGACCAATGAGTTAAATTTCAAAGTATGTACACATTTGCATCCATTGTATACCAGTCGCTGTTCTTCTTCTGGTTGGGATATAGGACGAACAGTGCCATCAATAAGACAGTTGGCCAAGATGTATAGCTCAAGCGTATTGTTCTAACCAAGCTGGAGTAAGCAAGAGCTGATTCCATGATGTCAGTCTGTGGCCATGATTAATATAAATCCAATCTAATATGTTGTAGATCATGCAAAGCTCTGGAACAGGACGAGCAAAGCGATAGATCAGGTCACAGTATCTGCACAGATATGCTAAGCGTTTTAGTAGACACATACCCTCAATTCCACTACATACAGTTCCTTGGGGGTGTATCTCAAATGTGGAGGCACTCTGAGTACCTCGGCCAAATGAGGGAGATCTTCTTTGCTCACTCTAAACTCTGTCAAACATTCACTTGAATCAGACGAGTCGTGACAAAAAGCATCACACTCCCAGTATGGATATGCTGGATTTGAGGATTTGAATGCATCAAACAATAGTACAAATTCTTCTGTCTCTAATTTCATCCACTAATGAGTAAACCAGAGCATTTTGAACCTTAACAAGACATTTTGGACACAAAATAACAAAAACAGAGACAAGAGGAAGATTTTTTTACACCAAGCACTCATTGGTAGTCCAGTGTATGTAGTCTGCAATCTTAACTTCGTATTTTCCTGCCACTCATTGTGTACTCTGTTAAACAGCAAGAAAGCTTAGGTCCATAGTCCGTAGTCACCGTATCTTTACCCTATTGACCTTAACCTATTGACTTTAACCTTTACCCTATTGTCGCCGTGTACTCCCACTCTACCCTGACAATCTTCAGCTTCAACTCTATATTGTAGCAGATCTCTTATATTTTATGCAGGGAGCGTCCTCGATAGGGATAACCTCCAACGTCTCCTTTTGTGTATATTTTACATGATAAATAAATAAACTTCTACTTCTACTTCTAACTTGGTGAGGATCCTGTTAATATATGATAATGTAAGCAGTATGATAAACTGTTATTAGTTGAGTTTACATGACGTTATCTTTTTATCGCCACCTGTGTTACGTGTATGTTGTTCGAGATGTTTATTAAAGAAGTGTCCCTGAGGTGATATAAACAGATCATTCTATCAGATCAAACTGCTCTGTTAGCAAACTTGTGAATTGAAGGGGTGAATAAAATCAGTTATAGCGGAGCTCCGGCGGCCCGAAGGGCCGCCAAGCGGAGCCCCATAACCATATAGGAAAAAGAAACCCATACAAAAAAGGAAAATCGCTGAAACATATGCTCCTCAGAGCAAAACTTTAGAGGCTCATGTGCCACTACGGCAAACCCACATAGGGGAGTCTGTGTCGGTCTGTCTATGACCTTTATTAGCAAGTGACACATTCCATGATCACCCTTTACCATGTACAGTTCTAAGTTTGTTCTCCTCATGGATGAAACAAAAGTGAAGGAAACCATTGCTCAGAACAATTGACTTGCTGTCCAAGATCAAGGATCTACAGTCCCCTCTTCAATATAGGATCTAAAGTGATTGTGTGATTCCAATGTGGATGAACAGGTTCACCATCCTTCAAGAAGAGCAATGAAGAACAATTGTGACCTGGAAAGCGAAAACGGACACTAACGCTTTACCGTTTAACGGTAGAAACCGTTTACTATCCGTTTAACATCCGTTTAAAATGGATCATGTAAAGCGTTTAAACGCTTTTCTTATCCGTTTATAAACATCTAGTAACCGTTTAACGATTTAGGCAAAACGTTTGAACAGTTTTCTCGTCCGTTTATTTAAATCTTCTATCCGTTTATGTTCTGAGCAAAGTGTTAAACACTTTGTCATCCGTTTACAGGAATGTAATATCCGTTTAACGGTTATTTTAGGCAAAACGTTAAAAACGGTTAGTTTCCATACAGGGAGCTGAAGTGTCCTATTTGACGGGATGTGATTTTAACAAACTCGTAACATGATTGCATGTTTACAGTTCGATCACGTACAGTGATTTGAATCAACATCGCGCTACAATTGTACTGTGAATTGAACTGGAAATACGGCCAAGTAGGACTCCTCTGCTCCCTGTGGTTTCCGAACTTCATACAATGAAGCTCTTAACTTAAGCAGACATTATTTTAAATTGACTAACCGGGAAGATTGAATAGTGTGTCTTTTAAAAATTATCGAGACCGATGTTGACTCAAGTATTCAAATTCAACGCTTCCCAAGACGGAATTTAAAACTTTCCTTCTCAGCTCGGTTCACTTGTTGAGCATAAAACATCATTTCTTTGTTCGAATGGCTCTTCAACATAACTGGAAAAAATAATGAGTGGGAAAATGAATGGAGCTGCAGATCAGTTTTCAGTTCCAGTGTGCAAACAATGGTCGGTGGCAGCGGCAAATTAATTTCCGCAGCAGCTGACTGTAGTTTACAAATCTCGCATTCCTTTCAGCGAACAGTTTTTCATATTTTATTGTTACTAGTTTGCAGTTTAAAAACCGCAGTACATTTCGTTTGAAGCTCTCAACCAAACGCTAAGATAACGTTTCTGCTCGTTTCTGTTAGCATGCTTAAGGGTCGTTTACATCAACAAGTTTGTCGCGCTACATGAAAGTCTATTTTATCGCAAATATTCTTTACTGAGAATAAAAAAGCAACGTCTAATTGCTACTGTGAAAAGAGAAAATGATATCTGCCTGTGTACTCGTTTCGATAATAAAATTACGCCTCGGTTTTAATAAAAATCCCGCCGGCCAAGGGCGCCTATGCTTTGTCGCATAAAAATTTGCAATCTACATTAGCAAAAGTCACGCTGTTTACTCCATGCTGATTGGATGCATTCTTTAGCATCATCCAATCAGCGTGGAGTAAAAGCGTGACTGCGTATTAGCTTTCAGAATGTCAAACGGTAAGTCAGCGTAAAACGATTTTCAAGGAGCATTTACATGTAAACATCCAACAAGCAGTTTCGTTAGTTTAACGGAGGAGCATTTCATTGAACATCAAAACAGCATGGTACAATATATCTTGTCATAAATTAATCGTGACGTGATGAGGTCGCGGTCAACGGCAGTAAATACTTGATGAAAGGCTATCGCATGACTGAACAGTTTATTTGTCAGCCTCGGTAAGCTTACGTTTTTTTTAAAACAGAAGAGTTTTCAAGCCCATTAGCCTTTGGCGAAAATGTAGACAACTTGTTTTCATAATTATGTTTTTTTGTGAATTCTTTGCGGCATAATCAGAAGTGTGATACTTTTGCCGAGTACAAACACCTGCATGGTATCATCGGTCGCACACAACACATAATAGATTAACAAAGCGCTTGCTTCGCACCTGGAGTTGTTTTCCTAGTAATTTTACTGGTTGTCTGCATTGCTGCTGCGGTAAACTTGCCCCTGAATCATTGAGATTTAAAAGTTTCCCCGAACTTTCGCGATTTTGAAGTTATATAATTCAAGAATGAAGCCTGACATTCTTTGTTTACTGTCTCCTTGTGATCGCTCGTTTCTAAAATAAATCTGTTTTTAATAGTATTTCAAGCAGAGATTTTCAGCTTTCTTGTTATTATTTACAACTGTGAAACGTTGTGAGGTATCCGTTTAACGATTTCGTTCAACCGATTAACGTTTACCTTTATCCGTTTAATGTTTTCAGAATTCCGTTTATGATTTTTCTTAAACCGTTTAACGTTTCCTTCAATCCGTTTATGGATTTTGTTAAACCGTTTAACGCTTTTGGTTTTCCGTTTAAACGGAAAGAGAAACCGTTTAAACGCTTGTGTTAACCGTTTGTCAACCGTTTACAATCCGTTTATTTTTACCCGTTTAACGGAAAACCGTTGGTGTCCGTTTTCGCTTTCATCACAATTTATGGACAATAAATCCATACTTAAGGCCATTGAGGGTGTGAACGCTGCTCTAGATTGAGGTATGAGGTATGTCGCCACAAGGGTGGAAAACTGTTTCAGAATTTATAAACATCACAATTTAGCAGATGATGACGAAGATGAAACGATCTATAGGGCAGAAGCTTCAGGTACTTTGCTACTCATAGCCTTGCCTTGCAACACCAATCTGGATTACCTGTTCACAGCTTGCCCTTGCTCAACATCCCACATTGTTTTCTCTCATAAATCCAATCTTCTTTAACAGAGATCTGCCGGCCTTTGCTTTTTGTGCGGAAAGCCAGGCCACTGGAGAGCCTCTTGCCCAAAGGTCCTTTTTTCCTGCTAACCCGGCTACCCGTACGCAGACCAAGTGACAAAGCACCAATGTCTAGGATCAAGGTTAGTTAGTTCCATTTTCTCTTTTTGTTGTGTTTTCGCTTTGATTCCAAAATTATCATCATCGTTTTTCGTTTTGTCTTCCTATAAACTTCCAATTTGCCTTAAGTGGGTTTCGAATTATTGTGCAGCAATTCAAAAATTGTTTTCTCATTTTTTTGTTATTGTCTGGAGCATAAATTTAATGCATTTTCATTGCAACATTCTGAGCCCTCTTTCCTAGAAGATACATTCAAATCTGGTGATGTTCCTGTTTCAGTAGAAGGCAGACTGCATAAATCACTCCAGTTCTGTAAGAATACTGACAAGCCACACTTCATAATTTACACTGTTCAGTTTCGATATAAGTTCCCACTGCTTTAAATTCTACCACCTTTTGTTGCAAAGAACAATGCTGCAGCAATTCAGGAATCTGTCTTTGTTAAACAAGCTATAAACAAGCTTGTTAGTTTGGATTGTGTTACTGATGTTTTGACACCCCCAATGGTTATAAACCAATTGTCTGTTTCCATTCAGGGAGAAAGTATCTTAGTCCTTCGTCATGTTAATCAAGATCTTTTTAAACAATTTTTCCTGAACATAGATCATATCTCTCATTTACATGGACCATTGAATTGCGATGCACCAAATATTTTCATTTTTCAGTTTTGCCCTTCAACCTTAGTTCTCCCCCCTATTTGTTTACAAATCTCCTAAAGCCTTTGGCCAAGAAATGGAGGACTGAAGGTAAACCTATTGTTGCCTTCCTGGATGATGGCTTTAGAGCGGCCCTAACCTTACCAAGGCTAAGATCTCCAGTCTGGCTGTCCATTCCAACCTATGTAAGCTCAATTTCCTACCTAACAAAGGGAAATCCATTTGGGACCACACTCAAACTATTGCCTGGCTTGGGACTGTTATCAACACTTCTCAATCTCTTATCAAGGCTATGGATAAAAGAATAGGCATCCTTATTATTTACTGTCCCTTTTAGGTTCCAAGCATCCCACGCTCCCAGTTCACAAACTTGCAAGCTAGTACAGAAAAGTTATCTTGCCTGGAAACTGTGTCGGGAATGTCACCAAGTTTTTGACCAGAAATACCTTTGCAGTTATTAACTCTGTCACAAGTTGGAATTCACCTGTTTCTTTAACTCCTGAATTCTTAGATGAATTGAATTATTGGAAAGATAATCTCAGTGATGTTAACTGGGTTTGGACGCATCCAGCTCTGCCTGCAGCAGTTAAACGCAGTTCAAGGACAACATTTTTTAGCCAGAACTGGTCCACTTTTGAGAGCTCAGAGTTTCACCTTCTGCAAGCTTCTTGCCATTTCATTATCCTTAAAGGCATTTACTAGTGCCAAGATTTGCAGGGCTTGCTTTGAAGACCAAAAGGCATAGATAGCACTTTCCTTTTTAATCTGTTTATTTATTTTTTATGAGGAACAAATACTGATTACAATGGTGAAATAACTCTATATTTGTTATTTTAACTGTTGAATTTTCAAGAATCCCAAGGGATTTTAGGCCACCTGAAAAAGAGAACACTGTTTCTGAACAGAAGAGACAAGCACAAATGCAAGACCAGTTTTTGTTCCAACAAAGGCAGTTGCAGCAGCAGATGCAAGCTCGCGCCCAGTCCCAGGCTCTCCTTATGACTTTGCTGGCAAAGATAAACAAGTCTTGACAGTTTCAACTGTCTTTGATGTCAGTTTTAACTGCTTTAAATGTCATCATGCAGTTTTATTCTTAACATGACGTGCTGATGTTTACAATTTGTGTTGTTTAAAGTTTCTCGAGTTGAATATGTGGATGATATCTAACAGAGAGGAGCCTACCAAGAAGTGGCATGTTATCTAAGAGCTCAAATGGAAAGTTGCTGCATACACATATTTATATTAGCATTTTCACCCTTGGATGAGAAGAAGAAATTATAATATTTTGTTTACATTAAATAATATGTGCTGGTGATCATTTCAAATAAGGGGCTTGAGCTGTACAACTAAATATACAATAGGCTCCAGTCACAAATAACCACTTGCACACTTTGGTTTTGGTAAAACTGTAATTTCATGATTAATTACATGAACTTTACTTTGATAGACTTGAAACGTGCATTTCCATGACTGTCAAATAGCTGAACAGAAAATGCATTAAATGCCTTAGAAGTCATTACAAATGTCTATGCAAAGAAGCTTACGATAGTAGGTGGGTCTAACTGAAAATATTCTGATTTAGTGTTTCCATATAAGCAAGTCAATACATTTCTTAACAGAGCACAGACTATGTATATTGCTTTCCAACTGCACTCATGCCAATCTTCAAATTCTTTTTGAAGTCAATCAAATTATTTTTGAAGTCAATGAATTGAAAGTACATTGAAACATCTCCAAACAACCATGCCACCGAGGTCCTTGCACTACTCATTAATGCGTTGAAAGCCCTCATCTGCGGAGTTAAAGGACCTGCATAGTCCCCCTGTCTGCATGGGCACATCAGCTGTGGGCATAGAGGGTAAACCAGGTCTCCATAAATGCAAAGGGGATTCCCGTTGCGGGTGTGTGCATATGTTTGTAACGCATTTAAAAGGCCAGACTCACTGAGCATTCCTGCATCATGTCGGCAGCCTTCCACGGGACCAAACAGGTTTGCAATTAATCCATTAGGGATGACCAATGAGTTAAATTTCAAAGTATGTACACATTTGCATCCATTGTATACCAGTCGCTGTTCTTCTTCTGGTTGGGATATAGGACGAACAGTGCCATCAATAAGACAGTTGGCCAAGATGTATAGCTCAAGCGTATTGTTCTAACCAAGCTGGAGTAAGCAAGAGCTGATTCCATGATGTCAGTCTGTGGCCATGATTAATATAAATCCAATCTAATATGTTGTAGATCATGCAAAGCTCTGGAACAGGACGAGCAAAGCGATAGATCAGGTCACAGTATCTGCACAGATATGCTAAGCGTTTTAGTAGACACATACCCTCAATTCCACTACATACAGTTCCTTGGGGGTGTATCTCAAATGTGGAGGCACTCTGAGTACCTCGGCCAAATGAGGGAGATCTTCTTTGCTCACTCTAAACTCTGTCAAACATTCACTTGAATCAGACGAGTCGTGACAAAAAGCATCACACTCCCAGTATGGATATGCTGGATTTGAGGATTTGAATGCATCAAACAATAGTACAAATTCTTCTGTCTCTAATTTCATCCACTAATGAGTAAACCAGAGCATTTTGAACCTTAACAAGACATTTTGGACACAAAATAACAAAAACAGAGACAAGAGGAAGATTTTTTTACACCAAGCACTCATTGGTAGTCCAGTGTATGTAGTCTGCAATCTTAACTTCGTATTTTCCTGCCACTCATTGTGTACTCTGTTAAACAGCAAGAAAGCTTAGGTCCATAGTCCGTAGTCACCGTATCTTTACCCTATTGACCTTAACCTATTGACTTTAACCTTTACCCTATTGTCGCCGTGTACTCCCACTCTACCCTGACAATCTTCAGCTTCAACTCTATATTGTAGCAGATCTCTTATATTTTATGCAGGGAGCGTCCTCGATAGGGATAACCTCCAACGTCTCCTTTTGTGTATATTTTACATGATAAATAAATAAACTTCTACTTCTACTTCTAACTTGGTGAGGATCCTGTTAATATATGATAATGTAAGCAGTATGATAAACTGTTATTAGTTGAGTTTACATGACGTTATCTTTTTATCGCCACCTGTGTTACGTGTATGTTGTTCGAGATGTTTATTAAAGAAGTGTCCCTGAGGTGATATAAACAGATCATTCTATCAGATCAAACTGCTCTGTTAGCAAACTTGTGAATTGAAGGGGTGAATAAAATCAGTTATAGCGGAGCTCCGGCGGCCCGAAGGGCCGCCAAGCGGAGCCCCATAACCATATAGGAAAAAGAAACCCATGTATGGATTTTCTCATGGTTAATCATGGACAGCGGTATTGCTCGTGGGCGCGTACGCACGACGGCGACGACGACGGTGGAGTCGCGCAAGATGGCGGCCATAAGGGGATCATAAGGGGACCTCTAAACCAAAAGGAGGCTTAATTTTTCGCGGGCTTTCTGGAGCTCAACGCGGCTACACAATATGCTAGGTCAGCTAAAGGAGTAACGTTTGTCGTGTTTACGTGGAAACAGTGGAACAGTGGAAGCAGTTTTTTTGTGTGTATCAGGTTTTGTGATTATTAACTCATTTCCGACATCGCGGTGGAATTTTTCGCGGGAAAAATATACAGCAAATATCGAAAAAACCTTTTTTTCACTCCAAAATCATCTCAAAACATAACAAATTTACATTCGTTTGAATTGTTATTCAATGACCTTTTCAGGGCTATTTTTGCCGTCAAAATAAACATATGACCCGATTACGAAAAAACCCGGAAATTTCGCTATGCAAAGAATTTTGTCCAAAAATACGACTTCAAAGCGATATATCTCGTTCGCGTTAACAGCTAGCACACATCGATAAAGACAAAATTTGTTCCTTAACAATTCAGCTACATCATGTTAAAATTTCAGCGAAATCGAACGAAACCAAACTTAATTAGATTTATCTTTTGGCACATCGCCCACCGCTTGCGTAGCCAAAGGAAGAGATAGTTGCCCGTAGCAACGGCAAAACATGACTGTAAGAGCAAGCAGCGTTTTGGTAAAAAAAACGCTGAATTATTGTCCGAGAGCTGAAAGTTGGATGGGCAAGTCTTTTTCGAACTAATCTCAAGTGATTTAGACGAAAAAATGACCTCGGCGGGCTAACAAACGATCAAAAAAACACTTTGTAATTCAAGCCGTAATTTATTCAAAAACGTGGCGTGTTGGATTTGCACACGCAAAACTAAAATACAGCTGAATACAGCTTACCCTTGCCTGAAAAGCCAGCAACTGGTCCCAAATTACTTTCTTTATCCTTAGGAATGTCCTGACTTCCATCTCCGAAAGATTTAGACCGAATTTTTGGGCAAAAAAACATTTCGACGACGACAACCGACATCGCCGTGGTTTGCATACTAATGAGCGCACTTGACAAAACTCTCCCGAGGGGGGGATATGTATCAGGTTTTGTGATTATTAAACACAAAACAGAAGGCCAAACAATATGCAGAAAACCTTGCAGCAAAGTTACAAAACTGAACTCAAAATTCAACCTTATCCTGGATAAGCCTAATCGGGCTACAGGAGCTCCGCTTTTAGGTTGACCTAAATCTATATATTAGGATTATTTGTATGAGATGTGTTTAGACTTGTTGGATCATCCAAGAAGGTCTGGAAGATAGGTTTTTGTTCACTGAATTTTCTGTACCAATTGTCCACCTTCATCAGAGTGAAAAATAGATGAAGCTGTAGTAACTGTGTTATGTTTACTGGATAATATTACCTTCTTCTGTTCAGCCTCTTAGCTTTAATGGAAGATGCTCTTCGCATGATGAGCCCAGAGCTCAACAGTGGTTTTGGGACTATCTGTATAATGTGTTTTTAGGG
>OZ026603.1:16721086-16738586 GCA_964020085.1 Micromussa lordhowensis
GAATAAATATTCGGCAAAAAGACTCCCTTGGTCCAAATCGGAGGCATAAATGTTGGATCTTGGGAGATGGCGAGTGACTTAACTTTGTGGCATTTTCTCTTATTTTGGCGGGAAAGAAAGAAGCCCTTTCCCACCCTACCCCCAAAAGGGAAAAGGCCATTGAACGAGATTCCGAGTGAACACGTTCCCCTTTTCTGCTGACTCGTCCGCACTACGCCGGAGAAATTTAAAAACGGCATTTTCACTCTGAAAACGCATCCAATGCTTCTTTGTCCACCTGACGCCGCAAACAAATTGAAAGCGCAACTCTCACCGGCGATAGAGACGCATGAGTGCTCCCTCGAGGGTCAGAATTGATCACATGATTGGCCGTTTTTATGCTAGAGACGTTTAAGTTGTCTAGACATCTCTAACGTCTAAGACGTCTGGTATAAAAACGAGACGTATTTAAGCACACGATGACACGGCCTAACAGAAAAAAATGACTGGGTTCTATACTCGGAGGACACTGGAAACTAGGAACCTTTAAGAGCCTGGTAGATTTGTTCGAAAATGGCGCGAATTTACGAACAAAACATGGCAGGTCTTTTGAAGTCTTTCTATCGGCGTAAGGGCGTCACGTTTTTATACTAGACAGGTTTAACGTCTCGAACGTTAAAGGCGACTGATTAGAGCGTCGTTTGGACGTTCTTAAAAGAAGACGTTAAAAGCGTCTTCCTTATTTTCCGTTTTTATACTAGACGTTAAAGTCGTCTCGGGACAGCTTTAACGTCTGAGACGACATTAACGTCCCTAGCATAAAAACGGCCATTAACGCAAAGCCGGAGTTTTCGAATTCCTCCGATTATAAATTAATTACTCATTCCTTTACTTGCTTTATTGCCTAAGGTATAACCTTTTAAAGTCCCCATCTGATAGTTGAGAAGGCCCCGTTTGCGTTTTTTTCATATTTTTCCCTTAAAAGACAAAAGTCTTAAAGTCTCTGCTGATATTCTCCGAGATCAACTCAAAGATTTGAGTCTCAAGATTCATGCGTTTATTCATTTCATATTTGTCAGCCGCAAGATCACTGAAGCAGGATTTTACATTCTGCGAAGCAAAGCCAACAATTCAATAGTAACCAACATTAAATTTGCATGTGCTCTGTGCAATGCGGGTTATGTTGGATTCACAAGTCGACATTTGCGTCAACGCGTCGAGGAACACTATTGTTCTTCTTCTTCAGCGGGCAAGGATTGTCTTGACAAGCATGTTTGATTATTCCTAAAGATCTCAGCAAGAACTGTTTTAGCATGTTGAAAAAGTGTAACTTGTTTGACTGTCTTATGACCGAATTGTTATTATTGTTATTATTATTATTATTATTATTATTTTATTTTTTTGGAGGGGGAAACTTGGACGAAGTTCCCAGGCATTTTAATAGGTTTTTAATATTAATTTTTGCGTGGAGTCGGATCCAATCAGCTAAAATTGAAATGATAACACGAGGTGGTTCAGCTAAGAGCTGACGAGACAATAAACGGCTGCAATATAAGGAAGTTGATATTATATAAGTTGATATTATCTTGCGGTTTAGTCGAAATTAAAATGAATTTCAGGTCTTCCAGAAATAGTTACACCCACGCATACAAATATAGAATAAAATACGATCGCATGGGGATGCTAATTTTACCTTCGGATGGTATCTCTTAATTGTCAGAGAAGACATCAGCACGAGGAAATAACATTCGTATCCCAAGTGGCCGTGTAATGTTCTAGTTAGGACAAAAACTAGAGATAAAATCAAACGACGTGTTGATCTCGCGGAGATCATTTTCAAGTTTAAAAAAAATGATCTAAATTGTTGTGCATATATTAGTAAAATAAGAAGGCGATAAAAATATGTAAATATGCACTAAGCCTTGAGTCACGGATGTTGATAAAACATGCAAGTCTAATACATCTCAGTGTTTTATTCACTTTAAAGGCAGTCAACGCCTTATCTAAAAACGGGACTGCAATCGCGGAAAGAGGTTAAAGTAATATGACAACCATTTTGACAAAACGCAAAGATTAAGTACGTTTACGTTTCAAGAAAGTGTTATTTTTCTGTGTTAGGAAAAGTGAAATTCAACTTTAATGATGTTGAAAGAAAAAATATACGTTATCATTATCATGACAAAAGATCCAGTTACTTCACCAATATCTATATCAATAGATATAGAGTAGCTCCCCCCCCCCCCCCCGAGAGTAACGTGAAAAGCAGTGGCCTCTCATAATCCCTAAAGTATAAATGGATGAATGAAAACTTTATTAACGTGTCAGTGTATTTAGCTACAGATTAGCTAATTAGGGACACCTAACAAAAGTCAATAGTTAGTAACTAGTTTACAAAAAATCATAAATAAATGCTGAAGACGATAAAGCAGCGACCGCCGACCGCCGACCGCCTTCCCTGGAAGAAGCGAGTACGACCCCAATCCCCAACCCTCACTCAACCCCTAAGATACCCAGACCAACAATCAGCGGGAAAATTGTTGACACATTCCCCTTTCTAACACCCTATTTCGCGATACCTTTTTGCTCTCCTAGCTTGTCATTTCAGCCCCCCTCACCCCCAAACAATGTTGTGCTGCAATCGCTCTGATCTTGAGGAAACAAGGAACATTGAATTGGGAAACGGGGCCTTTTCCACAATGTTTTGCGCGATAAAAAGAGTTGTGTTATTTGGTGCACTAAAAGTACTAAGGAAAGAAAATGTGCCAACTAATTATGCTGCCGATTGAAGGCTCGTGCAAGAGCTTATTTCTTTTTCCAGTCAATGATTCATGTGAAAATTACACACGTTTCTTGATAATTAAGGCAGTGTACATCAAGTGAAGGTATCCCTTATACAACGAAGCTGAAAGTTCCTGCGTCATCATTACGAGTTGCACTGCGGTAAAAAGAAAACCGGAAAAAATTTCATCAGGAACTTTCTTCAAATTATCAAAATTGAAAACTTTTGTATCATTTTCAGCGGGAGCGTATTCAAAACGTTTCTTCAAATTAAAACTGAAACTCAACCAGCACACTGAGACATTGATACAGCTGACTAACGTAGCAGTGCGTCGTAAAGTAGAAACAGTTTACGGAATCTGACTAACTTTTCTGCCGACCATTTACAAGACGTTCGTATGAGAGCAACAAAAAATTTAAGAAAAATTTTATCTCCCCGCCTTTTAGCCGAAAAAAGAGCTCAGTCGAATTAACTTTATTTTACGTTTTTCCCTCTCTGAAAGTAAAGACCCCCGAATGTCACGAGGCCCAATGGCTGCTAATTCGGAGAGTAACAAGGGCCGCTTTAGGAATTTGACGGTATTACGCCAATAAAATACTATTTGAAAAAGACCCCAGCTCTTTTGGGTTAGCACGCGCACCTTTACTTCCTTGTAAGTTTTTGGCGATGGAAATCATGATGGTAATTAATTCTCTAGTACCTGCACTTTGCATTTGATCAATGATAAGCATAGCGAATGTAGTTTTTCTTCAAAATCTGGAGAGGAAATCGCTTTTTTTATTTATTGTTTTTTTGAGGTTTTCACTATCCAGCACCCACGAGGTAATGCCAGAATAGGGCTTCTGATCACTTGACAGAAACTGAAAGAGATTTGTCGCCAGAAACTAAAGGTCCTTCAACACTGAATTAATTCTGAACCGCATTTTACTTCCGCCATCACGAAGGGCTATATATTTCACAGTGTCAAAATTGGACGAGAAAGTGGCGCATTGCCAGTTTGTAGGTAAATATCGATATTTTATGATAGTTTTTGGCTATATGTTGGCAGATTTTGCTGTACAGTCCGTACAGTCTTTTAGCAACGTGAAATGAGTAGCAGTACACTGTTGGAGGTGTTTGGTCAAATTGTGTTTCGCTTTACGCGTGGCGTAACAGAGCACTACAACCCTGAAGAACCTGAATTCACGATGGACTTTTTTGGTTACGATCCTCTGCAAAGCACGGGTCGAGAATGGTATTATCTTCCCGTTGATGAGTTCCTTTACCAAGAGTACAGTGACAGAGAAGTAACAAGTTCGGCCTTTTTAGGTTCAAGAAGGATAACTCCAAAGTTGATAAACGCTTGCTCTCCGGTGGACAACGAAGAAACAATGGCAGACCAGGAAGACGAGGACAGCGACATGGCTTGGAAGCGACTTCGACCATCTTTTTTACAAACAGTTTGTAAATCCTTGTACTTTGGAGCTTTGATAACTTTTCTAGCTGCTATAATCATTGGTTTATTATTCCTCCTGATTGCCTACCTCTGTTTTAAAACTGTCCTCAATTGTGCACATTACCCAAAGAAGCTAATCCCAGTCCCTGTCCAATGGACGAGGACGATTTCCGATGCGATTTCGGTCGTTTTCTACTACATCTGGATCCTCGTCAGCCTGTCATTTCTTTTCCGCAACTATCAGCTAAAAGGACTAAAGAAAAAGCTGATGCTAGTCTCCTTCTTAACGTATTGTGTGGACACACTTTACCGTGTTGTCTTGCAAGTTTTAGAGATGCCTTATTATTCGGCGCCTACTGTATTCCAAATTCCAATTTATATCTTTTTCTTAACCAATATATGTTTACAGCTCTTCCTTGTCGTTAGACTCTTGTGCGTGCGATCAAGAAAAGAGCGCCTAACTTTCTTATGTAAAATGGTGGCACCGACTTTTCTTATGATGATTACTGGTATTTTGATATCCGATTGTCTTTATGCAGTGTATATCAAACAAAACAACGAAGGGAGACTGGCCATTGCCCTCTTCGCTCCTCTTGCTGGGGTCGCGCTAAAAATAGTATCACGAATTTGCACCCAGCGGTTGTGGAACGTTACCCATCCGGGATATTCGTATGTGCTATTAGCGCCTTGCTATTATGGGACCGCCATTGTTTTTCGAATTTTACAAGCTGATCTTGACAGTTTAAAATCCATTGCGATTCTTGGTATAATTCATGGCGCGGCTGAAGTCGTGGAGCGAAGTGCCATGGTTGTGATTGATCACATTTGTCATCTGCTCTGCAAGAGAAAATCAGCTCCTTGGGGAAGTTTTCGTACTCCTCGGCGCGAGAGACTGATGGCTGATATCGCTATCTTGAGCATGTTATCCGAATCTACTGCTATAGTGTCTGTTAATGGATTCATATACTTGTATCAGTTCGTCTACGTGGAAAACAGTTCTTCTTTAGAGTTGCTTCAGTTTTTTGCCATTCATACTTCAGTTCAGCTTTTAATCGAGTGGTTTTTCACAAGCATGTCTCTAGCGATCGAGACTCGTTATCAGAATATGGCTGTCATGGCTGTTTGGAGACGAAGATGGAAAAGACATATACTGGTAGCGTCGTATAATACTCTACCATTAGCCGTATGGAATAGCTCCTGCCTTTTGGTTCTTTTAAGAGCTCGCTTTGGCTTTAACATTAAAAAGCCCTGCAATATGCCGTTTACTTGAGATTTAGGCGTGGCCCGTCGACTAAGCTTTGTTTAGTATTTTTTCATGGTTTTGTACATTTATGTATCTTCTAAGCTTTTTTAACGAACATTATGTCGGCAGATTTTATCAAAATTGTTATTTTTTTCAGCGTAGTCACCCATACAATATTAGACTATGAATAGTCTCTCTTTCGCTTAGTCCGTCGTCTGTGACGCGAAAGAAAACGGCGAGAAAAAGAAAAAGAAAACAATAGCCGCACGGAAAGAGGGACTATTTGTAGTCCAATACAATAATATTATCACAAATAGACAGTGAAATACATTGAGATGTTGGGACGTAGAACCTCGTGTTTACTGGAAACAAAACACCGTTTTAATACGACGGGGGCCATGTTTACGTTACCAAACAATTTATTTTCTCCTGTTCAGGATATGTGAATGACCTTTTTATGGTTCGAGAGAGGTGTAAGAGACGCCATTTATATCTGAACCTCTCAGTCTTTCCTCAATGCATACGGGGAAAGATGGAAACTAGCATTCGCGTGGAACAATCGTCTTGCAAGATGAATACGGTTGAGAACGGGCGCCGAAGGCCATTCCGCAAACGGCAAAGTGAAAAAGTCGACAGATGTGGACGAAAGTTCTATTTTTAATAATATTTCTTCTAACTTATTCAATAAGGTTTGTAAGTTTACGACGGAGTGGAGACAAGTAAATTAGTGTAAAAGGAGCATCAATCATTTTGTTGCGGTAACTGGCTAATTATCCATCTAAACAAAAAAAAAACTGTTACAACACTGACACCAAGCAGAGATGTCGACCATGCCTTTCTTCCAACCCCGTTTCCAGGGTCTCTCATCTTCCAGGAAGATAAGATACCCTGGAAAATAGGTGGCCTTTCTTCATGCTAGCCTTGAAAACATCTTTCACTTCTTGGCCTCGCTGTGTCATAGAATCGTTTTAAAATCTCACTGAAATTTCGAAATCATTCACCCCACTGCTTACCCGAAGCCCGCTAAAAAACCTGTTCACAGGCCGGTGTGTATGAAAATAGGCCACGTTCGCCTCCATTGCAAGCTACGCGGCGCGTAGTCCCAGTTCAATACCGAGATAATGAGGCGTTTCTCTGTTCGTAAGAATTGAAGTTTCAAGAGCAGTTCTTGCTCTCGGAAGTGGCTCAGTGTAGCAAAGGTATGTTTAAGAAATTACGAGGCCCTTGGAAATCGTAAAATACAAAAATGGTTCAGTTTCTTTAAGATGAAGAGCAGAATGTGAAAATTAATTTATTTAGCTTATTTTTGAAACTATTTTGAACTGCGTCATAAAAAACATAGGCACGCAAGGCACGCAAGAGTTATTTTTTATGAAGTCCCGGAGATAGGAGCATTCATGGAGCTGTTTACAGTAATGATTTGGTTAATTTGACAAGTCTTTTTGGTTGCGATGTACAACAAGAGAGAAACTGGGAATTTATGATATCTTGATAATCTCTTGATGATATACATGGTAAGATAACTAATTAGTAAGCCATAAAATGTTTGACTGAACAAACTACAGTGATCTGACGCGTCTCCAGAATAATGTAGATACCATCTTATTTTCTAACGGGCAATTTGAATCGTTCTTTGATACAATCCACACTGTGATTGGTGTGACACACGCACATGCATAACTCCCACGCCACTCACTTCCAGCCCTTTCAACCCCCAAGAGGAATTTTTGCTCAAAAGCACTCAAGTTAAGAGACCTTTTCGCATTTTATACGAGTCGTAAGTTTACCCTTTTTACACAACATTACTACTTCACCGAAAATAGAACGAGGAAAAAACCCTCTCTGATTCGTTGTAAGTCTGATTTAATGAAATTGCACTTTAATTTGACGCCACGCGGTCTTCAAAGAATATTTGAACAGTTCTCGTACTTTTTACCTTTAAAATATCGCACTGAAATGAATGTCATCAAATAAAACTATAAACTGCTACTGCAGAGATGCAAACACAGTTTAGCAATAAAAGCTTCTTTTTCGTTTAATATCCTGGAAACAATAGCCGACAACTTGTAAACTCTAAAAACAAAAGTGTCAAGTTACCATTTGTAACTAAAAATAGCAAGCATCTCGTGGGAACAGGTGCTGGCGATTTGTAAGCTGTAATTGAATTTACTCCCTTGTGAAAAACAAGTGTCAAATTACCCTTTGTAACTAAAAAATAAAAAAAAACCGTTTTATTATTCAGCAAATTGTAACACTATCCAAATATGGTCATGATGCTCTCAATATCTGTCATCCGTAGGTAACAGATATCCGGCGTTATTATTCAACAAATTGTAACACTATCCAAATATGGTCATGATGCTCTCGATATCTGTCATCCGTAGGTAACAGATATCCGGCGTTATTATTCAACAAATTGTAACACTATCCAAATATGGTCATGATGCTCTCGATATCTGTCATCCGTAGGTAACAGATATCCGGCGGTATACGTAGCTTCGTACGTGGAAAGAAAAAGTGAAGCGAGAAAATGTCGACAGAGAGATTTAAAAATGTTACGATTTAGCATTTAGGCTGTTTTGTTATCAATTTGTTGAATAATAAAACAATTATCCTGCTCAGTCTCGCGGAATATCATCTGATATTAGCCGACTCGGCCTACGACCTCGTCGGTTAAGTATCGGACGATATTCCGCGCGATTTCGCAGGATAATTGTTAATTATTATACATTCAGCTCTCTTAACCCTTTTCTGATTGGCCGAAAGCCTACAGTGAATTTTCGAAATCAGCGCTCGTGACGTCATTACTGCAGATTATACAATAATCACGTCAAGGTCACGGGTAATCATGTCAAGGTCACGGGTAATCATGTCATGTATGACCGCAGTGCATGATTTCCAAGGGTAATCATGTCAACTTCGCGCGATTCGTGTTGCTTGCCGTCAGTGAAGAAGTAGAAACATGACTTCCAAATTTTTGCGTTCGTTCAATGAATAATAAAACAATTATTAGATTCGGTTTTTGTGATATCCAGAATAATCAAGGTCTCGGTAAGGGTTATCAGCCTCAGCCTTCGGCTGATAACCCTTACCTCGACCTTGATTATTCTGGATATCACAAAAACCTCATCCAATAATTGTTTAGTCTACATAGCTTCGTACGTGGGAAGGAAAAGTGAAGTGAGAAAATGTCGACAGAGAGATTTAAAAATGTTACGATTCGGGATTTAGGCTGTTTTGTTATCAATTTGTTGAATAATAAAACAATTATCCTTCCCAATCTCGCGGAATATCGTCTGATTTTAGCCGGCTAAGTATCAGACGATATTCCGAGCGATTTCGCAGGATTATTGTCAAATATTTGCAAGCAACAAGAACAAAACAATCTTTACCTACACTTACTATTGTAAACGTTAAAAATGTCTCAAATTTAAATGGTCTCGTCTCCTCTAAAACATGTCCTAAGAACTAGAAGCGACGATTCGTGTTCTGATTGGATTTACTCTTTGTAAAAAACAAATGTATCAAGTTTCCTTTGTAACTAAAAATAAAAATATATGGTTCTATTTGCATACTAGTAACTCACGAACTGCCTCAAAACTCATCTAGTTCATAGCTTAAATCCTTAGCCTAACCCATAGAAAATGAAGAAATAAGTCCAATATATGAATACTTCCTCCTCTTTTACAGAAGAATAAATATGGCCGTTCTGAACTGTATCGGAATCAAATCTTCTCACATACCATTTACCTTTACAACAGGAAATTTGATTGGTGTTTAATAGCAGATCCAATATGATTGGTGTGACATACATACATCTCTCACTGAACCACCCGTCCATAACATACCCGACGCGCCGACTAAGAGAAGTCACGATTGGTCAGTTTACTTTAAGTGATAATCCGAGAAAATGGATCATTTTGCCGGATTATCGGATCACGTCGCACGCGTTTCATTTTGGTTTTGACCAATTTCAGAATTAACTCAGTGAGGTGCACAATCCAAATAAAAACACGCAAATATCATTCAAAAGTTCAACGAAACGAGTAAATCAGTGTCAATCGGACACCCCCGTCATTCTAGTCATGCCACTACGGGAAGAACTCTACGACAAGTCCAGTCGCCTGATTCCATTTCCTTATACATCCGTTGTTATTGTAAAGCAAAAGTTAATACATAGATGTAGCTAAGCCTAAAAGCGGAGCTCCTGGGCTGGGATGTTCAAAGCCCGGTTAAGCTAACCCAGGATAAGCGAGAATTTCGATTTGAGTTTTGTAACTTTAGGGTGAGGTGTTCTGTTTATGTTGCTTGGCCTTCTGAGTTTGAACAATCTCAAGGACCTCAAAATACACAAAACAAAAGCATTGAAAAACATTTGTATACAAGAGAAATTAGTATCTCGGTTAACTTTTATAATCCTGGGTTAGCATTAACTGGCTTCCGAACAACCCGGCCCTCTTAGCGTGACGAACCCCAAAAGGATGTCACGAGTACGAGTACGAGTAACGTGGTCTTCTGGTTCATGGTATAAGTAGTTTAAAATAAATACATTGCATTTGTTTTCTTTTAAGTAAGAGAATAATCTATCAATTTGTTTAGAATGCATGTTCAAGATAAGAGTGCGGATTATCAGTTTACTTGCTTTTTTTCTTGTTGTATCTTCCTCAAAAGAGAATCGAATCACAAACTGATATGATTGCCCCCATTCCTGCTTTATAGGACGAGGCTACTTACACAAAACGCAACTGCGTTCGTAACGTGTTTGATTGTAAAAGGGTAAGATCATACTATCTGATCTAAAATCGAATAAAACTGCTAAGCATTCAAGCCACAAATCGAATACGTGCAAGCCTACGAGAACGGAATGCCGAGATTGGACTGCCCGGCCAGTGAAGAAAACAAAGTTCAGCTTCATTTTTCTGAAGGAAGTCTAAAGCTTTGCTCGAGGCCTTGATGATATGTCATCAGTGCAAAGACATTATCCTGGTTGCAGCTCATTGTAAAGACACGAGACAATCAGCGAACTGTAGCATGACCTCGCCCCTTTATCTACATAAATACAGTTAAATACAATTTTGATCAGACGTGACTCTGTTATTGCAATAGCAGATGTTTCCAGTCCAATCAAAGACTCGACTTCGAAAGATGTTTCCTGTAACGTCACTTACAACAAAATAAATAGCTCTGCTTAGGAAGTAACCTCTCTAACTAAAGTACTTGGATCAAGAAAATCAGTTGTAACCAGTCAAAAGCGCGGGAAAGTCGCGTGGGACAAGCCACACTCCCGATTTAGGCTCTGAACCTGATTAGAACTCACTTCTGGTAGGTTAGAAAACATTGTACAAGGTGTACAAGACAAAGAAAAAAATAGTAGACAAGTCTGGGTCTATATCATCCCAACCATTTGCCAGAAGTCTTCCCTAAGTTCCTCTTAAAAATCATTAAACGGTGGTCTCATAAAGCAATCGCTCCTTTTCTTGGGAAGTACCACTTCTGATTCTTGGTGAGGGTGTTTCCCAGTCATCATAACTCGGTTGTTCACTTGGCAATGGACTTGGTGAATACGGAGATAACACATCCAAGTCACAGTCTTCAGAGAGTTCATGCCTTGAAAAGTAAGCTTGACGTGCTTCCTCATATAAGTTAGTAGACAAATGTTTGCTGGTATGTTCCACCATTTTTGAAAATAGGCTGTCCTTGTTTCTGAGCAGGAGATAGGGTTCGTCAAATTCAACCAGTCTTCCCTCGTCTAGTACCTGCGAACACAAAAAAACGGTTCTTAATTGGATGTAAAACAAAGAAATACCGTAAAAGAAAACAGAATGATTGAAAATATTTATATGAATCCGTCTCTATTCTTGATCTCTCCCTTCCCCACCTGCATAGGGGTTTGACCCTTATATAAGCCGGCTTAGACGCTGGACTAATTAACGCTAAGAAAGAGAAGTAATATATCAAACACGAGAGACAGTGTCTCATCGAAATATCCAAACACCGAGAAGAGAGTTGAAAATGCGACGCGCAGCGGAGTATTTTTGACGAAATTCGAGGTTTTTGGATATCCGATGAAACACTGTCTTGAGTGTCTCAGTCGAAACAAAAACTAAGCAGTAAACAGAGAAACAAAATGGTCAAAATCTATGCTAATTAAGACCGGGTATCCAAACCTCCTTCACGGTTACGATTTTCTTTGTTTTAACTTGATGAATTATTAATGAGTTTGAGAAGTTGTGTGGACGACGTGCGCGTGTCAAAAAAAAAGCCAAGCCAACCACAATGTAATTTAATATGATGCATTTGCTGGAATCGTGCCGTATGAGGACATGACAAACAATACATTCAAAGAGGGATAAACTCACCAGTACTCGGTCAGAATCCATAATGGTGTTAAGTCTGTGAGCAATGGTCAGCACTGTGCAACGTTGAAACTTACTGCGTATCGTTTCTTGGATTAAGGCATCGGTGCTGCGAGAAAAAGAAAAATATTTTCAATTTTTAATACGGCCTGCTTTTGATATATAAATAAACTCTGATTTATGCGAGAACGACTTTGAGACGACACTTGAGGCAATCAACATTTAATTTTATTTCTTTTTATTTCTTTGAAAACAGTAAGGTTATTGGTTCTCGAGGTTTGCCCACCGAAAGGTCTTGCTATTTAACAGTTAGACAACGAGCTCGAGTGGTCTAAGAGTGTATGGTCAAAGGGGCGCAGCCGACTTCACTATCACTCATGGAAAACGAGGGTGAGTAGTATAATTGTTCAAGTATAGACTGTAAAGGTATGCTCATTAGAAGCTGTCCTTTGGGGTCGTCACGCAACGCTCCTAATCCAAACGACGGCTACAAATAAGACTACAATAAACGATAATTGAGAAACCTACAAGGTATTTCTAGCCAGCAAAGATATTCATTTTCAAGGGCATCACGTGTGCAATCGTGCTTTATCAGTTTTAAAAAAAGTAGAGATTCCCACCGAGGTCAAAAGATTTTTTCTTTACTTCGTGTGGTTCCCTGATTCCCTTTACTAGGGCTAACGCCCAGTGGGTTATTCGTGGGTTATTCATGGGTTCAATTTAGCACTTTAAATTACACTTCAGAGTTAATTCTCTGTTCCACCATTTGTGTTCATAGTGCTACGCGGCACAACATTCATATGTACCCTTACTTTCTCTTCGCCGCGATTCACCACCTAAATCGTCCCCGACTTTCTCTGTCCGACCTCGTAGCTCAGTCGGCAGAGTAACGGAAGATCAAATCCGGAGGTCGTGGGTTCGATTCCCACCGAGGTCAAAAGATTTTTTCTTTACCTCGTGTGGTTCCCTGATTCCCTTTACTAGGGCTAACGCCCAGTGGGTTATTCATGGGTTCAATTTAGCACTTTAAATTACACTTCATAGTTAATTCTCTGTTCCACCATTTAAAAAAAGTAGACTCCATGTTGTCAGTGTGTAAGTTCTTACAACATTTTGACGTCTTTTCTGGTCGACTACTGAACACACGCACGGCAACATAGAGTCTTCCTGTTTTATACAATACAGATTACCAGGAGATAACCAATCACATTCGCGCATTTCCAATAGATTGTTTAATAATACTCCTATCCTTTGGTTTTCTTTCGCCTGTTATTCGCCTGATTTGGTTGGTCTACTCAGTTAAGCATTGAAGAAATCAATGAACAGAAGTTAGGAGCGAAAACCTACCTGAGTACAAGTACATAAGTAATACCTTAGCAACAAAATTCTCGCGTACAACATTAACATATACCTGTGATCTACATTTGCTGTTGCTTCGTCAATGATTAATATTTTGTTATGTTTCAGGACCGCACGTGCAAGGCATACAAGTTGCCGCTGACCCACACTGAAATTTGAGCCTCCTTCGGTTAGTTTAGTTTCCAGTCCATCCGGTAGTTCAGTGACCATTTCCTTTAGTTGTACCTGGTAAGAAGAAAAGAAACTTCTAAACACCTAGAGAGTAAAGGACAAACTTCCAAAGATTCACCTGTCTCTAGCTGAAACATACTGTATGTTGTTTTCTTTCCTTTATATTTTGGGCTTACACTAAATAGATGTTCCATGTGATACCGGTAGCGTAGCTCGCATCAAAAATGATTTGAAAACGCAGCTTTATTTCTCCGGGTAAGCCTTCCGTCCACACTCGTAACGAAAGCGGAGCTTTTCGAAAACGCTCTTAAAAACGAAGGAGTTTGAAAACGTCGGCGTTTCGTTTTCGTGTGGACGAAAAACATTTTCAAAACGGAACTTTTCGAAAAAGATGTTGTCAAATAATCATGTGATTTCCCTGCTCGAGTCTTCCTCAAACACAAATCCAAAATGACAGGTGATTGTTGCGTTTTGAAATTCCTCCGGCATAGTGCGGACAGAAAACATTTGATGCGTTTTCAGAGTGAAACCTCCGTTTTCAAATTCATCCGGCGGAGTGCGGATGGGGCGTTAGTTGTTGAAGTACAATTGCGGCGGGAGACGCACAGCCGATTTTTAGCAAATTAGTTGATCCGAAGAGTTTCTGATTCTCATTGTGTAATTAATGGGCAGCTCAATTACTTCGAATATTTAAAGTTGTTTAATACGACATGCTACGCACAGCAACTTCTGAGATTCTAGAGATGGCGTTCTCAAGAAAAAAGCTGTATGTTCCGCAAATATTTGCAATTTACTTACACACTTACCTCTTCTAAGGCACTCCACAATTCCGAGTCTCCATACTGATTGAAAGGATCCAAATTTTTTCGAAGACTTCCACTGAAAAGGATGGGGTCCTGAATAGAACCAATACAATCATCAGTTATTTAATGAAGCCAGGTAAGTCTTAAACATTAAGCTTCACTTTTTTCAATCTGTCTCGCTCCTTACCTCATAAGTGTTTTTGTTTTGTACCTTAGTAAAGTTTAATTTAAGGTTTCATGGATTTCAAGGTAACGTTATTACTCCACAAAAAATGATTTATACGCCCCTTATTTTCCTCAATATGAGTGCTTGCTTAAGCACTGTACATCATTTAACCATTGTTTAATACTACTAATTTTCACTTTCAACTTCTACTTCCTTTACTACCACTACCACTACCACTGCCACTGCCACAGCGACTGCGGCCGCTGCCACTGCCGCTACCGCTACTGCTACTGCTACGACTTCGTGGGGGGTGTGTCACGATTAAACGGCTTGAAAAATTTAGCCTAAATTTTTCAATTTTGTTGTTTGTAATCCGTGTCAATCTTCGCCATCCTTAACCATCCTTGTTCCTTTATGGCTTAATATTATCTCTTTAGTGTTTTTCTATCTTTCTCTAGCATTATTTTCGGGTTTCCTTCAATTTAAAGGTAATTTTGTCGATGGTAGAAATAACTCAAAATACCGCGACGTAGTCCCTTTAAGGATAGAGGTTACCTGAGGTATGATGGACAGGTTACTTCTCAAGTCACGCAATGAAATGTCCGTGATTGGCACAGCGTCTATCCGAACTGAACCTTCCGGTTCGGCCAGTCTGAACAACGCTGCCATTAATGATGATTTGCCAGCTCCAGTTCTGCCAACAATACCGACCTAAAAAAACAGGAACCTTGAAAGTCATAATATAGCAGGAGCTAAGCTACACCAGTTCAAATTATGAGGCCGTTTAATATGGTGAACGCTTGAGCATCACGTTCGTTCCCAAAGGCCGCGATTCGTTTGGTCAGTATCAGAAATCGCGACCTCTGGGCGGGTCCAACCCTTGTCTAACACTGGAAGTCCACGATTCGTGGACGTCCCGTCAAATTTAACAAATGTGATTGGCCGTTTAATATTGTGCATCACGTTCGTTCCCAAAGGCCGCGATTCGTTTGGTCAGCACCAGAAATCGCGACCTCTGGGCGGGTCCAACCCTTGTCTAACACCGGAAGTCCACGATTCGTGGACGTCCCGTCAAATTTAACAAATGTGATTGGCTAAGAATACGAAACGAATACCCTGCGCATGCTCAGGTCATCGAAGGTTGCGATTCTTGGTACCGACCAAATGGATCGCGGGCTCTGGGGACGAGAATGGCATGTGCATAAATTATTTCACAAACAATGTTTCTAAACTACAGAAAATAAAAAAAGGCCTCTTTAGTTCGTGTTTACATCTTTCACTTTTGTGTCAAAAGAAATCAAGTTACCTTTTCCTGTGCTCTGATGCAGAAATTCAACTTCTTCAACACGTAAGGCAGTGTGCGGTGGTGCGCATAGTATAGGCCCTCAAATGTAATGATTCCGTACTGTGGCCAGCTCTCTGGTACTGAGATTGTCTTAGCATGGGACTGGGTTTCCTGTTCCAGATTGGAGTACTCGAAAACGCGCTCCACAGAAGTCATCTGAAGAAATATGGAAATAATATGAAATGATCTGTGCATCGCAAACATCCGACGAAAGTTTACCACATGGATGAAATTTTCCTCTTATAAGACAAATTGTATTAATCTCTGGCAGATAATGTTCAAAACTGATTTGTTACGTCTCTTATATATAACTTCAGTTACTTGCCACCCAAAATTACTATTAGACTGTAGCCGAGTGAAAAAGTTCAAGTTAATTTCTGGTTCTTCTGGGCAACTTGTTTTAAGTGTTGACAATTCCGCGAGAAATGGCGCCAGATGAGATCCCGGTTAAATTCCAAACCTCATCAAGGTGGTGTAATAGGAGACAATTCCAACAAACAGTGTCTTTATCAAATCTTTTCGAGTGCATTCTATACTGCTGGCAGTTTGTTTTTTCTCTATCGACACGAGGCGAGACATTTCAGTCTAGAGGCGATTGGGACGAGACGCTATCAACTCCTTTTGCGTTCGTGTTCACGGGCCAACACTCGTCTGGCCCTGAGATAACACGTGCAATGCTTAATGATCAACGTGCAATACCACCTTCACTACTGGTATAGGTTACCAGGTAGGTTCTGGACGACATACCAGGTTCTCTACTTCAGCGCTCTGTCTAACACACCACTGAAATCCTCCTGTTAACATCTTGGCATATGTCACTGTAAGGCCAACTACTCCCGCAGACATGACTGGAACGAAAATGGAAAAAGATCTCTCATGAACACAGCTTAGTTATAAACTATTTAGAAAGTGAAAAATGTTAAAATCTATGCACTGTTGGGAGTTCCTAGAAAAAGTAGTACCAATTACACCTTATTCGATGGTTTAACATATAATACGCCAGGATATTCTGCGAGTTGCCTAGTGTTTTACATACATATACATACATACATACTTTATTGCATAGTTCCCACTTGGGGGCTCTTCCGCCATTCAAGAATATTAAAAGTATTAAGTTACAAAATTAAGATAAAAAACTATTTACAGATAAAAATATAGATTATATAAGCAGCTTACATGTCAATAATAAAAAATAACATCTTATGATCTATGAATTAAAAATATTCTTAAAAATTCTCTTTTTGAAGCCACTTAGGCTATCCGTGTCTCTGACAACCTTAGTAAAGAATTAAAAATTTTGGCTCCACGGAAGACAAACGCTTTACCCCATTAGACTCTCGTTAGTTTAAACATGCAGTCAGCTGTAGTTTTAGTGATATGCTCATTAAAGTTAAGATAACAATCGATGTGCACTCCCAGGTTCTTTGTTACTGTCATAGGCTTAATTTCAGTTCCCGATACTGTGGCACTTGGAAGAGTTGTAGGTAAAGTTCTCATTAGTTGGGGGACGCCCACATGCAGGAGTTTTGTTTTATCAGGGTTGATGAGCAGCGAGTTTGTTCAGCGAAATTGTTCATAAGTTGTTTCTTGACATTTTTCCTAGCTGTCCCAAAAATTTGGTTGACGCCACGTGGGGGATATTAGCTTTGTGACAGTACAACAATATAGAACTTAGGGTAATCAAGCACCCCTCCTGTAAATAAAGACTTACGTATTCCAGCTTCTGCCAAAAACAGAGGCGTAAAAGACGCCAAGCTAATAAACACAGTGCACATGAAGTCGAGTCTGGTTCCAAGCCACCTGGATCCTGCCATAAACAGGAACCAGGAAGCCGTGTGGTCATCGTGATATATTTCATGTAGGC
>OZ026603.1:16743586-16768586 GCA_964020085.1 Micromussa lordhowensis
TGCATTTAAAAGGTTTGTTTCTCTCAGGGGAGAAAACAACCATTGTTTGTCCTCCAGATTGGGAATTACTGAAATGGGTCTATTTCAGAACACGAAGAAAATTTAAAACAGCTCGAGCATTTTGCTACATTTCTTTGGAGTATTCGCATATTTAAGAGTGTCTAAGGACAATTATAATAAATGCTTTATGTTCTCTATATGCTATATCATATAGATTAAGCCCAAACAAAACAAGAAAATACAATTTTTTACGTTTTATACCCTGATACAATACTCGTTTTAAAACTGCAATTAAACTCAATAATAATAATATAACAACTTTATTAACAAATTCTTAAACAAACTGAAATTTACAATATATGATCTTGTTTTGTTACATAATAATTAGTAATTGTTTCCTTTTTAAATTCCATCAATAATTCAAAACTATTTACAAAAGTTTATCTACAAAAATTAAAATATCTTCCAATTATATATATCAGATGGTACTTAAAAAAGAACTATTTACAATAATTAGAAATGCGTAGTAAAAAAAAAACTAAATGTCAATAAATAGCTCCTTCGGTGTTCTCGATTTCTATATCAGTATTGCGAAAGTCCCATGATTTCCTTACAGTGGATCTAGTTCCTCTGAGACAGTTTAATGCGGATCTCAGAAGTGCAAAGGAGGTTCTTGCTTGTATCCATGAGATTGTTTTGGCGTAGTCCTCTCCTTTCTTGATAGCAATCAGCTCTGCTAGTCTGCTGTGGAAGTGAAAGCACTCCTTTCCCATTCCACCCGTTGTTGTAAAAATCAGAGGGGTGAATGTTCCATGTTCGATATCGGGCACTCTGCTTGAGTATTGACACTTTTTCTCGTTCTCGTGTAGACGATACATTTGCTGCGGCTCGAGGTCCCTATAGGATTCAGCATTCGGGTGACAAACCCTGACATCAAAAAAGGCTTATCGCTGGGGCTCCCAAAAACCATGTGCATGTATATCCAGTCTTGCATCCTGCGCTTTATTCGACCCTCGTGTCAACTGTTCTCCTTCAACATCTTGGAGTACCGGTTCAGTAACTACATCTTTGCAAACCATGTTCAGGAGCTCTGCTTCCAGGTCCCGGAGCTCGTTATGTCTCTGAATTACAAATCCACCTCTCATACAAATCATGGCATGATCTACTGTAAAGGGCTCTCCACAAGGACACGTAGATGAAATATCGGCTATAGGCCAGTCATAGTATAGGCTGAGCCCATCCCTAAACTCCCTCTTGTTCAGGTTTAACCCCATCTCCTTTAGAGGGAGTGACGTTAGCCACATAGACGAACCTTTTTCAGTGGCAAGATCTAGTGCACGCTGGGTTTTCTTTGGCGCAGCTTCCTTAAGCCTCTCCGCTCTTTTTTCCCAGTTTTTGGCTCGTTCTGCTCTCACTTCCTGCTGTGCCGATCTTATCAGGGAATCTTCAGGCAGTAGATGCACCTGCAACACGATCTGCTCAACGAGGGGCGCTGTCACCTTGACTGATGAGGTATAATAGAAATTAGCATCACCAATTGGCCACACTGCCGATCTGTAATGGCAGGGATGAGAGTGTAAGATATTGCACTTTCTAGTGGTTCAAGTAAGTCTTGGATGTCTGGCAGAGTTCTCAGGAAATAGGTCCATTGATGTTTTAATCCAAATGTGTAGGCCGCATAGGACGCTTGAGGTTGAGTCACAGCGAATTCGGCTAGCTTGGTTATCTCGCTTATCCAATTGGTCACCTTGTCAACATACTCTCGTGAACCTATCGCCGCACCCAAATGCCTCTGACCTTGAACTGTTACATTAATAGCTGTTCCCTTGAATGCTTCTTTCACTGGCTTTGTGATAATCCAGCATTTCTTGCCATTTGGATAGTAACTGAAATCTGGGTTAAAAGGGACCACTCAAAATGTCGAGCCTAGGTGGTCGCTTACGAGACTTTACACAGACCATATTGGGTCCAAATTATTATTATTATTATTATTATTACTATTATGATAATAATAATCACCGAACCTCCCGTAAGGGACCACTCAAAATGTCGAGCCTAGGTGGTCGCTTACGAGACTTTACACAGACCATATTGGGTCCAAATTTTGCCTCAGTAGCATATAGTAACTGCAGAGGGATACCATTTCTAATTTTCTGTATTGTTCCACACTCAGTTAAGGTCATCTCTTTTAAGACTGAAAGAGTACAGTGTATGTCCATTGTTTCTTTGAATTCTTAAATGTTTTATTCATGTAAAAGGTCAATTTCGAGAAAAAAAATCTGTTGCTTCTCATTGAGAAATGTCCGCCTCTTGTCTTCCCCGGAATGCGATAATGTGTCACAACACCTTATTATCATCTGTATCGCTCAGAGTCCTGGTCAGAACGCAACATAATGTCCCCGGCCAGGGCTTGAGCCCAGACTGCTCGATCCGGAGACGAGCGTACTAACCATGAGGCCACCGCACCTCCCAATTAACACTAGGCAGCAGTTGGTAAAAACCTTGATTTTGTAATCTGATTGCTACAAGGAAAACACTTGCATACAGAATACATGGAACATCAGTGAAATACGCAACAGCTCAGTACCTTCCCACATCAACTTTTCACTTCATGAATTAAAAACAATGGTAATAAACTGTTAGCACTCAAAATATCGGATAAACGAAAATACAATGAACTTTGTCTTACCAATGGGCCAGCCACCATTCTGAGAACATGACTACTGCCTAAATAAACAAATGAAGGAAGTTAAAAGCTGTTAAGTATACAGACTAGTTAATTCTTGACACATGAAAATCTCTCTTGATAAACTATTCTCTTTGGTGCTTTATTTATTTATTTGGTAGTTGAATTTTACTTATTTATCTAATTAGTATCATGGGTGACCATTCACTCCTTAATTTTGGCCCGAAATATCAGTGTTAATTGATAATTTTACATGTGAAATTACAAAATTGCCATGACAACGTTTCGTGTGAAATTTCTCCATACAATAACACAAGTCAAAAACCCACGATTGTAAGTGTAATTTGTCACTCATGATATTAAACGGTAATCAAATGGTACACTCGTGAAATTAACAAATAATTTCACTTGTGTTTTGTCAAAATTCAAATAAGTTAATTATTAAAATTTAATCAACTGAATACAATTTTGACAAAACCCACGTGAAGATATTTCCTTATTTCACTCGTATATGCATATCACGCGAGCATTTCGGGGGAGGGGGATATATGTCTGCTGAACATTTTGGGGTATTAAACCATTGCCCTTTTTAGTCTCACGGGTCATAATTCCCCTTGTGTTTTTCTCTTGGGAACTGACACCACAAATACAGACTGATGCTGTCTAAACGAGGTCAGTTATTTGATCACTTTATCCAATCAATGATCAAATCTTTAACAATCGATAAAAGACCAGTCTCCACGAACATCTAAAGGGCTATTTTTTATGGCAGTTTTGAGAAATTCATTGACGTGCACCAGAACTATACTTCATGCTTTGTCATGTTAACCAAGTACCGTGATTTACCTGTGTGCCAATGGTAAGTATTGTCAAGAGTAATAGAACAGGGATCCCAGCTGCTGCTTTCCAGAACTCCAAATATACTTTCCAAGACACTGTCCCAGTGTAGCGGTCTTCTTTTTCAACAGTCTTTTCTTCCTTTTCAGACAGTTCCTGGTCCAAGAAAATGTTATAGTAATACACAGTTATTGGACAGTTACCTTGTCTCGCACCTTATTTAAGGACCAATATCAACATAAATTTCTCCTTCCAGTTTTCCTCATACATTTGGTTCAGTTTTTCATAAACCATGAATTCTTATCATTGTTCTGGCTAATTTTGAAATTAAGCCTTCTCCAATCCTCCGTTGGAAAAAAGATGGCGACAAGTACATGTACCCACAATTCTTAGCGTACTTTAACAACGCTCATAAAACGTACAGAAAAGTTCTATAGTCTTGAAACGTAGCATACACAATGTCGTAAGCACATGGACAACATTGCAAAAATAGTACTTTCCTTGTACTTTATGGGTTGTGTAACGTTTTCATGGTATTGAGGTAGAATGTACCGCCATCTTTTTTCCCACAGAGGATTCGTTGTAATGCTTCTCCGAGGCAGGTTGGTTTTACCACATGAACAATCAAAATCGTTAATCTGGCCCCTCTACTCTAAAATAACCTAGCTGAAAATAACGTCTATAATAAAATTTTTTAGAATTCTCTAATCTAACGTTTCTACACGAAGAAGCAATGCTAATGATCAGAAGAAGTCCCACACCAAATAGTTGAAAAAGGTAACAAAATTGTGTCATATTTATACCACGGAAGTAACGGCAGTCGTTTTTCCTGATAAATCTTTTTCTTCTTCCTTTACTTGAATATCATCAACATCAATGGTGCTGTCAGAATCAGACTCGGGTAACGATACAAGAGACTGAACATCAAAACCAGTACTGGTTAACTCTGAGAATGAGCCTTGTCCGACGGGACAACCCTGCAACAAATACAAGTGCTAAAATCCGTCATAAACACCATCAGTGAATGTAACTGACATGGACATATAGGATGGCTGTAACTTGAGAATCAGGAATGACTTAGTCAAATGACATAGGGGTTAGAGCTCAGGCTGGGGTCATTGTTTTGGAAAGTAGAAAAAATTCCAGTCGCTTAGTGCTGCAGAAACCAGGACTTTATTGATCCTTTTGTACACAGATTTATCTTAAACCAAAAGGTGAAATAATCCTGTCTTTATAAGCTGTGCGGGCGGCCCAGTGGCGCAATAGTTTGTGAGCTGGACTCCAGATCGAGCATTCTTCATTTGAGTCCTGGCTGAGATCATTATGTAGTGTTCTTGGGCAAGATTGTCTACTCTTTCACTAGTGCATCTCTCCACTGAAATGTATAAATGTGTACCATTGAACTAAATATGAAAAGAGGAAAATAGTACTAACTTCCTTTAGACACAATATTGAGGTCCCATCCTTCAGGTACTGCAACTGGTGGGTCACCAACACACAGACTTTATCTTTTAGTAATCCACGGATGCACCTGCAAAAACGCAATCTCTTGTCCTGTTTTGCTGATTACTGTAATGGTTAGCGTCTTAATTACAATAAGCATCAGCTATAAGCATCCCCGCTTCCAAATCAGCATCCCCTTCCAAATCAGGGCCGGGTTGTTCAAAGCCCGATTAAGCTAACCCAGGGTTAGCGAGAATTTTGATTTCAGTTTTGCAACTTTTCGGAGAGATTTTCTGTTTATACTGTTTGGCCACCTCTTTTGAATATGAATCATCTCAAACTAAACAAAAATAGGAAGCGAAAAACATTTTTATATAAGAAAAATTAATAATTTGGTTAACTTTTAATCCTGGGTTAGCATTAACCGGCTTTCAAACGACCCAGCCCAGCACACCCTTCCAGATCAGTGCCCCTTTCTAGATCAGCGCCCTCTTCCAGATCAGCTCCCCTTTCCAAATCTACGCCCTTTTCGAAATCAGCACCCCCTTCCAAATTAGTGGCCACTTGGAAATCAGTGTCTCCTTCCAAATCAGCGTGTCCCTTGAAGGGTCATTTTCTTTTTGAAACGCCCCAATAACGTTCAAGACATCAACATTTGATAGAATACATTGTGTGGTCTGTTTTCTAATCTTAATGTAAAGATGAACATGTACGCTTAGACTAGACAAGAAAATTGTGCTCACTTAGCAGAACTCTTACTGCTACAGTTCTTGAGCCACCAACAGTACATTTACACCCAGGGTGCTACATCGAATCATAATGGTATAACTAAAACGTTAACTAAGTGACTGTAAAATGTTGACCACTTAAGGGGAACACAGCAAACCCATTATGACAGTAAGTGTATGCTTATAGCATTATAACAACCTGCCAAGCATTTCTGTGTTCCTCTATTTTCTTCCTTACAATGCGAGTTAACCCAAGTATATTGTGGCATGTGGATGATCATCCACTAGTGAATATCAAACTATTTCATAATGAAGAATTGAAGACCTGATGTGAGATCCCTAATACAACCACAGGAGTGAGTTTAATAACGTGGATTCATGATAGTGCAAGCATTGGTAGTGCACCAGGATTGACTTACTTATCAAACAGTTCTCTTCCAACATGTGTATCTACAGCACTCAAGGGGTCATCAAGAAGATAGATGTCTGCATCAAGATAAACAGCTCTACAATAAGACAACAATAAAGAAAACAGTTGCATATTGAACATACTAGGTAAAAGAATCAATGAAGAAGGTAATGTTACTGCCAAATTAGCAGTAGGAATTCATGTCTACACATATCGGGGGAGTGTCCCTCAACAGAAGTGGTTAAATGGAGGTGCCAAGGAGGACTGAAGTTTTATGTAAAACTTACTTGCACTGAAATCTCAGCTTAGAGCATTCAGGGTCGTTTGACTACATTGTAACAATAATAACGATAATGATAATGATAATAATCAATTTCATAAAGAATACAACACAAGAATAAATAAACAAATAACAAAAATGAAAAATGCGTCAATGAGAAATTGCAGTGGGACATCCATGGAATGGCTATTTAATTTGTCTACGGTTTCCATCACGTAGAATTGGGAATTTGAAGAGTTAATTTTGTGGAGGGATCAAAACCAGGAAACCTCAGGAGAAAACACTCAGAGCAAGGATAAGAATCACCAACAAACTCAACCAAAATATGATGCCGAGTCCAGGAGTCCCATCCATATGACCTTGATGGAATGCGATTGCTTTCCCCACTACATCATCTAAGCTCCTCACTATATATAAGTATAATAAAGGACAGAATAACAGTAAACTGAATCATTAACCTTGCCAAGTTTATGCGTGCCTTCTGTCCACCACTTAGCACTAAACCTCTCTCTCCAACCAAACTTGAATCACCGCTGCAGAAAAGCTCCAAATCCTGCAATTGCAAAGCAAAGTAAGGAAGTAAGTATTATTTTCCAAACCAGAGTCAATTAGTGATTAGCCAAATCAGTATAACAGCAACTTTCTTGAGGCCTCTTCAAGTTTGTGCCACACTGCTGTCCTTGTGTTGTGTTCTTGATATTTTTTTTTCATAACGCCTACCCCATAAAAGTGCGTAAAGTCTGGTTCTCTTATGCCTACAATACAGCCACATTAGATGAGGTTGTTGACATTGATAAAAAGACTTACATCAGCATGCAATTCAACAAGCAACCCAGACATGCCTGCCAAGTTGAACTCAAGTCAAGGTCACAAATATGCCAGTGGTAAAGACCTGTGGTCTTCCATGTTCCGAGCACATATTTTCAAACATTGGGGGAGTGGAACAAAAAGTGCCAGTGACAGCAATGGGGGATTAGAACCAAGCTTATTTGACAAATTGTCAGGGTACTGCCTGACAAAATTCTGGAAGAACTAACAAGTCCTTTTCTCAGGAGCTCTTTCATGCAATAAACAATCAATTTGGCTTGTGAGGTGACAATCTAGCAGAGGGCCCAAAAAATATTTAAGAAATAGAAAACATGTACCGTATTCTATCAAGTTATAGAAACAGAAGTGGAAGGTTGGGAGAATGAGAAATGCTGTGGGAACATGAGCTGACAGGGGAGTGTTTCCACAACGTTTTTGAGTTCTCCCAAACTTTCATGAGGGCTTCTGTAACTCGACAGAAACAGGGAGAACATGTTTTCTATTTCTTTTAGAAAACACCACAATGAAAAAAAGGAAAACAACTTGTTCACTTTGATTATCAAAATGTAAATTATCTTTGCCCACGCCATCATTACCGGTATGTCAACAGCTTGTACTAGTTCTATCAAGCTATAGAGACACAATTATTAACCATTCAGCACGCATATTATCTTAGGGCTGTTATCTAAATATCGATAAATGGCCGTATCTTACCTTTTGCAAGGCACAAGCATTGATTACTTCTAAATAGCGATCCTTGTCAAAATCTTGACCAAACAGAATGTTTTCCTTCACAGTTCCATTAAAAATCCAAGCTTGTTGAGAAGCATAGCCCACTTTACCATGAATGGATCGGTCACCATCAGAAATTGGCAATTCACCAAGGATGGTCATCAGCAGTGACGACTGCAATAACAGTGAAATTGACAAGTAAACACAGAGAGCATCAAGTTCCACTAGGCTGACAAAAACAAGAAGTACAACTTACAAAGATTGGTCTGGTTCAGACTAACCATATGATACAGACTAGTGTGACATAGATGGATTAATTTATTGAGACTGACTATATGGCTCAGACTGGCATTACATCCAGGCTGACCATGTGGCACAGACTGGTATGACTGACCATTCAAACCAGTATGACTCAAGACTGGCAGGTCTTAAACTGGTATGGCTCATGGCTCAGACTGTTGTGACCCAAATTGTAAGGCCTGAAATGGTTGTGCTCATAGCGACATGGTTCAGACCTGTATGACTTAGACAGGTGTGTTTAAGACACAACATGGCAAAATGCCACTGCGGGTAAGAGTGGATGTGGAATATGGGTGTAAGGGTTAACCCTTACATTATTGAGAGCTAACCACTGTTAGTGATATTTAGGCTAACCTGAGCGCAATTTAGGATAATTAGAGCCCTTTTTAGGCCAACTGTAGCCCCATTTTGTCATTTCACCATTGCATGGTTTTTAACATGCCTGACTCAGACTAGCATGGCCTTGAACTGGTCTTCTACCAGTTCTATAATGACTCCGCATTGCGATGGTTCAAACTGGTATTCTTTTTAGAAACTGGTATTCTCTTTAGAAAAAGCACATTTCTTTATCTGTAACTGTATTTTTTCATCGTAGTCAAAATTTGGTTAAGCTTCCAAAAATTAAAGTATATACATTATTATTTTGGTCTTTTGTGACTGATGTAAAATATTAATTGTTTGTAAAGTCACCTTTCCAGCCCCCACAGGTCCAACAACAATATGAAGTTCACCCTGCAAGAAACAACAGTAGGGTCATCATTGCTAGTTGCATGTATACACTCTGATATACAGATGCATGTATAAACCTGATATAAAGCAGTTAATATCGCAATTCTCACAGCAATAATAATAATAATAATAATAATAATAATAATAATAATAATAATAATAATAATAAAACTTATATAGCACCGATATCCATGTTGCCATCAGCGCTTAAATCGTAAAAAAAAACTTCATAAAACCTAAAGTAAACTGAGATTGAAAAAAGTAAAAATGAGATTCAAAAGTACATAAGAACGTAATAAAGTACATAGTAACGTAATTTTCATTGTCAGATGACAAGAATCAGAATAAAGAAATAATGTGGGTTTTCATAATAATAATAATAAAATAATAATATTAATGATAATAATATTAAAAATTATACAGCATGGTTTTCCATCAAATGATCAAGGGTGCTTTACATCATAAAAGTTAAAACTAATCCTAAAAGTCGCAAATTTACAGTGTTTTTTTTTAATAATTACAAAACATATTAAAATAGAAAAAAGTTAAAAATGCTGTAAAATTTTTCGAACCAATCACATGTTTGTTTTCCTTTGTCTCAGAGTCATAGTCTTTGTCTCATATCATAACCCAACAAAGCAAAAAATTACAATCAAACTGGTTTTAAAACCAGAGAAAGACAATGTTAGTTGCAACATTGTAAATTTTTACCAATTAGATCAGCTGCCACATTCATTCGCTTCAGGTTCACTTACTGCTGCAGCAAATATTTCAAGATTATATGATATTATGCTGTTGACAGTTGATAACATACCTGCCTAGCTTCAAGAGTCACATCCTTCAAAGTTGGGTTTAGAGACTGAAAAAAAAAAAAATTACCAGTTGTATAAACCACACACAACTCACAATCCCTTGATTCGCTCTGATGAAGGGCTAATGCTCAAAACGTCAGCTTTCGAATCACTTCACATTAGCAACTCAGTCGATAAAACCAAATTATCTTATTACCCCCTTTATTCGTGTACAAAACAAATGCTCATGTGTGTGTCTTACAAACTAATGAAAGGTACTCAGGGCTCAAAATAATTTTTGAACGGTGGCCGGTCATGTTGACCGGCCAAACCAATTTTAGCTCGGTCATGTCTCGTTTTTGACCGGTCAAAATATTGAAAATGCTTATTTTGAAGAATTTCCCTATTAAGCCAAAAATATTGCCTTGTATGCACTAAAATGTGTTGTTAAAGAGGATAAAAGTTTTAATCGCTAAAAGTATCGCTATATTATTTTATCGTAGTTACCCTGCACATAATTGTATATTAACAGTATTAACTTACTACTTACGCTGAATGCGATTTTGGTAGTAGACACTTCGAGTTTCTACCAAACACTAATAGGGCTGCATAGGCTCGTGCTACAAGCAAAAGATCGCTGCCTTCCGCCACTCAACATGCTCGGTCAATTGTAGGAAATAAATTGAAGAAACGAGGACAATTCAATCTGTAACTGCGACGTTGATTGATGCGATGTTCATTGTTGTCTAGTCTGTTTAGCGTACACTGTATTTACAGAGGTTGATGTTTCCTGTGTTATTTTAGCAAGCCGCTAAGACACCACAGCATTCACGAAGCCGACGATCATAACCGTCTCATCTGCGTTCTCCTATTTTGTAACTACAAGCCGCTGAGACATTTTATTATTTCACTGTTTATATTTTCCAGAAATAAAGGAAACTTTTTTCTAGTGAATTATTTGGAAACCGCGTACTTGACCGGTGAAAATGACCGCCAAACCCAAATTTTGTCCGGACAAATAGTCATCTTGGCCGGACATTGTCCGGTGACCGGCCGTTATTTTGAGCCCTGGTACTACTTTTATTCCACAGTGGATGAAACTGACAGCTCAAAAGAAAAAACAAAAAGAAAACAGAACAAAAAAAGTCTTGTAAAACAAAGTTTCCTCTTTCTTTTATCCACTTTTTCACTCAGGTATATACTTAAAATTGCTGTATGTTCCAGTTTTGAAAAAATCCAAAACTTTGGATGTTGGACAAAGGTTGGACGATGAAGATACTGCTTTTCATCCTAAAGATTTTAAACAATGACAAGTGGACTAGACAGTATCTTACTTTATCCCAATAAGCTGTAATTCTGTTCAACTTCACCACTGGAACATCTACTTTGTTTTCAATACCATTTTCAACAGCAGCTGACATATTTGGCTCCCTTTCTTCCAGTTCCAAGAATTTCTTAAACAAGATAAAAAATATATATATATACATTTCTACAGAATAATAAGAAGTCTTTGCACAACAAAGTATTAAAAAGAGGGGGTTTAAAGTTATTTTGATTCTTGGTTTAGTTTCAGAACATACTAAGAACAAACTACGACTCAAATTTGGGCAAGAACTGTGAGTATTTGATTAATCAAATTTGATTAAAATCAACCATCCTAGACCAACACATCTGCACATCATGCAAGGCATGGTTTACACTCCACGGACGTGCTAGGGTTGACATTGACGTAATCAACTACACTACAAAGGACGTAACTAAAATGAAAGCAAAATTTTCCTACTGTGACCAAATCAAGTTTAATGAACTTGTACTAAAACCAGAAATACCAGAAAAGTAGCGTATCGCTAACCACTAACTGGTAAACGGCTTCCAGCTGAAAAACTAGCTGTTATCTGTCAAAAATTATACATAAATCCAAATGCAAACACGTACCTGCAGATGACATAGTACACGCGCAAGAACAAGTGTGAGAGACACAAATGTTTTACTTACTGAGTAGGTGACAGGGAAAAAATGTAATGGGCACTGTAAAAGTTTTCAAAAAAGATGAATAACTTTACTGAAACGTGTGGTTACCCCTACATTTTAAGGTATGAAACGGAAGTGGCAAGGCTATTCAACAAGTGATTAGTTTCTGGTTGTGTGGAAAAGCTATTTAGACTGTACTTCAGCTGAACCAGAGGAAGGCTGTCAGAGATGCTAAAAGCGCTGTTGAGACGATTTTGTTATTAAAAACAAACCAAAAATGTTTTTTTTATGTTACCTTTTACCAAGTAGTTTTAAGATTTTTATAAATGTGTTTGCTTTTCTGTACATAAAGCCAAATTCTAAGGAAATTTGTGAAGAAATATCCTTTCCGTCTTTTTTCAGAAAAATACTGATGTCAGCATTTTGGTTGAGATCCAAGGCTAATTATCTCGAAAAAATGCATGGTTACTCCCATTTATTCTTTGTGGAGTCCAATAGCCTTTGCAAAGGTCTACTTTTTCTGCATAGTCCTCTGGCACAAGAACATTTGTATTTAGTAGGCACCATCCTTAAAATGCCAAAGATCGACAAAAAAAAGTGTGCAAAATGTACTTTAAGCGATTTCTTTCATATCTGGGAGACTTAGTTACTGCATACAGGAGAGTGAGAGATTCAGTCTGTATCCAGAAGACTCCTGGATAATCCTAGCCTGTGAAAACAGCCATCCTTCTTCGCTCCCGACCCGAGTGGCGTTTCGCAAGAAGGACGTCTGCGATTTACTGCCGAAAATTCCATAATGACGCAAATCTGTCCTGAATCTGGTCATGAATGCTGATTGGTTCGATCGGTAATTATGCATAACAAGTCCGTAAATATGCGGGACATTGGATATTCTCACCAAAACAAATACGTGTTATTAAAATGGGGTTGACAGACCTACACGACTCCTACGGTTCGTGGCATTTGTACATTTGCCGTTCTCTTTTCGGTCATACGTCATTCGGTCTCATACGTCATCAGTATGGAATTTTCGGCGGTAAATCGCAGACGTCCTTCTCACGAAATGCCACTCGGGCCGGGAGCGAAGAAGGACGGCTGTTTTCGCAGGCTAGGATACTCCAGGAGAGTTGGCAGAGATGTTATCTTACAAAAGGTGGCTTGAAACAGTTTCCAGCAGTTTCCAAGATTTTGATGGGCTATATAACCACTCTTTACCAGTTGACGCTACAATCATGGTATCAAAAAACTGCCCAATCATTAGAGGTGAACACATTGTTATCCTTTTTGTGACACAATAGGTTACCATAGCAACAGTGACCTGCCAAAACCACCGCTAAGTTTAGCTTAAAGTCCTTATAATTATTTTTTTTTATTTTTGGCAAAGTTCTGTACATGAGGTTCAGAGCCACCTTAAAGATGCCTCTGAACCACAGGGGTCATGTGTAACGAGTTACCTACACACAAGGTTATGATATCAATTTTAGTTAGTTTGGCAGAGGTTTCCAAATTCTGTAGTCAGGTTTTGGAAAACCAAATGCAATTTCATTTTTCTTCGACAACACAAATAATATCCATGAAAGTGTCCCTTTAAATGGAAACTTGTGAAATTAGTTTACTAAGCAGTTCTCCCTCCACAGAATTTGAAATTTAGTCCATTTCCAAGAACTAATGGTTTAGACATAGGACTTATAAGAATTTTGACAAAATACCCACAAAAGTTTCACTTGTTATCATTTGTTTGCACATGCATTTACATACATTTGTCAAATATTGCAGTTATGACAATAAATCATTTACACTACCAAAATTTGAATATACTGTTACCTGCAATCGCTTCTCTGACACGGATGATTCTTTAGTGTACATCATACCCATTGAGAAAAACAAGGTGAAACTCACTCTCACTGCCATGAACAGACCCAGAACAACAAACACTCTCTCTGCAGTTAGTGTATGCCCAGTCATCACATACACAACAAAAACTACCAAAGCTATGATGGGCAGAGCAGAAAGATAGAATCCAGAATTAACTGCACGGAAAAATCCAGAGTACTTCACCATTTTGGTTTCCTGTCTGAAAGAAAGAAAGACGTTAAATTGTTAAAACATGAACTGTTCAAAATGTTTTTTTTTTTAAATTTAAATCTGTTAATGAACACATTGTTGCCTAATGGTGACTTTGTCCTTGACATGCTTTAGTTCTTTGAAATAAATTAGGCCCCATTACTACAGTATTGTAAGTCTAATTGATATTTAATTTTAACTGATAACAATTTGATTTTACTTTTCAGCTAAACGTTTCAGAAATTCTTGAAATACTTTTTTATATTTCATGTATTCCAACCAATAGGGGTAGGTTGGAGCATGCTGCATGTCTATTTTGTAATTTGCTTCTTTGAGAACCAACCTTCGAATATCAGCCACCAACTTAGCAAATGGTTCTTCCCATGTGTACATTTTAATAACTCTTATTCCTGAGATGATTTCATTCATCACCTTGATTCGTTCATCTGTTAGCACAGCAGTTTTGGATCTGAAAGGGAACAAGTTGTACAAAATTACGACACTGAACTGCAGTCTGCGATGAACTTGGCTGTTTGGCTATGGATACCAGCTGGAGGATCCAGATATTCATGAGGTATGGTGTAATCTTGAATTCTTCATAGCACCCAGTTTTGTTTAACAAGAAAAAGGAAAGCCTTATTAGCCCAATTGCAACTGGTTCATAGCTCATGGTGCTTAAATAATTCTAGTTTCTGTATCATGAAGCAGCTACAACTGTAGGAAGATTATTCCCCATTATTCTGTCAGTTAGACCCAACAAGTTGTCAGTACCCATTTATACTCCTGTGTGGAGAGAGGCACTGCGAGGGTTAAGTGTATGCGTGTCTTTCCCAAGAATAAAACACAGTGACCCTAGCCAGGGCTTGAATACATATCGTTCGATCTGGAGTCCTGCACACTAACCATAAGGCCCTCCCACTTGCCAAACATTTCAAATTAGTATACTGCAGACATTTTAAGAGCTTTTTTAATTCACAATGGTAATCTCATAAAGGCCATGCATCATAGTCCAAACCCTACTCTCATTAAAATACTACTCACTTTAATTTCTCGATCAAAAAAGTTTTTACATGTAGAGACTATTTCACCCTGACATTTGCTATATTACTTGGACCTTCAGTCATACAATTCATAATGGTAATTGAACTGAGTGGAGTGCAATTTGGTCTGAAATCATACGTGTGATTTCAAAATCGAACGAGCGCACAGCGCGAGTTCGATTTGAAATCACAAGTATGATTTCAGACCAAAATTGCACAACCTGAAGTTCAATTACCAATTTATTAGATCCATTTTTAAATCTCACAATTTAATAGCCTAAATACAGGAACAAGATTTTGGTCGGGAACAAGACTTTGGTCGGGACCAATATTTATTGAACCAAGTAATTGCCAAATTTGGCAAACAATGGCTTTTTTGTGTGTTTTGTTTTCCTGTAATGTGGTGAGTTTAAAAAATCCTTAAAATCTGATAGGTTGTTTTGTTTTACTGTACCATTCTCATTGGCTGAGAAAAAGATGCGATTTAGAGCAAAATATAGTGCAATTCGTGAATAAATTGCACCGCTGAGAACCAATCACATAACAAGGATAACCAGTGATTTCAAAATGGATTTAATAAAGAGAGTAACTGGACTTGAAATGGCAAATTGGCCTCGTGCTACACATTTGTCTAATATTCATTTACTTGCCCAGTTATTTCCTGAATTGTATTCCACCTTGTCCAATTACTACCAACTACATACTATCCTACAAAATTGCTCTTCTATGCTGAAGAGAAAATTTTCTTATTTTTTTTAAAGTTTAAAAGCACTTATAAGAAATTGGTGGACCTGATCTTGTGTTTTAGGAGTGTGTATAGCTGATTGGTACTAAACATCTACCAAAAATCTCTGGGAGTATAATGATAATATAAGTACAAAATAAGAATTTCTAAATACACAAACGTTATCCTCTCATACTGACTTTAATGTCTCAATCAATAGCAAGTTTCTACATGTATTTAGAGAGTAAGTTACTCGGTCCAATTACTACTAAAAAACCCTTCTACATTATATATTTGCTCTTCCATATCACAGGGAAAATGTTCTGTGATATTTTATATTTTAAAAACAATTACATGTATTTTTGGAGCTGATCTTGTGTTGTACGAGTGTATATGCTTGTTTGTAACAAAATATCAACCAAAATTCTCTGGGAGTATAATCATAATACTAGTATTATTAGTAAAATTAGCTGTAATAAGTACACAAAAGTAATCCTCTACAGGTTTACATGTATCACTGTTTTTTTTTTAAAGTATAATACACTGCTGGTCAGAATACCTTAGTTTAGCAAAGAACCTCCCAATCAATCCTTGAAGTGGGCCAAGAAGCAGGAAAATTAGAAGACCAGGAAGGACATACACTCCAATTTCTTGCCAACAGAGGATTGTTACAATAACAATCATCAGAGGAGCCACCCATAAGTGATGAAAAAAAATTGCAACCTAGTAGATAACAAAAAGATTGCAATAATAATTATTAAGGTTCTAATATACCATCAATAGGTATACTTTTCTCTTTTCTTTCTTTTTCTTTTACATCTAAAAAATATATATATATTGGACTGTAATGATGTAATAAGATGATGTTAAATTTCATGCACTAGCATTTATAATTTCCTTTTTTTAGAGATCTTAGAAACAAAAATAATGCCATGACCAGTTTGGACAGGATTGTCCATTTTATACATTCTAGTTTAAAACTGGATCCTGATCGGTACTCTCACTTATCTTATTTTATCTGGTTATCCTAATAAGAAAAATTATAGTTTTAATTTACAGGTAAGGATATCACTCACATAACATTTTGCCATATTTGCGCCAGTAGGCCTTATGCGCCTACAGACTGGATGATGATGATGATGACAATAGTTAAAAGTGGGATCATGTTTACCATAGGTAACGGTGGGTGATGCTATCAACTGACATATTGATTGACACTGAGAAAAGAGATTTGGTTGAGTGCAGGGACATTCCGTAAGCATGGGTGTCTGGCAACAGTTGCTGACCAGTAGCCCTGGGCATGCCAGCTACTCTTGAGATTTTTTACATGATTCAAAATTTGTAGTTATTGCTTTTATTAAAACCTCTTGCTCACTGAGTTCAAAGTCTGTACATATGGGTTATTGACCAAATGTGAGATCAAGATGGCAGGATATTGGCCGAGTTTTCTTTTTGTGTTTTTGGACTGAAGCGGAGTCGAGGTCCCTAAACACGCTAAAAAAGAGAGCGAGGCCAATATCAAGCCATCTTGACCGAACAAGCTTGGTCAATAAAGGATTTATTATAAGGCTTTTGGGGAAAATTTTCTTGTGGGACAAGGCGGGTAGTCCCGAGTGATCTTGCCCGTTCGGGTAGCCAATCACAGCACAGGATTTGATTCATCTTGCCCGCTCACAGAGCTAGCAATATAATAATGTACGTTACAGACTGAGTTTTTTCACCTTCAGATTTATGGCCCAACTGTGAAGAGTGCATGGCATGAATCGAAGATGAGGCTACTAACTTAAGGTGGCTCGAAACAGTTTCCACTACATTTCCAAGACTTAGAGCTTGATGGGTCATTATAACCACTCTATATCGGTTGATACCAAAATCATGATATCAAAAAACTGCCCAATCATTAGTGAGCAAGTTACTGTCAATCTTGTGGCACAACAGGTTACAAAAGCAACAATATTGACTGTTAAAAACATCCTTAATTTTAGCTTTAAGCGCTTATAACTTGAAAACGAGCTCGGTGACCCACATTTTTTATTGATTTGTAATAAACATGATAAGATGCAACTTTTTGCAAAGTTTAGAAAAATTTCTACGGAGGGGGTTCAGAGCCACCTTAAATTTTCAAAAATTTAAGGTGGCTCTGAACCCTCTCCATGGAATTTTTTTCAACTTTGCAAAACATCTTTGCCCCATACAGTAGAACGGCTACTGCATTGGTGTTGAAAATGCACAGCTGTACTTTGATGATTAGCTGTGCAGCAGCAGCAGCACCAGTGCCAACTGGGAACTCAGTTCATGCAGAATCTACATTGAGAACCTCTTCAAAGTGCTCCTTCCATCTTTCAAGGATTTCCTCTCCATTCAGTAACAGTTTCCCATGCCTGTCTCTGACAGCTGTCACCATGTTTGTCTTTGCCTGAACTATCTGCCTCGACAATCGGTACAGGTCACTGTTGTTATTGTCCTTTGCTGCGCTTTCCGCCTCATTTGCAATGCTGTCTATCATCCTTCTCCTGTCTGCTCGTGCACTCGCTTTCACCTCCTTGTCCTTTTTTCTGTACTCCTCCCTCTTCAGCTCTTTCCGTCACTCAGATCTGACTTGCCAAAGCTGCTCTTTGATCTGCCTTCTCTCATCCATTCTCCTGCATGCTTGGTCACTAATCCAGTTTGACTTGATCCTTCTCCTTTCCTCAAGAACAGCATCTGCACTCTCATAATATACCGTCTTCAATTGTAGCCAGTCTTGTTTGATGCTCTCATTCTCATTGTTGGCCAATGCTTGAAATCTGTTTCGAATCTCAATATGGAACTGTTCCTTAACATTCTGATCGCTTAGCTTTGATGAATTAAACAGTTTCCTTTCCTTTCAGTTAACTCTGCACAATTTCAGCTTCACCCTTGCCAATACAAGGTGATGGCCACTGTTGGAGTCAGTATCTCTCATCGCTCTGGCATCAAGAAGAGACCTCCTATGTCTTCCATTGATGATGATGTGGTCAATCTGGTTATGGTCCCTGGCCCTGCAGGTTGGGGATTTGGCTTAGGGCCAATCACCCTACACAGTAAAAAAGAGCCTGATTACGAAAACCATATCAGAACTAGCTAAATCCATCTATGGATGCAGGCAGGAAATATGCAGCACTCCTGATGATGACTTCCTATCCTAGAATCTTGGAGCTGCAAGTATACGGTTTGTGGAGAAAGCCAAGAGGAATCCAGAAGCCCAATCACCTTGTCATCTGCATCTCTGAGAACTCCAAAGTCATCTTTGGAACCATGGCCACCGCAAACGCCTTCTTCGAGAATCTATGCTAACCCTACAAAAGGTTATTGACATTATGTTGTCGAACCAACGAAATGGCAGCTGCTCAGCGACACAAAATGGAGCAATGTCAGTGGTACTTAAGAAGAGAAGAAACATGGTCCACGCAAGAACCCACAAAGATATCTATGTCCCATGCGCCCGTGAAAATATTGTGGTGACACTCATGCAGCCAGAAACTGCCCGCTTATGGCAAAACGTGCTCAAAATGCAACAAGAAAAATTACCAAGCCAAAGTTTGTCAGTCCACCTCTAAACAAGACAGCAAGAAGTCTAAACCTGAAAGAAAGAAGCCCGGGAAACATCAGCAAGTAAACCAGCTGCAACAAGACCAGCCTCCTGATGAGCTAAGCAGTGACAAGAGCATTGTCACGCTCCTCACACTCAAAAGGGACAAGAAACAGTATGTCACTTTGGTCCTCTTGTCAGCAAGCAAGAAAGAAAAAGCCATCTCAACCAAGTTTCAAGTGGACAATGGAGTCTCGTGTAGTACCTTAATGCTCAGAGACTACAAGAGAATTACCAGCACAATACCCGAACACTCTGACACCAAACTCAAGGTCTATGATCAGTCTGTGATACACCAAGTAGACAGCACAAAACTCTACTGCACAGTCAACGGCTTAACTAAGGAAGTCCATTTCAAAATTGTTGAGCACGCATCTACATCACTACTTTCTGGAAGAGCATCCGAGGCTTTGCAGCTCATTCACTTCAATCAAGAGTATCTCATGCAAGTGAACCCCAGCAGTTATCCACCACTGCTTAATCAAGAACAGGTCCTGCATGAATACCACAATGTATTCTCTGGTCTTAGCAAGCTACCTGGTACTTATCACATTGACATGGATCCAAATGCCAAAGCAGTGCAAGAAAATCCCTGACGTGTACCAATTCAAGTTAAAGATGAGCTCAACTATAAATCAATGAACTTGAGGCAATGAGTGTTATCGCCAAGGTTATGAAGCTTACCCCTTGGATCAGTAACATGGTTGTTGTGAGAAAGCCCAACAAACTCGGATTGTGCCTTGATCCTCTTCGCCTAAACAAGGGCATCATCAGAAATCATTACCCTGCACCCACAGTCGAAGATATGCACCAAAGCTCACCAAAGCTCACCAAAGCCAAGGTCTTTTCTGTGGTAGATGCCCAGGACGGATTCCTGCAAGTGATAAACCCTCCAGCTATCTGACAACCTTTTGGACCCCCTTTGGCAGATACCATTGGATACGCATGCCCTTTGGAATGAAGTCCACATCTGAGGGGTTTCAAAGATGCCTTGATGAATCTCTTGAAAGACTTGAAAACATTGCCGTTATCCATGACAACATTGTTATCTTTGGATCTGGTGATTATATAGAAGAAGCAACCTCTTCACATTACCTGGCCTTTAGAGCACTCCAGGGCAGATGTAGAGAGCGTGGATTGAAGCCATGCGTGAGATGCCACACCCTACAGATGTACAAGGAGTTCAACGTCTTATTGGAGTTCTCACCCACCTCTCCAAGTTTCTGCCACAGCTCAGCACTGTTTGTGAACCTCTCCATCGTCTGACAGGCAGTCAAGCCGTCATTGATTGGCTACCTCAATACGAAATGACCTTCATCAAGATTAAGGAGCTGATTACCCAAGCACCTGCCCTTTGTTATTTTGATGTTAACAAAGAAGTTGCAACGGCTATGATGTTGGCTTGGACGCAGTCCTCACCCAAGATGGTTGCCCAGTAGCTTACGCCTCACTTGCACTAACCCGAACTGAGTGCTACTACGCCCAGATAGAAAAATAATGCTTAGCTATGGTTTTTGCAGCCGAGAGATTTGAGCAGTACATTCTGGGCTATTCTGTTCAAGTGCTATCTGACCACAAGCCACTGATGTCTATCTTTGCCAAACCGGTTTTGAAGAGCCCCAAACGACTTCAGCGAATGCGCCTCAGACTGCAGAAGTACCCTTTGAAAGTGGTGTACAAGCCTGGTCCTCAAATGTTCATCAGTGATACATTATCATGAGCCGCACTTTCCCTATGTCGAACTCAGATACACCTGATTACCTGATCTTTCAAGTTCATAAAGAGGAAAGATTCCGACAGGAAGTCAAAGAAACAAAAATCTGCAACCTTCTTCACAGACAGCGCCTCAAGCAAATTCGCTAAGAAACTAAATGCCTCCCTACAAATACTGATGACTTTGATCTCAGCTGGTTGGCCAGATGACAAATTACAGAGCCACCTTTGTCTACGCAAGTACAGGCCCTACAGGGACGAACTGTCCACTCAAAATGGCCCAGTCTTTCGTGGTACAAGAATCATTATTCCCCACTCCACGAGAACCAAGTTTACAGCTTGTGCCCATTGCTCCCACCTTGGAATCCAGTACACAATAAACACTGCGAGAGACATCATGTATTGGCCAAGAATGACAGCAGACTTGACAGAAGTAGTGCAAAGGTGTGAAACCTGTCAGCAGATGAAACCTGCGCTCCCAAAGGAACCTATGATCACTTATCCAGTTCCAACCTTACCCTGGCAAATCGTTGCTAGTGATTGTTTCGAGTGTGACAACCAGCACTATCTAGTCGCTGTTGACCTCTACTCTGATTTCATCGAAATAAGGAAGCTGGATACCTTAGCTACACTCACCTTAGTTGAGCAGCTGAAACAATTCTTTGCCATCCATGGAGTTCCAGTCACTCTGATCTCTGACAATGGTCCTAACTACATGTATGTGCCTGCAGAATTTCACCAGTTCACACAAGCCTGTGATTTTCAGCACCTCACATCCAGTCCCCATTACCCAAAATCAAATGGACAGGCTGAGTCAGCAGTGAAGATTATGAAATCCATCATCACTAAAGCTAACAAAGATGGAGCAAATGTATGGAAAGCTATCTTAGAATGGAGAAACTCGCCTACACCTTTGCAAGGCAACTCTCCAGTTCAATGCCTCATGTCCTGAAGAACAAGATTCTTCCTCCCTTGTAAAGTGTCTATGTACCAATCTGTACCCAAGCAGTACATAAACGACGAGTCGCCAAGTCTTATCATGACAGCAGTTCCAAACCTCTACCTCCTTTGGTCATTGTACAACCTATACGAGTCAAAGCCCATCCTCAGCAAGCACACAGTAATTGGAAACCCTGAGTAATTGTAGACAGTGTAGCCCCGTACAGCTACATAGTTGAAGTTGATGGCTGCAAATATCGCAAAAATCGAGTCCACCTGCCTTCAGTCCAGTCAATTTCAGTCAAATGCGCAGCAAGCCAGTACTGCCCAGACTGCAGACTCCTTAACTAACAAGAATGCTAGCCAAGATGATAGTTCTGACACCCTACCGTTGCCTGAACAGAACTCTAGGATGACCAGTTCTGTTGATCCTGTTGACACTGCCCACAAGCAGTCCTGTGACCAGCACCCGGGCAGGACGTGTTGTTAAACTGAACACTCTCCTAAGAGACTTTGTTTGAGACTTTCTTATCCGTCACAGTTGCCCTTTCTTCTTTAAGAATAAGGTTTTCAGGCTTTTCAGACTTTTCGAACTGAGTTACAAAGACATGGTCTTATCCTTTGTGATTTTATTTAGTTTTGCTCTTTACAGTTACAGATCTTTTTTGTAGGGAGATGTAATGTAATGCATATGTCACATGACCCGCATCTGGAACATGACTAAAGTTGTTGTTTCACCATGTGCTCAAGTGAGTCAGTCGCACGACATGCTTATTATTATCGGGGATGCGAACGACAAAGTGGGCCAAGACAACCTAGGGTGGGAAAAAATGATGGAAGGCAAGGAAAAGAAAGGAATGAGAATGGAGAGACTGCACTGAATTACCTTGTTATTGGTGGAACACAGAGACATCCACAAGCTTACATGGACCTCACCTAATGGCTGCGATCGTGACTATGTTGAAAAGCGGCCAATACCTTTACAACACTTTACCAACAGTCTACCAATGTGTTTCTGAGACTAGTATTCTAGTCTAGTGGTCAACCAGTAGTGTACATAGATTAGCAGGTGACATTAGAAGGTTATAAAACGTTTCATCTTATTCAATTCCAATTGATGGAGGTTAGGTGAATAGCGTGAGCTAACATTCTAACCTACAGAAAGCATGGTCCAAAGTGGAATCACAATCTAAATTCCTATGTTATAGACCTGTGTAGATTCTTCCATAGGATTGTGAATAATAGCATTAGTTTTGATGTGATGTATATACAAATTACACTTTCATTATTAGTTTTGTTAAGAATTGAACAAAGCTATATAAAAGTTTACCAATTCCAGTCTCTGCACATCACTGGTCGCAAGGTTCACTATCTGACCAGTTGTTGTTTCTGCTAAGGCAGCATGACTAAGTCGCAGTGCCTGAGAGGAAAAAAAGATCCAGAGTGAACAGAATAATACACAAATGTGTCCTTGTTTAGCTTTACACTGTACATCAAAGGACAACAAAAACACAAAAGTGAATGATGTGATCCCCCCACCATGTATTCCTGTCTAATTAGTGTTGGATGAACATCGTTTATATATGGACACTCTTGGTGCCAATGTGAAATGGGCCTGCATGTTGTGTAATTATATAATTTATGATGAGTGTCTGCTTAATAATGGTGGGAAATAGGCCACATTCATATTCTTGGACTGGAACTAGCTTGCAACTGAGGCTAATACAGGGAGTCTTTGCAAGTGCAAATGACATTAATCTCTTTTTAATGATATTCCCCCGCACGAGGTGAGCCTCCATTGCAAGCTAGTTCCAGTCCAATACCGAGAAAACAAATATGGCCTCTCAGGGGAGATGGGGACTTTCCATCTAAGGTGCCAAATCATACCAAGACAGTCCTGAGTCTCTTAACCTTTCTATCTAATCTCCAAAACTATTAATAATTTGGAATAAGTGACAAAGTTGCATTTTTGTGGTACTGTTTTGTCTCAGAGTCAAAAACAGGGTGTCCAGCAGCGTGATTGTTCAAAAAAAATAGGAAAATAGGAAACATGCGACTTAAAAAATAGAAAAACAGGAACTTCCTTTCAAAAATAGGAATAAAATAGGAGAATCAATACCACTTTCATGGACTAAGATACCCTCCCTACACCCCATCAGTTACATGTATCCCAATCCACTAATTTATATTACGGAATCGCGCCCATTGAGACGTGTCAGCCGAAAAAGTGGGGTACCCCAACATAAAGCTTCGCCGCCGTTTCGGTTCTCTTTGCCTTCAAAACTTAAGGACAACTGCGAAGGAAATAAAGATCGCTTAATGCAAAACTACGCGAAAAATATTTCACTACAAAACACACAACAAGCGACCACGCATGGAACCAAACACAAGCCTTGTGGAAACTCCATTGTTTGCGAAGAGATAATTTTTAACAGCTGTTTTGATTTTGATTTTTGCGTAAAAGAGCGTTGGATTTTTTTTTGCGGTGGCCATCATTTAGAAAATCCCGCTGAGAAGGAAAGCAGCTATGAAAAGCAACCATGGATACCTGTCTCTCGAGCGAACAGCGTACGCTCAGCTAGAAGAAAGTCTTCGATCCCTCGCTCACTTTAAAATACGAAGTAATTTTCGCTTTTAAGAACTGACCGAAACAACAGAGAATAAAGCAGCATTTTAATAACTGAGGCTCTGTGAGTTCATGTCAGATCTTTGATAAACGCCGTAGTTCCCAAAAGGCGTCATGTTTGTCAAGAAGCTTCAAGTGCTGGGTTTGCCCAATTTTTATCACGCTGTCTGGTAAATACCTGGATCTCACAGAAGGAGTAAGGCGAAAAGGACAAGTAAATTGCAATTTTTCTTCTGAGTTTTTGTACATTTGTATGAACTATATAATTAGGTCTGGATTTGTTCGCACTTTCTGTTGTTTGTTAATTTGGAGATATCGTGTGTGCATTTGAATCGATCAATATACGTTTGCCATTACCTCAAGAAAAATTGAAAAGTTTATTTGTTCGGTTCGATTGACAATATGACGGACTTGTTTTCACAAAGCTCTTATGTTTATTAATTTTAAGTGATGTGTTTCTTAACAAAAGTGGTTAAATCGAGATGGTCTTCCTAATTACAATGAATAGATCGAGGTTTTGCAAGCAAATTTCATGAACAACGGCTTTGACATTGATATACACACAGGATTT
>OZ026603.1:16773586-16838586 GCA_964020085.1 Micromussa lordhowensis
ATTCCCCAAACTGTTCCATATTCAGAGCAAAGAAATTGGAAACAACAAGTACTACCAAGAGACAATGGCAAAGTGAGATTTTGCCTGAATATTGACGTTAGAAAGGAAATGGAAGACTTGAGGCTGCATGCCATGAAACAACTAATTACATGTACGTTCGCAAAAGGTCGACTGAATTTTAGCTGCAAGAGTACAACAGCAGCTAATGTTGACGTTACGGAAACTCTTTTAGATAACTGGCTGAAGAATAACCACATTACCGTAGATAAAATACATTACCTTCGCAGTCTGTTTGTATTTTTTTTTTGACGAATTTTAGCGTTCAAATTTATTTCTCAACCGCAGAAAACTGGCAGAAAAACAGAATCCTGTGGCAACTCGCTAAAATTAGACTTGAGTGAATAAGCCAATCAAATGGGAGCATTGGCCGTCCATTGGGATTGGTGATTGACAGGCTGAACACCTCAGCCTCGTTATATAGGATCGCTCCGTGTTTAATCGTTAAGCATGTCAATCTTGTTCTTTATTAGTTTTTGCATTGTAATTAATTATTGTAAAGGACCCTTGATCTTAAATTATGACTATTTTTGTAAGAGCATTGAGATTTTTGATGTAATGCACCAGAAATAAGTTAGAATTCTTATTTTTATTACCGACTATTATCTACAGGCAGTTTATACTTCCAGGTCATGTAATGGGCTCTTGACCATTGAAATGGAAGAACAAGTGCATTTATAAATTTAATAATTAAAATTAACACATTGTCATACAAGCAAACAAGCAGCTATTAATTAGCACACCTTTCCAGTCTATCAGTCAGTCCTTTGGTCTCATCCTGTGGCAAAGTTTTAAAAACATCAGCATTGTTAAGAGGACGCTTGAATCCTTTCCTAAAAATGCCATTCATCCACCTGACAAAAAAAGAGCTGAAATTAATTTATAATGTAACAAATAGTTTCAAGAAGTTGCATAATTATTATTTGAAAACATCTCCAGAGACTCACTGAAGACACAACAACTCATGAATCTATCTGTCCTCGGTAGTTCTTAGTTTAACTCCTCAACCTTGCTTTGTTAACAGCCAATTGGCTGGCTTGTTACAAGATGGTATTCTTATTAGTTTATTCAAAAGGAGTGGATCCAATGAAAGGCAACATCCAGCTCACTTAAATATAAACTAAATGCCATTTTGAGATGGCATTCATTTATAATTTGGCGTGGGAGGCGATGTGGCCTTATGGTTAGTGCCCTTAACTCCGGATTGAAGGGTTCGGGTTCAAGCCCTGGCTGGGGACACGGGGTTGTGTTCTTGGGCAAGACAAAAACAAAACTTTATTCCTTTTTCAATAACTTATATGAATTTACAGATGAACCCACAGGTAGTTTAGGCTAATCTGGGCAGGCCACCTCTTTATTTATATTGTTCTATTAATTCCATTATATTTATATTATTCCATTTACAAAGATTTATGAGAATTTTATTACAAGACACTTTACTCTCACGGTGCCTCTCTCCACCCAAGTGTATAAATGGGTACTGGCAAATTTAATGTTGGGGTAACCCTGCGATGGACTAACACCCATTCAAGGGGAGTAGATATACTGCTAGACACTTCCTGCTAAAGAAGTATGCAGACTTTGCCTGGCTACCATTAGTATTTGGCAAATTGGTCCACAACAAAAAGAAGATTTCTGATTGGTTCCCTAAGGTGTCTGAAGTTTACACTACTGCGTTTTATTTTCCCTCTTAAATCAACACTAAGTAACTTCATTTGTAGAGATGAACTACTGTACATGCATCAGTGTGTATAATTAGCAATTATTGAAAGAGGCTGAGTAGGATGTGAAGAATTCTGCAGAACAAGGAGGGTGTTATCCACAGAAGCCGAAGGCTGAGGTGGATAATACAATGTACCCTCTGAGATCTGCAGAATTCTTCATATCCTACGAAAGCCGAATTCAATAATTGCTTTGTCATTCACTCAAAATATTTCCCCATTCTTAAGGGAGTTTCGCCATTTCGCTCTTTGTTTTTTCGCTCACTAAAAATGACATAATACCGTCCCCAGGTTTTCTCGGTCAACGGTTCAATAATCTGCAGCGGGCTGCACTTTTGACGTCATCGGTTCAACAATCTGAAGCGGGCTGCACTTTTGACTTCATTGATTCAATATGGCAAAGATTCTTTCCAAATCTGGTGAACAGCAGCCGGTTATGGTAAATTATGAGTGTGGTTTTAATCAACCAGAAACAGGGAAATATTTTGATTGAATAATAATAAAAGTTATTTTACCTGTGCAAATGGCAAAACCTAAAAGGTTGGTCAGGTAATTCATAGATGCAAAGTTTTGAAATTTGAATTGAAATAAGCTTGAGCAATCCATTTACTTTAAGTGCTGCAATTCAATTTGTGGCAAAAGTGACATGGGATTACTGTGTTATAAATTATGTCATCTCTCTTGTAAGCAGTCTTATGAGGAACTCATGACGATGTGCTTTTAAAGTGCCACTATGATCAAAAACTCATTTCCTTTTTTCCTTCAGATTTTGTGAAGCGTGTTCGCTTAACACTTAACTGGCAAAGTTTTGAGCTTTGAGTTTTATCCAAAGGCTGTTTATTTTGAGTGTAAGTTTTGGATTTCACGGTCCGCCATTACTCACATTCAAAAGTGACCAATTAGACCTCAGGGGGTTGGATCTAGAGAAATGACGTCATTAACTCACTAGTTTAACATTTCAGCATGTAAACACAATTTATTATGCATGCAAAACACGGGTTTTAAAGTCTGAAAACCCAACACTCCCGTGCTGCACATTAATGGGGCCGCGTACACACGCATTGCGTCCTTAAACTAGTGAGTCGTTGACATCATTTTCTCCTCGACCCAGCTCTCTCAAGATTTTAAAGTTAGTAATGGCGGAAGATTAAGTAAGAAAATTCCAGTTAAAATAAACAGGTGTCTTTTTAAAATCAGAACTTAAAACTTGGGTCAGTTAGTGTTTAGTTAACATACTTTTGAAATCCAAAGAAAAATAAGCATTGATTTTTTTGGTCGAAGTAGCACTTTAACACCAATACAGAAAAGCATTCTGTACTTTTGTTAGAGAATGAGACCAATAGCCTTGTACTAGTCTCCCTGACTTGTACAGCAAGGCTAAATCTATCCACACTTAAAGTAAGTCAGGGGAGATAATAAAAACATTTCTAGAAAACATGAAAATTAACAGTGATGTGGGAACAGGCACTGTTCTGTCAATATTTAGAAAATAGTCCAATTTCTACATGTTTAACTCAAATATAGAAACACAGAACTAGCCCGAGCTGCTGTTGCATTGATAGCACGAGACAAGAGAATTTACATTTTGATGATCAAAGCAGACAACTTGTTTTCTTATTTTAATTTTCTTGCGGTATTATCTAAAGGAACTTGAAAACGTATTCTCCGTGTTTCTATCAAGTTCTAGAAACACCAGTGAAAGTTTGGGAGAGCACAAAAAAGCTGTGGAAATACTAGTCTGTTGGCTCATGTTCCCACAGCATTTCTCGCTCTTTAAGAAATAGAAAACATGTGCCGTGTTTCTATCAAGTTTTAGTAGAATTCTACTAGTATACTTATGCAAATGCTGTGATCTGATTGGCTGAGCCATTGAACACTATCAGCCATTAGTGTTCAGTGGCTTGTTGTGGTTGACAAAAGTGTAACGTTTTCTCGTTTCGCTGAAGTTTAGAAAGAACATTTAGAAACAAATGAATAAACAAAATTTTCGAGAAGACTAAAATGAGAGGATTTACGGTTTCTTGAATTAAAAAAAGCCCGAACATTTTGACAGAAACTGATAAGCACGTGTGAATTAATTGACAATTAATTCACTTCGTGCGAGTTAACTCTCTAAAGCATAAAGTTTAATACTAAACAGAAATAATTGGAATTGTTATTTGAAGGAAATTTCACTTAGAATTCTACTAAAACAATTAGATTATTCGCTCTCGATTTCTATGAGGCGATAGTGTATTCCGCCTTTGGCCTCATCAACTATCACCTCATAGAAATCTCGAGCTCATAATCTAATTGTTAAATAGAAACATGAGTGAAAGTTTGGGAGAACGAGAAATGCTGTGGGAACACGAGCCGCAGGTGAGTGTTTCCACAGCTTTTTTGAGTTTTCCCAAACTTTCACAAGTGTTTCTATAACTCGATAGGAAAACGGAGAACATGTTTTCTATTTCTTTTTGAAAATACCGCGACGAAGAAAAAGAAAAACAACTTGTTTACTTTGATCATCAAAATGTAAATTCTCTTTGTTCGCTGCCTCATTACGTCAACAGCTCATGTTAATTCTCTGTTTCTATCGAGTTTTAGTATAAATCTACTAGCGTTCTATCATGAAGGCTGTTTTTTTATTGGCTACACTACTCACTATCTATTCTGAGATAGATAGTGAGTAGCGTAACAGTGTGCACTTGTTAACAAAATGACGGCTGTTTCTTGGCGTTTTCCAAGTATTGAGAAAAGGATTTAGATTAAGTTTTGAACAACTAGTAGATTTTTACTTCACTAATTAGATTATTCGCTCTCGATTTCTATCGCGCGATAGTTGACTCGGGCTGCGCCCTCGTCAACTATCACGTGATAGAAATCTCGAGCTCATAATCTAATTGTTAAATAGAAACATGGTTTTAAACCAATCAGTGTGCGTATTTGCTTTGGGTTATTTTCTAAACTAGTTTAATGCATGAGAGGTACAATACCCATGATGCTTTACTCTCCTTTGGAAAAGCATTTTCCTTGTTACTTGATGTTTCTCCTGTGTAGTTAGTTTCCTATATATTTTGGGCCAGGGAAGGGTTAACATCACGGTAATTTAAGTGTTTAATTTTGTTTTAATACAAGCCGTGTTTATGGTATGTGCTCCTGTGTAACCAAACGTTGCCTAAGCTAACTTACGTCAGACTTTTATTTTAGAAAACTAAAGCGGACGCTTTTCCGTTGAAATTTAATCAAGATTACGTTTGTGAACATTTTTAAAAGCTCTCATGCTCATTTAGTACCCAAGTTCCGTCCCGCTGCTAACATTTCATCCCGCCGCGTGCATGATCTTCTTATGTAATCCGCACCAACTAAAAGTCACTAAACCACAACTGTCAACAATACGTTCGAAGAAATAATTTTCCTTAAAACAAGTTGAAACACACGTACCAATATGAAAAATACTTGCTGATAAATGTAGCTTTGGCCATTGGGTTGGCTACAGTGTGCACTCTCTCGCCCTCCATTTTTCCCTCCATGTCCTCCATCGTCCGGTTGACCTTCCGTAACGACTTCCGTGACAGCTCACCGAAAACAGCGGGGGCATGGGGAAAGACAGATCACATCTTGCTACCTGAAGTGTTTTAGGTAGATTCCTCGATAAACAACTGGGAGCAGGGAAAGGGTTTTGCAAAGATATATTTGTCGTGTCAAAAAACGCGCGTGGGAGATGGAGGGGAGCTTGAGCGTGCACTGGACGTGTATGGTACCGGGGTAACGGTACGATCACGTTGCGAAAAGCGATTTGAGAAAAAAAAACTTTGCAAAAGTCGCTAAACTTCTCCAACTGTCGCAAAAGTATTCGAAAACAAATTCGGCCAAGTTGTAGAAAAATCTTTCGACTTCTTATTGTGTTTGTTTGGTTTCGTGAAAGCAAGGATTCGGAAATAGAGAGATTCAGGCGAATTTTCGGACAGTGTTCAAAATGTTTAGGCAAAGAGTGGCCACGTGTTCAAATATATTATATAGCAACCTTCAGTCAAGTGCTAAGTGCTATAAAAAAAAGCAGTGTTCCGCAGGACTTGCAGGTAGCGGTTTTCCCTGTAAGGTTGCGTAAGAAGGAGACAAAAGTAAACTATACTTTTCATTCATTTATTTACTCTTCCTACTCAGCAAGATCGTGTGTGTGGAGAGATCACTGACTTCTTTTCAGATCTGTTGTAACTTCACGATGGAAATTCCAGTGATCCATTTGACTAATCTTGGAAAAAGAAATCTGAGCTTAGAGGACATAACAGCGATTGGAAAAGCTTGCCTAGAGTTTGGCTTCTTCTACGTCGTCGACCACGGAATCGGGGAAGAGCTGCGAGGGCAAGTCTGGGAAAAACTTTGGCAGTTTTTTCAATTACCAGCAGAGAAGAAGGAAGAAATTCACCGTCGGAAGGATTTTCGTGGATATTTTACTAGAGGAGAAGAACGCAGTATCGAGTATGGCTGCACCGAGTGGAAGGAAGGAATATATTACTTCCGTGACTTCAATAATGTTCCCGAAGGGAGAAAAGAACGAGTTTTCTGTGGGAACAACCCGTGGCCTAAAAGCGAATATGTTCCTGACTTCAAACCAGTTTTAACAGAATACTTCAAGAAAACACAGGAATTAGCGTCGGACCTGTTGAGCTGTGTTGCCCTTTTTTTAGGTAAGCTTTAGTTTAAAAAAATAAGTAACAGTGAACAAGTATTACTTTTCTGCATTAGAAGATGTACTAAAACCCGAAACGACCAAAACGAAACCACTGAAACAAGCAAAACGGCCAAAACGAAACGACCGAAACGAAACCAAATAGTAAGTAAATAAATAAAAAAAGTAAATAGAAAAAACCAGCCTTGATCTCTGGCACGTTATTATGGAAATGTATAGAAAAACGTATGTTTTACAGCTTTGCTTCTTTGTAAATTTGCCCTGGACTGGTTACCCATAATGCCCATTTAGAGCGTGAAGGGGTCTATACTTAGTAAACGCGCTCAAATAATGAAATGTGGTTTTTGTTTGTTTTTGTTGCTGTTGTTTTCTCTTCAGCATTTGTCGTCGATATACTGATTACAAGCTTTTTTCATTCCTCACTCCCATGAACTAGGCATGTACTAAATCTGAAACAACGAAACGAAACGAGCGAAACGACACCACCAAAATAAGAGAAACGACAAATACGATACGAAACGACCAAAACAAACCCACCAGCGAGCGAAAGACAGAACTATCTTACAATTTAGGACTTTGAGCAGCAAGGCTGTCTTGTAAAGACTGAAAAAAAATTCTGTATAGTTGGGGAGGAGGGGTCTCAGCTTTTTAGAGTTCACTCAGCACATAGTTAGTAGAGGACTAACTATGCTCAGCAGAGGTTAAGGTTAGTTCATGGGATTTAGGGATGAAAAAAGCAGGGCCCTAAGTCCCACTTTGAAGGGTTGCAAATTGGGATATTTAGTTTTTTGACAAAAAGAAACTTGAGCCAAGAATGTTGTCATGGCAACAGTACAACAGGTGTCATTTTGTTTCTTTTGTGATGTACATTCCTGGTGCCAAGTTGGAGAATATATATACCGCTCCAATATATCTTGAGATCTTCTTGATTCAGTATTTTACGGTTTTAGTTGCACTACTTCTGACGTCATCACTTTCTTAATAAAACATCAATATCTCTGAAACAAAAGAAAGACACTCCAAAGAGGAAAACGCCATTCTTCCATGCCTTTCAAATAAGCAGCAATAATTTGTCGTTTCATAGGCCCCCTTAGGGTTTCATTAAGGGTGAGGCACCAGGCAAATTGACTGGCTGTGGGGATGATTTTTTGCCTGCCTGGTTTGACCAACTGGAGGAAAGTTTTTTCAAAACGTTTTGCCTGCCTGTGAAAACCAGTTGCCCTCCTGATATGAAAATGGTAATGAAACCCCTAAGATATGTATTTCATTTTCGTGTGTTAATAGTATTTCACCTACTTGCTGTGGTTTTTCATTAATAGTGTTGATGTCATTTTTCTTTTCAGGCCTTGAAAGGGAATTCTTTAACAAGAAATTCACCGATGACCCTTTTGCTCAACTAGCCATGTTTCACTACCCTCCCCACCCTGCTTCAAAAAATGGCCAAGAAGTGTGGGGAGTGGGGAGACACACTGATTATGGCATGCTAACAATACTTCTCCAAGACGATGTGGGTGGCCTTCAAGTAGAGATCAAAGATGGCTCATGGATTGATGTCCCACCAGTTCCAGGGTCCTTTGTTGTCAATATAGGAGACATGCTGGAAATATGGACTAGTGGTGCTTTTAAGGCAAAACCTCACAGGGTGAAGGTCTCTCCAAGCAAACACAGACTGTCTGTTGCAATGTTCTATGAACCAGGATTTGATTGTGTTGTCTCACCAATTCCTCTTGACAAGACTCTACTTCCTGTAGAAAAAACAGTTGCAAAGCCATCTTTACCATTCCCAATACACTATGGAGACTATGTTCTGAATAAATATTATGGCATCTTACCTGAAGAAAAACAATAAATGTTCAACAATTGTTTCTGGCTCAACTTATCTACTCTGAATAAATTGGGTAGAAATTACTATTTAAGAAGGCATGTTGCTGCATACTACATAACATGAAGAACTTCATAGTAATATTACAGGCAGGCAGCCCATTGTTGTACTATTTATGTGTGCCTCTACCCTGATAATTTAATCAGAAAATGGGGGATTCCATTAGTCAATTATAATAGTCAGCAACACAATCGTGCTACAAGATATAGCAACACTAATTTTATTTGTCCAAGATTTAATCGTATGACTGAAGGCGGTAGATCATTTGCAGTTACTACTTGTCAACTTTGGAACAGCTTAAGTCTAGGACTCAGGAATTCTGTATCATTAGAATCTTTTAAGAACAATTATAGAAACAATCTTTGATGTACGACAGAAACTACCGGTACATCATTTTATAGTGTAGCATTTGATTCATTATTTGCTCTCAAGTTATGTTTTATTTTCATTCACAATTTGTCTTCTTATATTATATTGTATTAGTTTTGTAAGATTTTTTTAGATAGAGGGCCACCCTCTCTAAAAAAAGTGTATTATAGATGCTCTCAGGTAGTTGAATAGCAATTCTAAGAACAGCAAGTTGAACTACCTCGCTCCCAATGTGTGGCTTCATAGCTCAGTTGGTAGAGCATCACACCGGTATCGCGGAGGTCACTGGTTCGAATCCCGTTGAAGCCCTGATTTTTTTTCAGGCTTCTTCTTTCCAGTTGCTTAAATTGGAACATTCACTGGGATGATCATTCTTCACTTTCATCTATAACCGCAGTTCAAATATATGAATTATTTCATATATATTTCACATCGGTTCACTCCTCACAGGAAGATATGAACTCAACAAATTGACCTCGCTCCCAATGTGTGGCTTCATAGCTCAGTTGGTAGAGCATCACACCGGTATCGTGGAGGTCACTGGTTCGAATCCCGTTGAAGCCCTGATTTTTTTCAGGCTTCTTCTTCCCAATTGCTTAAATTGGAAAATTCACTGCGATGATTATTCATCACTTTCAAGTTTTCTTCTGTTGGATGTGAAGTCAATTCTTATGTGGGACAATCAACCTTTCTTAGTGAGTGAACTTCTTGGGGAGATTGGACTACAGAGCGAAGTGACCAGATATCAACAAATAAGTCTGGCTAATCAAATGCTGACGAGTGTAATTAGGAAATAATTTCACAGGTTTTCACAGAATTCTTATAGTTTCCCCAAGCCTTTAGGCAAGGGAAATTATTAGAATGTTGACAAAATGCAAGTGAAATGATTGGCTAATTTCAAAAGCATACCATTTGAATACCTTTCAATATCATAAGTAACAAATTACGCTGACAATCATGGGTTTTTGACTTGTTTATTGTATCATGAGATTTTGTGCCAAACATTGCCATGCCAATTTTTATAATTTCACATGTGAAATTATAAATTAATGCTGAAATTTCGCATCAAAATTAAGGAGTTATTTGTCACCAATAAAATAATTTATTACAGAAACTGCTGTAGGTTGCAGTATAAATCAAATGATAATACAATTATTCAAAATACTTTAATTTCCCAAGTGATGCATGATGGTTAGCATTCAAAAGACAAGTCATATGACGTAACTGTATTAGGTACACAAAACGTTGACATACATGTAAGATCGTTAGCCTTAATTTAGCAGTTAAGCCACGGAAACAAAGCACATCGCAGAAAAATTGATCACAGAAATTAAAATGCACCATCAAACCAAGAGTACTTTCAATTTTAAGTTTAAATCGTCTTGTGGAACAAGAAAGTCAAAATGTACTGTAGCAGACCAAGCATCGTTATATAACATCATTTTATGGCGTCACGTAGGAAATGTTCAGTAGAAATCCACATCACGATAAGCTGAAAAATTCACACGTCATTTTCAAAGTCCTTTGGGTTCTTTCTGTTCCGTTTGCGAAAGTCTTCCATCGCCCAGGTGTAGAGCAATATTCCAGAGATCAAAGCCGGTAGCTGATAAGGTAACTGCGTTCTCACTCGTCTGGCCATGTTCGCAATACTCTTCGTCACCCCAGCAAAAGCGCGTTGCTCAAATGGAGACAACGAGTAAGTAACAATGTTCTTTCCTTTTGTTAGCGAACCAAATTTCCTGCCCATCGTAAACCAAACGGAGGGAGAGCACGAAAGACAGTTGAAACAATCTCGCCAATATCCAATATGGCGTCTGCCAAAGAGGTTTGTTAGCGCTAAGGGCCATGGGATTGTTGTTTTCGTATTTTCCGAACAAGACCGAAATTTACCGACAATCTCCGATTGCTGCTGACAGAACGTTGGAATATATCTGTGACTGCGGGCTCGTGGGAAGTATCTTCCGCTTTCTGCACTGAAGGGTTCTGAATTCAAGTTCTCGTGTTGTCGAAAATTATTTGTGAAGATGTAAAAACTTCTCAGGTTTGCTAATGCGGTTGCGTTTTAGTCTCCGACATGCAGTCCGAGAAAGAGAGAGACGGAAAACAAGACGATCGCTACCGGCTAGTTGTTCCAAAACATGCTCAAACGAAGGAAGTACTCAGCAATGCTCACTCAAAACACAGCCGTAACAATGCCATCAAGACCACAAAATATTCACTGTGGTCCTTCCTTCCAAAGAACTTATTCGAACAGTTCCATCGATTTGCCAACATTTATTTTCTGGGAATTGTTGTTTTGAATTTGATCCCAGAAATTAACGCATTTGGGAAGTACATTGCCATGGTACCTTTGATTTTCGTTCTTTCCGTGACCGCAATCAAAGATTTGTTCGAGGATCGAAGACGATACAAGTCCGACAAGGCTGTGAATAACAGCATTTGTTATGTTTTTAACAGGTAAGATTTTTGATTTCGTGTAAGCTTACATATTTTTAATTTAAATGGACTGTATTTTCTTGGATCATTTGCATATTATGTTTATTAGTCGACGTGGAAAATCCTGGCTTTACGAAAGGTCAACAACGTTATTAATGTTTAGCAATATTTCCTCTCTAACTTCAGAGATAGTGCTAAATTGGAAGACATTTCAACATGGAAGCTAGCGCCTTTTGTTAGCTCGATTGTGGCACTGACGCATTTGCGGAATTTTGAACCTTTATCCATATTTACAGCGCGAGACATTACAGATTGTAAAGTAAACAGAACCCACACTTTAGCTGTATTTTAATAAGTGTTTAAGAAATCAAAAGATCGCCGTAACTTTGCGATCGATAAAAAAGTTAATGGCCTGAGTTTCCATGACTGTCAGCGCAAATAATTATAAATTCATTTCTTTCACGAATTTCTGTTTGTTACATTAATGCACCTATCAATGTTAAGAACCAGGGTGGGGGGGGGGGGGGGGCAGACCCAGGGGAATTTGACATTTTCATGGAAGCCAGAGTCAAATTCCCCACCCCCAGGCACCTACTGAATGTCAAATTCCTGCCCCTAGGTTAACTTTTTCCATGAGAGTCAGGTTTTAGTAATATAAAGGATAGGAAGGATATTGCTTTTCCAACCTCACATGGCTTTTGTAGTCAATCAAGCATACACAATTTATAGACTAAAAACTTAATGAATATGCAAACATATACAAACAGCAATTCCCGAAAACCAAACCAAACAAAGACTCTTCTATTTGTAAGCACACAGGCGTAGACTAAAAGAAGTGATGGCCTATATTTACGGCAAAATAAAACAGATTCGCTTACCTTTCTTTCGCTCATCGTCAAAATTTGCTAGCAAAATAGCAGAAATCGATAGCTCCTGGTGACTTCTGGTGTGATCGTGGCTGACTTATTTCCAGGCTCTCTCGGTCTTCCAAGATGGCGGACATGTCAAATTCCCGACCCTGGGGTAGCGGCAAGTGTCAAAATCCCTTCCCTGGGGAAGGCTCTCTGAATCAAATTCCCGCGGGTAGCCCCCCCCCTCACCCTAGGGCTTAACATTGATAGGTGCATAATTTCCATTTCTTGCATGCATTGAATAATGCACACTATTGACTGTAAGCTGTGTGTGGGTACAGCGACATGCATGTCAACATGTCAACGTGTCAACACAAACAAAGGGAATCATGACCCTGGCGGTGTTTAGATAGCATAGATTTTTGTGATTTTATTTCTCCATTTTCCCCCTAGTGAGAAGATATATCACATTTCCAAACACCTTGAAGTTCATAAAAAATACTGTTACACGTCGCATGTTGAACTCTCTTCTTGGTGTTTCAAAGTGTGGTGTCCAACAAAGTCTTTCATGTTTGCTATATAACATGTTGCACACCTCAAGTCTCAAATTTGATCTATAAATTTTTGCTTATTTGAGTAGAAATTATTTGACATCTGTTTCTTACTCACACATGCATTTCCTTCCTTAATGTATTGAAACGACAGAAATCATAGTGTACTGGTCTATTATCTTGTTTTACTCTAAATCTTTTAATCTTTTAAAGTGAGGCTGAAGAATACCAGCAAATAGCTTGGAAAAAAGTAGTGGTTGGTGACTTTGTCAAGCTTAGAAGTGATGAGAGCATCCCAGCAGATATCCTGTTGCTAAACACAAGTGACGCCAATTCGGTGTGTCACATTGAGACAGCCAATCTTGATGGAGAAACAAACCTGAAACAAAGAGAAGTTGTGAAAGGGCTAAACATGGTAATTAACAAGCTAATAAGGAATAGATATATTCTCCTGAACAGCAAGGAATATGACAATCAATCAGAACTAGAAAAAAGTTTTTGTCTCATTTGATTGGTTCAATAACTGTCCAATAGCATGGTGTCTTGCAACACAATTTGCATGCTGTGTGTACTTGATGTCAAAGGTTCCTTCTTGTGAGTTCAATTTCCCTCTTTGTAGTCTAAAATGTTGCACAAACAAGTCAATTTTACATGTGAAATTTTGTCAGATATTGAGGTAAATCCGAACATTCTGATTGGTTCTTCCTTGGTGGGGATTTTGCCATACTGACTATTTCCACGTGGAAATGGGGAATAATTTGGTGCTTGCTCGCTTTTGTTCAAACTTTCCTGTGCTCGGTCAGTACTGTCATGACCTCAGGCCAATGTTTGCAAGTATGGTCCTCTTGCTCGGTTAGTAAGAGGAGGTTAACATTGTCCAAAGCACAGAATACAGAGCATGTCTGTCTGACTGAGCAAAAAAATGCATGTTTAACTTACTGTCAGTAAATTTCTGTACAATTACATAAAATGCTATTTCATTTTATTTTTTAGGAAAATTCCAGGTTTTCCCCTGGGCAGTTTCCTTATAAATTGAAGTGTGAAGTGCCAAATAACCATATTCACAGATTTCATGGGACTTTGTAAGTGTGTTGTCAATCATAGTAAAGAACAGCTGTTGGTATATTGACCAAGGTCTTGGTTTACATGTAAGTTATCTAAAATCACATACAACTTGGTCTGAATATACACTGTATCAATTAAGTGGAACTACTGTATTGTTAGAAAAGTCACTCTGACTTATTTTCCCTTTCAAATAGCTATTTTGTCTTCCTTAAATACTCAGTAAAACAACAACAAAAAAAACGAAATAAAAATAATCATATCAAACACTATTGTGTTTACAGCCAAATTGGGTAAACAACCACTCAAACCATTTTTAGCAAAAGTTGTTATTTTCAAATTTAATTATTAACTGTTTAGCTACTATTTCACTTCTAGGTGAGTCTTAAGTCCTGAGTTGCATGTACCTCACGAAACAAATATTAGAACTGTTAATCTTGGCTCATGAGTGCCTATATGAGGTACACAGTATGCCATGATTTTTGTCCCTCAGGTGCCTATATGACTTACATCAAAATTTTAACAGATTTAGTCAAACTCCCGGCATGCCAGAAACAACTTTTATCGGCACCTGAGATTTATGGGTGGTTTTTGAGAGACTGCTAATTTCCCATTGCTGCGACTTCATATGGATATCACATTACATCAACCTCAGTGAAATTAACCACATTGAAGGGACATTTTTATAATTTTCAGTAAATGTGTACATGTCAATAAAGTTTAAGTGACAAAGCTTAATGTGGCATTTGGAGTTTTTTACTTGACACCCATTTTTAATAAAAATGCTGTGGCACATGGTGTGCAGAATGGTCTGGCACTCAAGGGTTTTAATCATCAACATAATTTGCCTAAAATAAAATGCTAAACTGAAAGGGAAAATTCCAATTTTCGTATGTTTTGTGGCCATGTCAATGCTCAGAAGTTTTGAGATTCCACCAGCTGTGTTTGGTGCTCTCACCAGTGAAGTTCAGATCCCTCTGATTAGAACATCTATTTCAAATTCAATGGCATTAGCCACTTTTACACACTTTTAAACAAATGCTGCTAGCTGCAGGTTTTGTAATTGATTGTCTTTAGTTCTTTTTTGCCAAATTTGTGTTACTGCAAAGCTATAATTATGATTTTACAAACTGAATTGGTTTTTCTCTCCTAAAATCAGAATAACTGATGAGGGTAAGGAAATTGCTGTTGGCAAGAACAATCTGCTCTTACGTGGCTGTATTATTCGCAACACTGATTGGGTGGAAGGAATGGTTGTTTATGCAGGTGCGTTTTAAGTTGATATTTTCAGCCTGGAAATTGGATAAAGGTTCAATCAGTTGCAGCTTAGTAAGGCTCTTTTATGAAACAAGTTACCCCACATATTGATAAATGCTGACTGAACTGGATAGTTTGAATGAAAAATCTTCTTAGTGTCTGTAATGTGTTTTCTTATCATGTCAGTTGTTTGTAACTTTCTGTAGCTTTACTGATGATTTTACTGTGATAGTTAATAAATATTACCAGAGGTATGTATGTTTGTATCATGATAAAATACATGTAATCACAAAATTTCTACTCGTAACAAAGATTATGAAATGTCCCTTTTATTACCCACTTGACTGATGTGCGTTTCCTTTTCTACTCATTAAACTAAAAATCCTCTTAAGCCCAACCGACTCAAAAGTGTTAGTACCTCTCAGTGCCAGAAGCATGAAGTAGCTAGGAGTATTGATGGCTAGTCCATTGCAGGTTACCCACCAGCATTCTGTCAGGTTGTCCCAACAATTCGCTATTATCCCATTTATACATCTAGGTAATCATGAAGAGAGGAACTGTAAGAGTAAAGTGTCTGGCTTCAAAACACGACATAATGGCCCGTACTGATAACATGTTCCAGGGCGTGAAACCAGACTGCTTAATCTAAAGTCCAGCACACAGATTATTAAGCCACCAGCACCACATCTTCCACACGTGACATCTACACATGTTATTTTCAGGTCATGACAGCAAAGCCCTGATGAATAACAGCGGTCCAAGATACAAGCGCAGCAAGGTGGAGAGGGATCTCAATGTAGATGTCGTTGCTTGTGTTATTATACTCTTCATTCTTTGTTTTCTTGGAGGAGTAGGTAAATAATTATATCTTCCTTCCAACATCACATTATTGCTAATACACTGTTTAAGGTAATTAAACATACCTAATCATAATTTAGCTCTAGGAATCCATTACGTTTGAAATCTGTGCAATTTTGTCAACTTTTCTTCCTCAGAAATGTAATTTATAGTTCGTAAAGTTTCTATTTGAAAGAACATTTGTAAGATGTCTGAAAATGAAAGATTTTTTTTTTGCAAAATGAAAAGAGATTTTTGTTGATGCCCCAGGTGAGTGAAGTATTGTTTGGTTCTTTCCAGGATGTGGGGTTTGGACAGACAGGAATGATTTCTTCAACAGACACTTCACGCCTGGTTCTGACAGTTCTGATGAGCCATTTGTCAGAGGACCACTGATGGAGGGCTTCATTCGATTCTGGACATTTATCATTATTTTACAGGTTTGTTCCGAAGTACAGTACTGATGTACAGTTAATGAAGTTCATGATTTATTGATTATTATAAGCTCTTATCATATCCATGATTCCTTAGGAAACAATTGTTTCAGATGCATTTAAAATGTGCTTTACCAAGTTGATGTAGTTGCCATGGTTTCATCCCTGCAGTTTGACCCTCACAAAGAAACTGAGCAGAATGAACATTTCAGATTGAATTTTTCCCAGCTACTTTTTTTGTCTGTTATTTTCTGAGAAATGTTTCTTTTTATCTCTAGGTCCTTATACCAATCTCTCTCTATGTGTCTATGGAAGTTGTCAAGTTATTCCAAGTGTATTTCATATCTAATGACCTGGAGCTGTATTATGCTGAAATGGATCAGCCAGTGCTGTGCCGTGCACTCAACATCAATGAGGATTTAGGACAAATCAAATATGTGTTCTCAGACAAGACAGGGACTCTGACTGAAAACAAAATGGTGTTCAAGAAGTGTACAATTGGTGGAAGGAACTTTTCTCACAAGGACAAACTTGGTATGACTGTGCATGTTATGTCTGTTTACCTGAAAAATGAATGGGGGCATTTCCTCAGGGATCTCAGCCCTTCAACATCATTGGATGCCAAAAACATAATTTTATCACAGTTTAGTTTCCAACAATACCATTTTTTGGTTTATAAGGCACAGTTTTTTTTTTTAAGAAAATATACCTGTTCAATAAAAAATCTGTTCCAGACTCGTGGTGCGTCCTATAACATAGTATCTTTGTGCCAAAAAATACAATTTTGCCAAATTTCACTGTTGACTAAACCTGTCAAATTCACATCCTCAATAAAGTATGTATGTATGTACAGTGTATGTATGTAATCCTCCGTATGATCAGAGATTTTTTCCGCATAAAACAGAAATTTGTACCATTTCAGCAATAAAGCAGCTGCCTTCCAACATTATTTTGCTGGAAGAAGATTGCTGAATTTGCACACTTTTGGTTGGTCATTTTGATAGACACATATGGCTGTTAGATTTCTTTTAACTGTATTGTATGCGAGATAACTTGGTTTTATCAACTGGGTTGATAATGTGATTGATTCGGAAGCTGATGTTTCGAGCATTAGCCCTTCGTCAGAGCGAATCCAATTCGATTCGCTCTTTGTCGGAGCGAATCCAATCCGATTCGCTCCAATGAAGGGCTAACGCTTGAAACGTCAGCTTCCGAATCTCTTTATGGTGGCCAATTCACATTATCAACCCAGTTGATAAAACCAAATTATCTTGTAATACTCCCACCGACACAGCACCACAGTTTCTTTAGAAACTTCCCCCCTTTATTTGTGTATTGTATGTGCTTGTTTATTATTGTTATGTTTGTTTTATGTAGGTTTAGATGCTGTTGATACCAGACCAACAGTACCAGCTGCTGATCAAATGTACCATCAAATATCTGATGGGTCACAAGTGAGTAAAATACGAATGTAAGCTGTTTCTTTATTTTTTTTATTCTGAACCTTGAGGAGACAACACACACAAGCTTATATATACAAATGGCACTAAGAAAAGAGTAGAGGATGCTAGGGTGTGGGGAGTCAGAGGTATGATAATCAGGCTGCTAAGCTATAACCTTTGAGCCAAAGCAACAGATCTATTGTACCCTCTCTTCAGACCATCGCTGGCTTAAAATACTTGTGTTTTGCCTCTATTTGGAAAGGAAACCCACTACAAAATCTTGCTCAGAAAAAAAAAGCTAGTATAAAATTTTAAAACAAATCAAACTCCTCTTCAAATAAAAGGTTTTCCAGCAGGCCTCGTTTTGAAAAAGAAGTAAGATCTAGTCTGGAAGAGCCAATCTCTTCAACAGCAAATAGTTAATAAATCAGTTATAAGCATAGAACTTGTGTAAAGCACGGGGAAGATCGCGTGACCAAATTTAATTGTTTTTCTGTTATTAACGGTGATTGGCGAGAACATGCTGCTTGAACAAAGCCCAAAGTTCTTTGACAGCCAGCACATTTTATAACGTCAAATTATTCTCGCATTTTGATCGGTTCTTACCTACGATGAATTGGAGGACAGATGCATAGATGACGTCATTGGCATTTTTCTTTTATTATTTATCTATCAGGTAACAGACGCACGGAAACATGGAATCTCTTTGTTAAGGTGATCATAAGATAGGCAGTAAAATTTTATTAACTCCGCTTCGTTCTTACATTGTACCTTTAGGGTGATGAAATTTACTGGGATAAAGATCTTGCACAAGCAATAGAGGCGAACAGCAAAGCAGGCTATCCCTGCGGACCGCAGAGCTCTTATCTGAAAGAGTTCTTTATTCTACTAGCCATATGCAATACTGTGGTTGTAACGAGAAGGCCTTCAGACACACAAAACAGCAGAAATTCAAGAACAGATGAAACTGATTTACCTAATAACCCACACACTAACCACTCTCCGTTAGATTTAGGCGAGTACGGAACCCTGAACAATCACCTCAGCCCGGATTACGGATCTGTGCGTTCACGGACAAGTGATTCTGGTTCCGGACACTTAAACTTGGGTGTGTCAGCAAGCCCTGTAAAACCATCTCTTGAGAATTTGTCGAAAAGGCCCAAGAGCCCATCGTCTTTAATAGAACCGGCAGATGCCTTTAATATGGCGAACGAGGAAGTTATTTACGAAGCGGAGTCGCCCGATGAGGCAGCTCTCGTGAAAGCCGCTCAGTTATACGGCTATAAACTTCTCTCGCGTAGTCCTGAGAAAGTGACGTTGTATATTCCCGGCGAGGGTGAAGTGACCTATGAATTACTTCACGTGCTGCCGTTTGACTCTTCACGCAAACGAATGTCAATTGTCGTGCGCCGGCAGGATGATAGTAGTATTGTGTTGTACTGTAAGGGAGCTGATTCTGCAGTGCTTCCAAAGCTGGAGCGAGCCAATCCACAGTTCATGGCAGATGAGGCTGATGCTGGGGAAGGGGCGTGGGCTGCTAGGCGTGAGAGCAGGGGCTCTTTAGTGGAAGAAACTGCATCTCATCTGGATCTGTATGCCAGAGATGGCCTCAGAACTCTATGTATGGCAAGAAGGGTAAGTGAGAGTCAAAACCGTTTCACTCCAAAGGCAGCCACAGTTCCAAAATCGCAAATTTAATTTTTCAATATATTGAAAAAAAACAAAAGGTATCATTTGGAAGTACAGCTCAATAGTGTTCATTTGAATGGTCACACATTACGGTTTTATCCAGAGACTTGAAGCAAAACATGAAAGAAGTGCTCAATAGCTTTCATTTGTCACACACTGCAGTAGGGTTTTATCCACAGTGAAATTAAGGTAGAACGGCGTTCGACGTTCTGGAAGTGAAAGGTTTGATGAGAGGCACAAGCTTTCTTTTTCTAAATTAAGTAAATTATATCTGGCTCCAAAACTAAGCCATATCTAACCTCTTGTTCCAGGATTTGTCAATTGGTGATTACGGAGAATGGTTAGAACAACACAGGCAAGCTGAAACAGCGCTCCACGACCGAGAAAGGCTCCTTCACACGTCGGCCCATAAACTGGAGTGTAATATGGAACTCCTGGGTGCCACTGGCATCGAGGACCGCTTGCAAGATGGTGTCCCTGAGACAATTGCTAGATTACGTGAGGGAGGCCTTAAAGTATGGGTCCTCACAGGAGATAAACAGGTGATTGAACAAAGGAATTATAGTTATTTTAACTTCTACCCGTAGTAAAACATTTTGGGGACATTGTTCAGTGCCGCATCTTAAGAATTCAAAAACTGGATTTTCAGTTTTTTTTCTACAAATATATCGGTGATTTAAGAGAAGAGAAATGTTATCTCTGATTGATGTATGGCATACTGGTTCACGTAAAAAATCATGCTATCAAATAACAAATAGAATTTTCTTTTTTTTTTTTTTTCCAGTTTGTTGTTCATTGAAAATCAATATTCCCCCCTTCGATCTAAAGATAAATAGTATTAGTATTCACCTCAGTGTCGGTGGCTAGCGGTGGATATCCACCGCTAGCCACCTCCACTTCGGTGAATAGTTGTTAACTATAGGTTGTAAAATGGCCAATACTCACTTTTTAGGTTTTCTTTGAGTAATGTTGATAAGAGGCTTCTTTCAAATGAATCTTAACATTCACTTAATCTGTGTTCTTTGTTGTTGTAGGAAACAGCAATTAATATTGCATATGCCTCCAAATTGCTGGACAAAACTATGCAGATGGTTATTCTGAACGCAAAATCCAAGGTAAACATACCAGATGTAACTCAAGCCCTCGAAGTTCGATAACTCGAACCAAAAATCCCTTACCTCAATCGAAAATTGTAATTTTACCCCCAACTTTAATATTCTGACACTCGCACGAGACATTCAATGTGAAAAGTTTATTGAGGATGCGTCAGTCAGCCATCAGATTCAATGTATCCTAATGTTTACCTCACAAATTTAACTAATGGTTCCAAGAATTAGAACCTGTGCTACGCCAGATACGAAAAACCACTAAAAAAAAAAACATCCTTTAGATGTGGCCAAAAAATATGTGGAAACGTATTCCTCATCTAATGCAGCTGCACGAGACCCCGAGAAAAGAGTATTCTACAATTATTACACAAGTTGATAAAATCGAAACATAATCCTACAAAATAAAGTGGGCAAACATAACGAAAAATCGGAATTCCAGTGTACACTGATTGCTGTTTCTTAACTATCCATCGACAAAACAGACGATGTTCTTTCTTCACGGTCGAGAGAGGATGAAGAGAGTTAATCCTCCATATACGCCTTGTTCCCAAGGTAATCCCTCTCAAGCTATTTTTAGACGTGATACTCAGCTCCAGTTCTCCGACGGATAATATTCCCACATGCGTTGCGTGGATGTTTTCGTGGAGGGTGAAAATGCCGTTATAAGAGTGGTTTGGCCTGTGTAAACGAACAGAATTTGCGTCACTGGATTGGTTATTTCTTGACACCCCTCGGATTTCCGAGAGAGATTGCCTTAAGGATAAGGTCTATGGATGATTAACTCTCTGACCTTCATCTTCTTTTATTACGTTAGAATGAATGCGAAGGCCAGATCACATCTTGGTTGTTACACTTCCAGTCGGAAGTAGTTAGCATCGCCAGCGACAGTTCCTCCAATACAGTCTCGGGACACATTAATCCACCACGCGCTGACGGTCAATCAATCGGACTGGTGATTGACGGACGGACACTCATGTACGCGTTAGAGGAACCGTTGAATTACAAATTCTTGGATTTAGCGAAACGTTGTCAGGCTGTTCTGTGTTGCAGAGCTACGCCACTACAGAAGGTCAGTTGTGATGTGTCGGGTGCGAGTAATCATTATTGTAGCCTAGTTTAGGGACCGTTCATTTTTTATGAGATAGGGGGGGCTGGTGGGATTGAGGGGGGGGCCATGAAAAAAAAAACTGGTCTTAAAGGGGGGGCCATCCAAAAAACTATCGTCTGTAAGGGGGGGTCACTCAAAAAATTACCCTAAAATATTGTAAGAAAAGCATCTATGATGATGCAAAATTTTCTACCAAAATGCCCTAAAATTGCATTTCTGAGGTTCTAAAAATCTAAAATTTCCCGGGGGAGCATGCCCCCTGGAACCCCTAGTTTGTAATGGCTGGAACAATATCAATTCAAAACTACTTGGGAATGTTCACTCCCAACAACAAACAGTACCTTGTTTATCAAAGGAAAAGACATTACCATGGCCAGTGCACATGTAAATATTTAAAAATTATTTCAACTATTTTCAATTTAAACTGCAGTAAATCTACAAATGTTGCCAGAATGGCGTGAAATAGCGTTTCTGAAGTTCCGAAATTCTAAATTTTCTCGGGGGAGAATGCCCCCGAACCCCCCTAGTTAGGGCACTTGTTGGGTTAAAAATAGTCAGATTACACAAAGGACATATCCCATAGGTGAAAACGGTGATTCAGAAAGAACTTTTTGAAACTGCAGTTTTTGTGTTTAACTTATAAGGTAGAGTTTACTTGATCATTCTTTTTGCTTTGCTTTTGACTTCTTTTTTTTTTTTGGGGGGGGGGTCATCAAAAAAATTTAGGTTTATAAGGGGGGGGCCAGGGAAAAAATATCCGGTTAAGAGGGGGGGCCATCATATGCTACAGAGACTATCTACCAAATCCCACCAGCCCCCCCTACCCCATAAAAAATGAACGGTCCCTTAGAATCGAGTCATGCGTGCTTGAATCTGTAATCTTGTGAGAATTAAGTGACGCAAGGAAAGAGGGTTGTAAAATGAATTAACCAAGGAGACAGAATTCTAGTTAATGGAATCTTAAATACTTCAATGTTGCCGAGCCACAGCGAGGTAATTCTTTTTTCTTGACCTCTCTGAAAAGTTACTTGTCAATCTGAAAAAAGACCCTACTTACTACAGGAGTTGAATCTTGTTGCTTCAGTTAGAATGTTGCCTCGTAACTAACCCCATTTTAACGAATTCCTCAGTCTGCAGTTGTTCAGCTTGTCAGAAATGAGCTGAAAACGATGACGTTAGCCATTGGCGACGGCGCTAATGACGTAAGCATGATTCAAATGGCCGATGTAGGCATTGGTATCTCAGGACAGGAGGGTATGCAGGCTGTTATGGCCAGCGACTTCGCCATTGGTCGGTTTAAATTCCTTTCTCGTCTCCTATTGGTTCATGGACATTGGTGTTATGATCGCATCTGCAAGATGTTCCTGTATTTTTTCTTCAAGAATGCAGTAAGTTCCTCTTTCTTTAGTTCAAGAATGCAAGTAAAGCTCCTGTTGCTTTGGCAATTACCTGCCCAATTTGACGGCTTGTAACATTGGTTGATATGGAAAAGCGAAAAAAGGGTCTTCAATCAAAGTGGGTTTTCGCTTTGTTAAAGCTTTTTTTGAAAGCATTGTTAAGCATTTTTTTCTTAGAGTTAGCAACCAGAAACTTGTGTGACGCTTGCTGAGGATATTTTATGCGACTCTGTTGCTAACAAACTAGTCTTACAAAGTCGAATATTCTGCCATTGAATATATCAATTTTATTTTCAAGTTCGTTTCGGCTGAATCCTTGAACTTCCCATAGTAATACAGCTTACGTTTAACCCAGTTTTTCTCTTCTTTGCCTTTCAGATGTTTGTATTAGTTCTGTTCTGGTTTCAACTGTACAATGGTTTCTCTGGTTCAAACGCTATTGATGATATGTCGCTGATTTTCTTCAATCTCGCTTTTACCGCGGTCCCGCCCGTTATTTGTGGAATACTGGATAAAGATGTTCCTGATCATATACTGAACACAAAGCCGGCTCTTTACAAATCAGGACAAAACAGCGAGGTACACCGCAAAAGCCTTGTAATTATGTTTCGTTCATGTTAATATAGCTCATTTTACAGTTCTGTGTTTAGTGGTCAGGCCTTTAAACAGAAGCGAGGCTTGAGTTGAGTAAATTATTCTGTTATCATGTTTAATATTTGGCTTGTTTTCTATTTATTCATAGCTCTACACAAGAAAGCTCTTTTGGCTCACCATTTTAGATGCCTTGTATGAAAGCGTGGTGATATTTTTTGCTGCTTACTTGGTAAGTAATGTGAAAATGTTAGTTTTATGTTGGAACTTGTCAGTTGTGTCTATATTTTGACACGCAAAAACTGTCAGTTTTTTTGTGCACTGCAAAATTACTAATAAACTGAAGAAAAATGCAGAAATAGTTAATCAAGGTGCAAAAACACAAAAGAAATAATAAATACACAAGAATAATTTAGATTGGGGACCATCGCGAGATGTATTACCAATGTCTAAACATTAGGGACCTTTAGATTGGACTACGAGTACGAGATTGAGTGCGATTTTCGAGATTGAGTGCGATTTTCCAGAGCCATTGACCATTGACGTTTCCAGAGCCCTCGCTCTTTTGTGTTGGTTTTAGGTAGAGAGGGTAGTTCATGGGACGAGATGGGTATGTGACTTGATGATGTGAAGCCTGCAAACTAGAATTAAAAGTCTCTCTCGTACTGGATCTCTTACTCGTCCTTAAAGCTTAAGTCCTCTATTATCATGTTTTTTCCCCCGGTTAACTGCAAGTTGAGACTTGGGTTATCTGCGATGTTGGAAGTATGAATTTCCTCTGAACCTGATCTCCCGACAGTAAGTCTTGTTCGAATTTATAATTGAATGAATGTCATCAGTTATTTGTTCGTCTCTTATTTCGTCCAAGGTGTACAATGGGAGCTCAGCCGGTTTGAGAATGGTTGGAGTGACGCTACATCAGAGTTCAGTGATTGTTGCTAATTTGTACTTAGCACTTATAACAGCACAGTGGGTAAGTAAGAATATTATTCAAACAAGGGAATGTTTGAAATATCGTATATTTGAACTGCGGGATAACGATTTAAAGCCATTAGAGATCATCGCAGTTATGTAGGCAACTTATGAAGTTGCAAAATTAAAGCCAGACAAAAAGTTCAGGCTTGGACGGTTTTCAAACCCATCGCCTCTACGGTACCGGTGCAGTGCTGTACCAATGGAGCTAACGAGCCAATCACTCTCATAGAGTGATCCTCAACTAGAAGAGAGTTGTTTCTACGTTTTCATTTTAGTGTTGGTTTCGAGTGAGAAGATATATCAAACACTCAAGACAGGGTTTGACCACATTTCCAAACACCTCGAAGTTTGTCAAAACGCTCCGCTGCGCGTCGCATTTTGAACTGTCTTCTCGGGGTGTAGAAATGTGTTCAAACACAGTCTTTTGTGTTTGTAATATTACATGCCGTTGCTTTTTTGTTTGAGTTTTCCCTCTCGTGTTACAGTACACAGCTAGAAAAAAAAACACATTCGTATAGTAATATTTTTGAGCGATATGACAAGGGCTGAATTTCTGACATGCTTTAGCAAGTTTATCATATTCGAAATCTTCTACACTACTGTTAAACTTGTTAACATTGGTTGTTATTTCGCTGCAGACAATCATCCACCATGTGATTTTGTGGGGTAGTATTGTTCTCTCGTTCTTGTGGTACTTTATACTCGGCGGCTTAGGACGTTCCCTCTGGAATATGTACTTCGTACCGTTTGTAACCATGGCAACTATGGAATTCTGGGCTGTCTGTGCAATAACTGCAGTATTGGCCCTTCTTCCAAGGTAATGTGGGTTTATCGTCATCTTCTACTGCGTTTGGAAAAGGTGGTTGTTGGATGAATGTTTTGTGTCATTACACAGTGAGACAAGCTATTTTTAGGTTATGACACTGGCTTATAGAATTTGTGTCAACTCTAAAACTAAAGCCGACCGAAATCTTTTATATAAATGCGTGTCTCGTGGAGAAACCCTGTGAATTATTTAACATTTTAAAAATCATTCAACATGATTTGAAACGACTTGGACTTTGCACTCAGATCACAAGGCAGCGACACAATTATTACTTCATCATGACACTGAAGTGTTATTAGAACTTAACTCCGTGAAATACACAGAAAGAAAGTTCTAAGAAAGTTGCTCTTCTGTACCAAACTACAGCAAACTTGCTGAAAGATAGAGTTTTCCATTCTTACGAGTTGTAATAATCAGCATCTTCTCCGACTGAGTTATTTGGTGAGAATGAGTGGAGCTGTCCGGATAGCAAAGTCGATCGAGTAAATGAGCCCCTTCGGATTCCTGCTGTACGTAAAAATTCACGAAAAATGGCTACCATGCCCTACAAATATGGTAAGTGTACGCGTCAGCACAACAGCTGAAATTCTGAAACTTTTTTCCGCGGAGAGAAACAATGGCGGTCCAAGAGAGGATTTTGCGAAATAAAACGTGGCAAGATTTTAGCGAAAATTGGTGGTTGTTTTAAATAAAATTATTCCACTCGCGCTTGTTGGATATAAGATGATTATAGCCCTCGTTGGCTATCTATCATCTCGTATCCAACGCGCGCTCGTGGAATAATTGTTAAATATGTCATTTTGTTGCCTCGTGACAGGGTTGTAATGATGGTGGCTCGGCACACGATATGGCCAACAGAAATCCACAAAGCTCAGTTGCTGTCAAAAGACCGTGAACCAGAGGATGCAGTCAGGAGTAGAATCACTTATGTGGAACAAAGTCCTGAAATACACAGGACAGGCGTATCTGTGTCCCTGTAACATGTTTTGAAGATTATAGCGACTATTTTCTGATACACTTTGTCTGTGAAAGTGATGGTTGTTAGTGGGCGTCGCTCGAAAAGACGCATTCCTTTCGTTTAGTGAGCTCCAAACAGCACGCCCAAAACAGCAAGAAGACAACCGTAAAAAGACAAGGAGAATACACGGAAACAATGTGGACGATTTCAGTCAGATAGATAGATAGAAACTTTATTTAAGTGTCAGAGGCCATCTAGCTAGGGAAAAAGAATCCCTTATTAATTTGTAATTTGGAGATTGCAGAGTTCTTCATTTAAACTAAGTCTGTCAATGTAAAGTTGAGCTCATCTTATCTAGTGACTTAGCCGAATTTGTATTTTGATGACGTGGCGTCACTAGTTCAACTCGACAAATGTTCGTTTGCATGTTACAAGCGAATAAATGATGAAGACATGCGGATTGATCTTGGCGGTTGTATAAGCTGCAATATATTCACTTGTGTCTTCTTTACCATCTTCGGTTATCAACGAACTCACAAAGCGACCAGCTCCCAGTTTGCTTGACAGCTCAGTTGATAGACCACGTAACCCTCGGATATCGCAGAGGTCATGCGTAAGAATCTCATTCAAGCCTAAATGTTTTTTCAGGATTTAATTTAACAGCTGCTCTTAAAAGCTGTGTATATCACTGCGATGATCAATCGTGTCTTCATTACTTACATGTGAAAGCCAAAATATTTGTTACGACCAGTCCAAATTTATATTTTGCATAATTTATCTCGTTTTGAAATTGTTTTATTTACAATATTTCTGGTAAAATAGTTAGATGAAGATTACATGTATATAATTTAGATTTTTTTAAGACTAAGCTTGCAATCTAGTGATGCCTCGTGACATGTTTTTTTTTGGCGGGGGGGGGGGGAATCAATTTTAATTGTTAAAACTGTTAAACAGCATCAACTTGTTAGTTGGGAAATTAAAGTGGAAACAAATTCTATCTGGATCACAAAACAATCGGTAACTTGGGCAACACTATGTCCTTATTCCGAAAAGAAACCAAACAGCAAGAGTGTTATATAAACAGTAGCCTCCATTTGGTGCGAAAGTATTTAACAATTATCCTGCGAAATCGCGCGGAATATCGTCTGATACTTAGCCGACGAAGCCGTAGGCCGAGTCGGCTAAAATCAGGCGATATTCCGCGAAATTGAGAAGTATAATTGTTTTATTATTCAACAAATTGATAACAAAACAGCCTAACATTTTTAAATCTCTCTGTCGACATTTTCTCACTTCACTTTTTCTTCCCACTTACGAAGCTACGTATACCGCAGGATATCTGTTACCTACGGATGACAGATATCGAGAGCATCATGACCATATTTGGATAGTGTTACAATTTGTTGAATAATAGCGGAGCTCCGGCGGCCGAAGGCCGCCAAGCGGAGCCCCATACCCATATTAGGAAACTGAAGGGAACCCATGAACTGATTTTCTCATGTGTATCATGGCTAGCGGTATTGCTCGTGGGCGCGTACGCACGACGACGACGACGACGACGGTGGTGGAGTCGCGCAACATGGCGGCCACAATTGACACGTAAACCAAAACGAGGCTTCAGTTTTCGCGGGCTTTCCTTGTAGGTTGACAGAGCACATGTACCCTTGGTTTAAAGCGTCCTTTGGACATCCATGTTGCAGTCAATTGACACCTGTCAAAACAAGGAATCCGCTGACCAGTATCACGTGACCATATCGCGGGCTCAAGTTCAGGGCTCATCGAGGTCACGTGTTTTTTTAAAGTTGACCGCTGCCCAAGTGCTGCTTTTTTTCGATTAGATCGCGGGCTCATGTCAGGATTAACTTGCTGTAAACAGCGTAGGGTTGGTAGGAAGCCGGTTAACGCTAACCCAGGATTAAAATTTAACCGAATTATAACCTTTTCTTTTGTACAAAGTTTTTTCACTGCTTTTGTTTTGCGTATTTTGCTTTCATTAAAATTCAAAACACAAAAACAATATACAGAAAATCTCACCGCAAAGTTACAAAACTCAAATCAAAATTCTACTTTATCCTCGGCTAGTTTGATCGGGCTCTGAACAACCCGGCCTAGGAGCTACGCTTTTAGGCTGGCCTAAATCTATATATTAAGTTCGGATATTTGTCAGTGGACATTATCAGTTCCAAGAAGCGAACAGTTTTTCAAGAGCGTAGTTCGAGGAAAACTGTGAGCTTTGAGGATTACACTTCATTTTAGACGGCTTCAAATGGTTAGATGTTCTCGCCTCAGGTTCAATACATGCTGATCTGGCGGCAGCGGTTCCAGTCCTTGCTTATTGAGGACAATCTTGTGATTTTTCAGTGCTGTTATAGTGGGGATTACTGTAGAAGTGCAGTAAATGAATGAAACACTACAACACGGTACTGAACTGAAAGATTTTTGAGTTGCAATGAGATTACCCAATATGTAATGCAATAACCAACCAGGTGCCAAGGCTGGCTTGGATAAACAATAATTTGGTGAGTCGACCTTCTTATTTGCACGTTGGTTACATTTTGGCAGAAGAGATTTAAGCCTTTCCTTTTTTCGTTTTTCCGTATTTTGGATCCAAAAATTCGAATTTTTTTACATTTTGTTACCTTACGTATTGTTTCAGCTATTTAGAATTGTTTAGATGAATAAAGATCTGCATGCGTAATAAATGTGTGGGGTTGTGCGGAAAACCTTCGGTGATGCTGAAAATTTATTGAAAGGAACTGGACTATAAGAAACAGGCTAACACAGTAAGCACTACAAGAATTAGAATTTTATGCTGCGTGCAGGGTGAAATTAAAAATCCTATTTCATACGACTAATCACCTATTTCTCCCTTTTTACTCTCAAAAGAATCTTACAAAATTCAACATCGACGTAAAACCCTGGCCAATGTTTAGCACCATATGTTTCCTTTCTGAGGAGAAATAATGCTGGAAGATCGAGTACTTGAAACTATCCTTTTCCGACTGCAATGGAATCACTTTCGCTCAAGATCTCTGGCTTTGTCCTTTCATTCCTCTGGGCAGTTTGCCGCTTGGGAATAGCGAGAGTCAAATTTCCTGCAAGGAATTTGAAAATCAAGCATAAAGGTTGCCATTGTAGTAAAGCTTGCAATGAAACTTGGGAAGTATAACGAAACTCCTCGTCCATTTGCGCGTTACCTAACAAAAGTGCCATTTTCAGATAAAATTTAATCCACGAGTTGTACGCACAAAAATATTGGAGAGGGTTGAGGTTTGTTTGATGAAGTAAAAAAAAAAATCTGTCCTCGGAATTCAATATTATGGGCACTTCTCGTAAAAAAGGTCTCAGAACATTAACCCCTAAGGCCTGGTTCCCAGTAGCGACATGGAGACCTACCTCGTTCCCAGGGTCTCTCATCTTGGCGCCCTCCCGGGGCAAGATATAGAGACATCAGGAAAATATCAGCTTTTTTTCCTTATGTCGTGTATGTTCGTGTTGTTATGTTGCTAATATGCCATTATATCAGGATGTTTCAAACTGCAAACGTATACAACGCTGGACATAACGTCCTTCTTATGACGTTATACCGTTCGCTAGTGTGAACTACGTAGGCCTAACTGCGCGATGACCGTATTAGGAAATCCCCAGTACGGCTTGGGAAAGCTACGTTTAGTAATAAGTTTATTATGTTGCACTTGTTTTGAGTTTGCGGGCTTTTAAAAACAAAATTACACCATGGCTTTTGACCGTTCCCATGGAAACGGTCCTTATAGCAAAATCCAGACCAAGAAAAACCAATCAGAACGCTCGGATTACCTCACGACTACCTTGCCATTTTATGGGATTCCGCCCACACTAAGCTGGAAGAATTTGAAAGCGCAGCTTTCTTTTTTACGGTTTGACCTACCGTCCACACTATCCCGCCACGAAAACGGAGCTTTTCGTAAACGCTCTTCAAACCGGAGGAATTTGAAAACGCCAGCTTTACGTTTTAGTGTGGATAAAAAAACGGAGCTTTTCGAAAACGATGGCGTCCCGTTAATCATGTGATTTCCCTGCAGAGTTTTCCTCAAATGACCGGTGATTGTTGTGTTACAAGTGTAGACGGATAACATTTGATGCGTTTTCAGAGTAAAATACTAAAGTTATCTTGCTTAATGTGGACGGAGCCTAAGATGATATCACAATTCTTTTTACTCCCAAGGAAAAAAAACTCTTTTCGCTAAATTCAATCATTCATCATGTAGCATGCCAGACTTCAGAGAAATCACCTAGATCCATAAAAAATGGTTCGGGCCACCTTCAATTGGGATTTTCCTCCAATATTAACGGTATCGCAATCATCTGTTTCGACGTTTGAGATATGGAATAATTATTAAATTCTCAACCTCGGATAATGCAATTCTAGCTTTCTGATTGGTTCACTAGATCTCGGTTACCAGCCATTATACCTGCGTTTGACCTTATATGGAAACGAATGCGGCAAATTTTTTCTTAGCATAAAATTTTCAGCATTTCGTTTTGACGCCCGGAAGTCACATCACTTTCCGGTCGTTTCTTAGACTTAAATAAAATTTAGCAAAACCGAAAGTTGAGAATTTAATAAAACAATTACTCCATTCGCGCTTGTTGGATATGAGATTGGTTATAGCCAACTGGGCCCTAGGGGCCGCGTTGGCTATTTACCATCTCATATCCAACGCGCGCTCATGGAATAATTGTTAATTATGAAGGTTAAGGTTTTGAGTTGGGCACACACATTCCTCGTACGCCTAATAGCTTTATTTTCCCTCTCTAAAAATACCGCCACTTGTTTGTATTGGAAGACTTACATCCTTTGACCACGTGGGTATTTTCAGGAAAAAAGGGATAGGTGTAAGTAAGAGAATAAGTAAAATTGGAAGTATCATATGTGTTACTCTATTAGCTTCTATTATATTCTTCATATAAATGTCATCCCATTTTCTACAATTCGTCCTTATGTCACCTCGCGTATCCCGAGATAACCCTTTCTCCTTCCGCTTGGAACGCAAGACAAATATTTCTTGTGTATATTTTCTTGACAACAACAAGCACATGATTTTCTGTACATTTTATTAACAAAGACTTCGCATATGATGAATAGAAAACTACTATCTATAACTGTATTTCTTCAGTGTGGCATATTCCTATGAACAATTGACAATCAACCTGGCCTTCGATAAAAAAATAATCATTGGCCTCCATTTGTTTTGTTACACAGTGGTCCGCGTACGCAGACCACGATACAATAATACAAAATAAAATAAAATTGAAAGAGAAGTCTTTTGCGTCTTTTGAGTGTTTTAGATCAATATGGTGATACCACGATATCTCCTGTGAACGCGTTATTTCAACTCGGATATTCTGGCACAATATTACAACTTTTAAAAAGTTTCTATTCACATGTTAAAAAAAAACTCACATTTGCGGAGCCTAATTTCTGACTTCAATGTTAGGGAAATCTGAAATAATACATTACTACGTCTTCGTTATAACTTTCTCTAATTAAATTCCTATTTATTTTCTGGGAAACGCTTTGCATTTTTTGCTACAAGAGATATTATGTCGCGTCTTGTACTCTCCCTCGTATTGACTAAACATTTATCTTATGTACGGCACGCTTAATGATCGACCTGACTTCCAAAGACTGCAGGAAAATTGTCCAAAATGTAAGAAAATCTATATGATTCGCTAGGAAATCTTTCTTTCTTTATAGGGGAATGGTTATGAAGCCCGGCAAACATCAAAGGAGCCAACAAAGATGCCAAGATGTATGTTGGAAGGTCCACGACCGTGCACAATCTTTTGTTTTGCGTTCATACACTATGCATGAATTACGTAACCAAAACGTTTCTATTGGTAAGTTCCTCAGTACGGAATGAACAACTGCTGTGTTTTGTGCACGCTCAAGGCCAAAAAAATGAACAACAATGGAATTTGTCGGGTTTCATAACCATTCTCCTCTATTAACTATGTTGTGAAGCATTCACGATGAACAACCTTCAGCCAAATTTCCAGTGAGCGGGCATCTTTAGGGTAACCTATTATGTGCCCGCTTAAAAGAAATGTCCGTTTATTGAGGGCTAGAATACAGTGTTTGTGTGAGGTCTGGGGCACGACGAAGTGTCTCCTTGGGGGGACCTGGTGAGTATTTCCCAGTATGTATATCAACAGGTCATGTTTGTTTTTCTTCTGAAGGCGGAATGTCCTGTGGGTCCGTATTGAGCGCTCTTCGCTGTGATGCCGGAGAATTGTCGGCCGATTTTGAAGCGTAGGGCTTGGGTATTGGAGGAGGTAGTCTGTTTGCAGACTGAGAAGGTCTCGGCGGCTTCGCCGGAGGAGATTTGGGGCTGTTATCCGCCGGGAAATTAAGAGATTTTCGGGGCGTGACTGGAGGTGGAGTGACCTCTTGCCCTAACCCATGAGCATTCAACCTGCCATCGGACACGTCAGAGACAGATCGTGAAACAGTCGGCCGATTTGACGAGGTCAGCGTGTTTCTTCGAGGAGCTGGGACTGGGGTTCGAGGTTTCGCTGATTCTTCACGGGACACAACCTTTGTGGATGACGTCACTGTTGACGTCGTTTCAGAATATGACCAACTTCCAACTACTGAAGCATTCTCTTGCCCTTTTGACGGAATTAGCGGCGGAGTGGAGTCATTCTTCGCAGGCGAGGTTCCTGCTAAAAAATCTAACTTCTGCGGGATTGACGATGGTGGCTGCATCCCCGTGATAAAACCCCGCTTCGGCGGACTCCCAGGGGACATAAACTCGCTGTCAAACGAAGACGCTGAAAAATAATTTGTGCTTTCCGACACCCAGCTGGCTACAGACGCATTGGCCGACGAAACATCATCATACGGTACTCGTGGATAAGTAGGTGTTGAAGGTGGTGTTACGTAACTATACCCATTTGCCCCGCTGGAGATATACCCGTCGGATGTGAGGACCCCCTGCCGGGGTGTTGTCGGGGATATCGTTGACACTGAAGAACCTGACGGCACTGAAGAACCTGACGGCAGTGAAGACCCACGGGGATCCCGCGAGAAGAATTTTTGCGTCGAATTACTCAGAGAGTTTGACGGGGAAAAAGGTGACAGAGGACAGGTGGGGTCTGGAACTGAGTCAGAGAACACTGACGATGCACGGCTGGACGTGGTGCTGGCATAGCTTTTTCGTTTTTCTGGTAAAAGAGGCACAGGTGTAGAATTGGAGTCGTTGTCAGGAGATACCAGGGTCACTGGGCGCTAGAGGAAGATGGAGTACATCATTAATATCTAAATACCTAATATCCAAACGGCATCTTCCGGTTTGTTAGAGCTTCTTCCCTTCCCCTCCACAAGATTATCTGACTTACCAAGGAAACCTCCAATGTATTACTTAACTAAAGTCGTAGGGGACACGGTAATTTAAAGGTTTCTACGCTAAACCCCAGATCAGGTTTAGGTCGAACACTGGGCAGAGTATTTTCACAAGAGGGGCATCGTTTTCACAAGAAAACAATGTGAAAACAATGTGAAAACAATGCTACCGATTCAGGGCACAAAACAATCAAACACGAGGAGACATACTTGAGTTGTAATAGGGTAGGCAGTCGTACTGTCAGCTTTTATTTGTTCGCCCAAAAAATTAACCACGCATGCGCAGCTGTGATAAACCGTCACGACGCTGACAGAAATTTACTTTTTTTTACCTTAGGTTTTTCTGGAACTGGCGGGCCGTTAACTTCAGCAGACATCCGAGAAACAGATTTCTTCGGAGGTAGGGCGGGGAGATTGTCTTCGCCAGCAGGTGTGGGGACGACCTTGGATTCGTCACCAGTCTCTGCTCCGTTTAGTGTAGGATTGGAGACCATCATGCTTTTACGCTTGGGAGGGAGAGCAGGGGAGATTTCGCCACTGAAACAAAATGAAGAAGAAAATACTAAATTAATTGGGAGCAACGAAACACTTTTTTTAAAGTATCACACTATCAAGGCGAGAAAAACCTTCTTGATAAAACAACAAATTCTTAAAGCTAACACCACAGTAAGACATTTAACACAATCAGCAAAAAAAATTCAGTATTATATCAGTATCGGGGATTGAAAGAGCTATTTTTTGTCTCTTAGTTTTGCTACGCTTTGTACAAAACAAGTGACAAGGAATTCAGAATTCAATGCTTCTTTGATAATTACAGCATCGCTGTAGATTTGAAATTATCGTTTCTGTGAATGGCGCACATATGTCCGGTGCGCCCCAACAGTCACGTTTATAGTTTGTTCCGAAGGCGCTATTTGCATCGTCATGTAACAGAACGACGTTGCGTCACAATCCACATCACGTTTTCAAAGGAGGCCACGAGTTTTATAGCCTACGAGAGCATCTGGTTTATCGGATTCTCTCGCAGACCAGGACCTTTATTGAGCCGGATTAAATACATGTCGCTGGTTCGTTCTTTAAGAACTTCAACGTCTAGCAACTCCGCATGAAAATCTCTTATAGAAACATCAAGTGCGTAGTACTTGTCATGAGGGGGCTGCACTGGAGAAGTGACGCTTCTGAGCATGCCCGCTGGTGAGGAACTCCTGTGGTGAAGTTTTCCACCAATCGTGGTCCTCCGACGTATTGACTCAGGAGAGATCCCGGATGTATGGTCCTTCTTTGGAACTGGCAGACCAAGTTCATCTATTTCTGAAAGAGCTTCTAGGGACTTTGAACCAGAAATCTGCGGGAAAAACACAACAGCAGTGTTAGAACTTACGGGAGGTACTTAAAAAGGGGACAACAAAATGAAACCGTTCAGGTCATATTTTCGGAAAATCCTCGCTAAACAATCCGAGGAATTTCCGGATATTATTATCAATCAGAAAAAGAATGAACACTCCAAAAAATTATTCGTTAGCTTGATGTTATGAGAATATTTTCGTTACTTTGAAACATCCTTGCAGAGAACCATCAGAAAAGAAAGTCGGTAATTAGTAAAGGAGGGGAAGAAATACTGCGATAACAAACTAAAGAAAAACAAACAAAAAAGGTTTTTACAAAAAATGAAGCGTAAAATTAGTCCAACGTTTTTATTCCAGCGCAGAGAAAAGTCACAAAAATAAGAAAACAGTTGGAAAGATTTATATCTTTTCCCTTCACCTGGAAAAGCCGAATGTGGAGGATAAAGTGAGGGCAAATGTCGTCATGTTTTATATTTTAAGTGAACACAGCGAAAAACAAGCAAGAAAGAAAGTGTTTCATCACCTGCTTGGCCGGTTGGTCATCGCTGTCGTACCACATGCTGCGTCGTGGCGGGAACTCGCTTTGACGCCTCTGCTTTGAATTCGTCACAGGAACACTTCTGGTACAAAACAAATCAGGGACTTAGCAGGATTGCTGACAGACTGACCTTCAGGTACAATATCGAATTTATCTACTTACTCTCTGCCAAGCTCAGGTAAGCTCTGCTTTCTCGTGTCCTTCATGTGCGGAAGAGTCGCGGCATGGTTAGAGGGTATTGGCGGCAAAGGAATCTATGAAAAGGTGATAAGCAAAATTCATATTGCACTGACAAACTGAAGAAACTGCAATCTGAATGAGAATCCTGGTGATTTATTTTATACCAACCTGGAGATCTTTAGGCCTGGATGACTTTCTCTCCTCCCCTGTGACACGAGTTTTCATGTCAGCGAAACACGTCTCCATCTTGTTATGAAACGGACGCAAGTCTTTTGTGGCTAGCGCGTCATGGAGTTTAAGTCCTCTCTCCAAAATTTTCACCTACACGTGAACAAATTCTTAGTGCTTAAAAATCGCTCTAAAAATAAATTGAACTCCAGATAATTCAAAACTTAAAGAATAACTGAATTGATACACATTGTCGGCGCTTAACACCTGTTTTGTAAACAAACGTCGTGTTATTAGATACGCAATTAAAAAATAACCTCACCTGATTTTCTATGGCGCGTTTTAATTGGTCTATAAGTAGCTTATCACCTGGATTGTTTTTCAGGTATTCTGAGGCGAAAAAAGCCTGCAAAAGCAACGAAGTGACAGTTATTACTACCGATGTACTCAGTAGAACGTCGTGAGCCTAACAACCATAGCAGTAGCTCACTCGGTGTTTTCGCTCAAGACCAGATTTACAAAAGAGAATAACTTTAGCAATAACTTTACAAAGTCTAAGAAATACTCCAAACTAAATTTAAAGAAGCTTAACAAAGTACATAATGTCTAGACGTGGACTTCAAAGCGTAACCTTAACAACTGGCAACATTGGCTAAATCAGACAGAATAGTAGAGATTAACTAGACGAGTACAGTTTTAGTACAGAAAAGGGGAACGAACAACAGGGAAAATTGCCATGTTTGTTCGCGCACATTTTTATATCGTTGAACGCTTATTCTATATTTTTGGTAAAAGTGAAATCAACTTCCAAACAGGAAGACCTTGGAGACTCCACAGAAGATTTCCCCACTTGTGGTAGATTTCCAAATTCTATACGTGCCCAGTATTTAAACAAACTCTCCTAACTAGGACTACAACAAATGTATAGAGACCAGTTAGGAGAACTGGAAAATTGATATTTAAACGTAAAGATCTAAAGGGTTGGTGTAGTTACATTTTTATGGTTTCTACTGAGCTGATTTCTCACCATTGGCAACGTAGTTAAAAAGTGTCTTAAGCCAGTACTACACTAATGAAAGCCAGTTAAATTCTAAGGGAAGGGAGGGTGGGTCATTTCATAGCTTTTCAAACATGTCTACCCCTCACCATAACCAAGCTAATCACGCTTATCGAAATAACATCTAAAATATCCAGGGCATGGGTGGGTGAGTGAGTTCATACCTCTTCATACTTGGCTATCCCTCCCATGACAGCAGCATCAATGATACCATTGAGTATCATACTCAGTGGGTTAATACTCTGAGTGGTGTCTGAGGACAGATTAGTGATGATCCTATCCAGCTCTTTATTCTTGGACTGCACGGTTTCCACTGCGTTCTGTAAAGGACTGATTTCAATCTGAAAGAAAAGAGCAAGAACACTCTGCTGCCTTAACATCACTCCTATCCAACAAGTAACGCAAACGATTGTCACGCGCGTAGCTTGATCAACACATTCATGCAGAAAAAAAGGCCTGGTTACTACATTAGTAGGAGACATGGTGGCTCATGTACTCAAGGATCGAGCCCTGGCGGGAGTCGTGTAATGTCACCGTGTTATGTTCTTGGGCAAGACACTTTGAAAACTCTTACAATGCTCTCTCTTTCTACCAAGGTGTATAAATGGATACCCGCGAATAAATGGGTACTGGCGAATTAATGCTCGAGGTAACCGTGTGATTGTCTAGCAGCTCATCTCCAGGGGAGAGTAGAATTACTCCTGGTCGCGTCATGTCCATAAAATGGAGATGACCTTTACCTATAATTTTAGTATTATACTTGATACATGGGTAACGTCTTGAGTAGCCTGCAGTGCAGGCGTTATTTTGGAACGGAACGCTCGATAAACCAGGTTTTCGATGTCGCCATCTTGGATGGTAATTGGATGTTTGACCGGTAGAGGGTTGGTTTACGCCTACTCCCTCGGCAAATTTTTCCTCTCCCCAATCCTTCACAGTTATGGGGGTAGGGATTGAGGCGTCTTCCCTCCGCTCTCCTCATTCTTCCCGCTTTCTCTTCGCCCCATCCTCGACTAACCAATGTTAATTTTCACAAAACACATTCATAACCAGTAATAACACTTCACGTTACCACCATATCATATTTTATTGATATCACGCGTGCTACGAGACTTTCACTATCGTTATCACGAAACTTACGCTTTCAGATGAGGTGACTTGAAACCATCTGAGAATTCCAGGTAGAGGTGAGGCGATTGTATAGGTTGTTCTTTCTAACCACAAGTTCTAAAACAAGAAAATCAACTACTGTTCAGCACGTTTGCTGTTAGAGTTTGGAGAGTAATTCATAAAGAACACTCGAAACGTGAGCTTTGGAACCTCTTTACGGTGGCCAATTCACATTATCTACTCAGTTGATAAAACCAAATTATCATATGAAAACAAGTTTGACTTATAATTGTTCGGTTTTCATAGATTGAGAACAAGAAATCAGATAACTTAAATTCACTAAATAAAAAGACTCATCTAGAATGAATGTTTTTACTAAGATGTACAGCGAGTGGTGTACACTTGTTCCTTACCGCAAAATCTTCCGATCCCGGGCGTAAAGGCCGTGAGTTGGTAAATCGTCTGACGTCATTCACTCGGTAATGGCTATAAATAAAGGAAGACAAAACTCAGTCATTTTCTTTCTACCATTCTGCCAGTACCATTTTGATGTAATAAAAAGACTGGGCTTGCCCGCTGCAAACCAAACAAACAAGCTTCCAAACAAACAAACAAACAAACAAACAAACAAACAAACAAACAAACAGACAAACAAACAAACAAGACACACACCATGGGTTGGAATCCCGTTCAGGCCTGAATATTCTTCAGGCTTAAATTTCACAGCTGCTTAAGTTGTGTGTGTAACTGCGATGATCAACCATGTCTTCATATCTTTATCCGCAGTTCAAATAGATGATCTTTCATATATTCATTTGCAAAACACACCCATTTTAGAGAAGGATACACAAAATTCTTGGCAATGACATAGTTTTACTTTATCCCTCTAAAAACGTATTCGTGATGTGTTTGTTCCAAAACGAATTGCGACAAAGAGATTATATCGCTTTCTGTCAATATGCAATAATAAACAATACTTACCCTGCAATTTTATCATCAACTGCTTTGCCAGAAAAACGTTCTTCGTGTTCCGAAATGGGAATCACTCGACAACATTGTAGATCTGGAATCAGTCAAGATAAACTTACAAACGCAACACTTAAATTAAGGTTTTCAGCCGTTTATGCAAGGTCGCTATTTTGTAAAAGTTCATTCGAGTTGTCAGTCTTGATAAGAAAGTGATTGACTCTGCTGTTAAACTACACTGAGAATACACGAGAGTAGAATACTTAAGTGTTGGGGTATATGCAAGGATTAAGTTAACGTGTTAACATCAGATTAAAATACGACGCATTTAAACAATAAATAAAGGAAAACAGAGGATACGTTGTTTGTCAGATTCCAGTATAGCATCCTCTGGAGGCGTGTTCTTATCCATCATCTAAAAAAGAACAATTCATTTGAGCGGGTTCGAAACGTGTCTAAACAATATATTGACAATAGGCTGACAGGTACATAACCATAAATCCTCGAATAATCGCCCCTCCTATCGGTGTAAATGTAAAATAAGCGCCCCCCTTGAGGCTTCTCCTCTCATCGCATTTTGTGGACGAGTAATAAGACAACAAAGGATGTATAGTTTTTGTCGCGATTCATCACTCTCGTCCAGCCTTTTTTATACAGTCAGTACCAGCGGCGCCGCGATTTAAACTTTAGGATCAGCTTTTTATGGCGATAAACAGATGATACGTATTACCCGCAGATGATATGTATTAATAAATGATCACGTCAGGCCACGATTTGGGAAAAATTAAATAAGCGGCGCCTCGATTAAGCGCCCCCCCCCCCGTCTTCTCCTAATTCGAGCGGAGCATTTACGGTATTTTCGATTTTAAGGGCATGTTCAATCAAATCTACAATACTCAATTATCATAGCACTTTACCGAAATCAACTTGAGTGAACATTGAAAGTCTTCTGATATCAAGTCTCGTGAAGTTGAACAACAAGTATGTGAGGAACATGTATGTAAAAAAAAGGTTTTTGAGAGTGAAATCCTTGGACCAAAGTAATTAACTGCACGTGTGCGTAGCTTTGACAGCAGAGTTAAGTGAAGTTCTCGCAAATGTGTAAATTTAAATAAGAATTAAATCACTCCTTACTTTACCATCCGGGAACTGTGCCTTTAGTCTCTGGTTGAACGAGCCGATTTTCTCGTACTCTTGACCTCGATACACAAACGCCTTGTTCTTAAATGCAAAGGAGAGAAACGTGTCTTGTTACAACAAAATATCGAAGGCTACTTTCTCTATGATACAAGTATAAATTATAATGATAGTCAAAATGAAACTTCGTCCAATGATGGCAAGGACTTTAGAATGCAAGCCATACAAAATTCTAGAGGACAGTGAAATCATGTCAAGACATAGGTGTCTGTAATAAGTAATGTTGACTTAACAGCTGCACACGAGCTGACATTTCCACAGCACCCATTGGCATTCGTTGATAACGTTTTGACAAACGTTCTGATGAGTCCCGTTTTCACTGGCCAATCAAAACCTAACACGTTTTGAAGGTGGAGTTGACATTTCCCGCCAGCGTAAGTTGCCATGTGAACCCCGCGCTCTGCAATTCCGAGATTTTGATTGGTTGAACCAAACACGTCACATCGGAAAAATGTCAAAAACAGCAGTACAGCGCACAATACGGACAAACATCAGAACGACCTTCATGCCAAATGGAAAAGCACAAACTCATTCGCTACTACTCAAATGATTTTTTGGGGGCAGAGGACGTACCCTAACAGAAGACGGAAAGCCTTTGCCGTAGAATCCTACTCTGAAGTACTCTGGTTCAGGCCGAACTTGCTTCATGATGTTGTCGAAGAACTTGGCTTGCTTTTTCTATTCAGACAAGACACGATATAAAACGATCAGCATACACTTAAGATTCTGAACGTCCGGCGCACTGACAAACAATGACAGTTTCTATTCACGTAGGGTTCTATTTACTATAGAAGTTTAGCATGCAGCAAAGGAAGAAGAATACACCACAAAAAACAAACGAAATATTCTATTTGTTCTCACAATGATATCTTTTTAATATATTAACACAGTTAAGGGTTTTACCAGAATGTCGCCAAGTTTAACGTAGTCATACAGTAGTGATTCGTACTGTTCTGTCAGCTCTTTACACAGCTCAATCGCCTTCTCCCATGTCTGAAAGATGAACGAACAAAAATCGTCAACTTCGGACCCTAGAGGAAAATATTTAGTTACCTCCCCCCCTTTTACAACGTTGCGGAAACACAATGCCTCTTATTGCTGTTGGCTATGGGAAGGGGGGGAGCGTCGCCTATCCTGTAAAACTGTCTGGGGAGGGAAAGGGAAATCTCTGAGTAATAGCAGTTGTGACGAATTGTCGGGTTATTGTTGCCAAAATAGGTGTCCCATGAACTTTTGGCCAGGGTTGAGACATTTCACCCGTAACTGCAATAAACTAAATAAATAAATAAATAAATAAATAAATAAATAAATAAATAAATAAATAAATAAATAAATAAATAAATAAATAAATAAATAAAAAGATGGTATCTCATTATCTGATCACATGAGATCTCTACAAATAAGGGAAAAAAATAGAAAAATTAACGATGGAACATTGAAATAAGTAAAAAAAGATCGCTTACCTTTCCTTTATCTAGATAGTCAATAGCATCCAAATATAACTTTTCCTTGAGCTGGAAATCTTTCAGAGATTCTGGTGAATCTTCCAGAAGAGTCACTGGCCACTGTTAAAAAAGAGAACAACATTTAACATCGGTGCCGGCAGGCTCGATATCTGCTGCTCCCTCGGGTCTGAACGCGGGATCACTTCCCGAAACAGCGGCTGGTAATCGAGCCTACGGTGACAGGCATCTCTCTTCTTTTGCAATGCTGTGCGCATGTTACTTCCTTTCCATTATAAGACGTTCTAGCTAGAAGATTCTTACATGAAGGTGGAGAGAAGAAGCATTTTGGGTGATTGCAAGCACCTAAATATTGCTGGAAGGAATATGTATTTCACTAGAGGTCTTAGTAGTTTTAATTATTAATCGGCAGAAGATAGATCACCTTGAGTAGTTCAGCGTGTTTCAGGGCTGTATAACCAGCTTCTGTGAAGTTCTCAGCAGCAATGTGAAGGTCGCACATGCTATTGATACACCTGTAAGCAAAATAAAGAAGTTTGATTTCAAGAATTGTCCCGTTATATCTGAGACCAAAATGTGCAGTGCATAATGGGAAACGAAGGAACAAGGTAAGGGTAACAAGATGAGATAAGGAAAAAACGAAAAGCACAAAAACAAACTATCCGGAAGAAACATCGCTGAGACTGAAATTATACCTCGAACACGATGGATAGTTGTTAAGCTGACTTCGCGTTACGGTTTAGCGGAATCTTGCCTAAAAGCAATTTTGATCTTAATCACAAAATGGTGTGTTTTGTTAAATTGTTTCAGCGTTTTGAAGCCGATAATTTTAGCCTCTTTTGATTGCTGGGTTTTGCTTCTGCTATGTTAGGATTTCCCGCGCGCCGCCATGTTTATTTGTTCAAAGCTTGATGGGAAATTTTAAAATGCAGCAGTATCTGAATCTACCTTCTGTACACTCCATATTTAGATCTCGGACCGCCCAGTGTTAAAAAAGACGGATAGTGGCCAGATTGTGTCAGGAAATAAGCAAAAAAAACGGTAAACGGTAAAACCAGGAAACCCAATATGAAAATGAAATTTATTGCCTGCTACCTGAGAAAAACCATTTCAAGTATTTTTTTCATACCTGATGTACATGTCTTCACGCCCGATTTTTTTGTAAAATTCCTGAAAGGGAAACGGGGCAATGATAAAATTACACCTGAAGTGTCCACCAACTTTGCAACAGAGAAAAAGCGCTGCCATTATAGGCGGCTTCATGCTGACGTCATTGTTTACATTTTTGCTCATTTGCATACGGCTTTACGTATAGAAGAAACATGTTAGATATGAATTGACTTCAGGCAGCTAAAGAGCTAGTGAAACTTAGCACATGGTGAAATGTTTAGCTCTTAGGGTGCAATATTCAGGGAGAAATTGTCTTTCAAAAACTGCAAAATTTCTGGGTGGCAAAAGCGCTAATGAACTCATACATTCTTTGTTAAATTTTGAGTTTTTGAACCCGTGTTGCACAAAAAGTATTCAATACATCAGGCTCATATTCACCAGCAGAGTTAATCGTACTATGACCTTTCAGTATTCAGAACTGATTTATTTGCAGCTCCATCAAAAACTGAATTGCTTATGCTAATGAGGCAAATGTTGTAAACAAGGATTCCCCTATATTTTAGGAGACAGACAAAGTCACGTTCCTCTTTTGGTGGATTAGAGACATTCGCGCCCAAATCTTCTCCTTGAAATTTTTGCTGCAGTTAGATAACTACCAAGTCATGCCACAAACGCATAAAAGTTCAGGGGTGACCGTACTTGTTTTGGTGCAAAACGTTTTCAGACCATACTGTTTCTAGAAGCTTTGGTCATATAACGGATGGGCGCAAGCGTCCTCAAACTAAGAGTCGTCACGTATTCTTGCTCATTTTTACAACAGGACAAAAGAAAGTCCAGTTGTTTTCTTACCAGCAGAAGTACAAGGCAACTCATTTTCTGCTCTCTGTCGTCTTCAGCAGATATTCTCCTGTAAATAAAACCAAGTATCAATTAACACAACGAACCTATAATTTCTCCTTATAGTGTCTACACGTTATCAAGCAAGTAAGTGACAAGAATATAAAAAAAAAACATCAATTAGTGTGGGACGATAAACTCTGAATACTCAAGGAAGTTTCAATTCCATTGTGGACAGCGATTTTAAAATTTCCTTCGAATCACTTGTCAGTCAGGTACCATAATATAAAGCCAACCGAGGTCGACAGCCATTTGAGCTTTCCAGAGCACATATATTTGTTTTAACCACTGCAACATGAAAACTAGATCAGCACAGTTGGACCCCGCTAATTTGAACTCGGTTATTTCGAATTCCCTGTTACTTCGAATTCAAAACCGTTTTTCTTGGATTTGCCCTTCAGTCAGTTAACTATCAGTTATATCCCGCAATTTGAAACTATTTTTCGTTTCCCCTAAGTAAGAGTCCTAAATAGGTATTTCAACGGTATTGAAATCATAAGCCACGAGGCTATACCTGTACTCAAGTAGCAGTTCCAATAGGTCCGTGACACGACTTACGAACGCTAAACCTTCTTCGGGAACCAAAAGTCCTTCCTTGAACTTTTCCGTTAGACTGCAGGAACAACGAAAAAATAGAAATGAATCAATACATTCATTTAAATATATCTAAAACTATGACTACGATGTCACGGTATTTTTTACGGTATTTTTTTATTCCGGTGGTGTCATAAATAATTCATCATGTTGAAACAAAGGAAATGATAAGCGTGACAGTGCCTGGAAATGTGTCTATATTTAGCACAGATTCTTAGCAATTTATTCTTCAGTTTCCTGGTTCGATTTAGAAGATACTTCTAGACACTCGAGACAGTGTTTCACTGTGATGGAACTCTGTCTCTCGTGTTTGAAATATCGCTGATTATGTAATGAAAAAAACCTTCTTTCACGATATCCATCCAACAGTGCTGTGCTCTTTTATGTAGCCAAGCAAAGACCCTTCTGAAAAGACCCGACGATAGACCGATTCTCGTTAAATAAACCAATCTGAAATCCGCGCCGCTGTCATTAGAGATATGATACGTTGCCCAGAATTCGGTCGATCAGCTTCACAAATAGTTGAAATAGTCGATTCAATGAGAGTTGAGGTGGCAATGTCTTACATTTGCTTGAAGAGTTTCTTGTATTCCTTGTCTCCTTTCTTGTCCTCACTCACTAGTCGGTCAAGTTCATTCACTATTTTGGCTTCCACCTAATCACAGTCATCAAATCATCACATAAGATATAATGCCATGTGTTGTACAATTCACTGCGCTGTTATTTAAAAATGTTCGATAAGGATTGCCTAACTAACAATGAAACCTAAGAAACTGAAAGACATTTTCTTTGCTTCTGTATCATAATATAATTTCAATTTCCACCCATGTTTGTCAACGAGGCGGCGATTGACTGCCTCATGCCGTACTCATGTTTAAAACTGTTTAAATAGAACATCCACTTGGTTCTCGTGCAGAGCACAAAGTCAGAATAAACATTATATTCATACCATGGTAGCCACGCCCTTCGCCCTCAGCTCACATTCCACCATGTCATAGAAAACTGGTAAGGTAGCTTTGCGCAATTCTGTAAAACACAACAAGAACAAGGACTGTGAGATGAACTGCAAAATGAAACCAGGAAACAAATTAAAATCAAGTATCTTTATCAAAAAATTAATAACTATAAAGACAATTAGAAAACCTCGAGAAACGGGGGAATGTAATAATTCAAGACGATTCCGTCACCCTCAGTTTCACTTCACACGAAATTTGTTGTTTTTCAAACGCACTCTTTTACCTAGAGCTTCCAATTTAGCATCAAGTCAACAAACGAAAGAATATGGAAAGCACACGAGGAATGACGGGAAGTTAGCAGATGTGTCCCATCATCCTCTTCGTGCTGTCAATCTCGCTTTCAACAGAATTTACCAGTTGACTTCATGCACAAAAATGATCGCTAGTGTGAAAACAGGAAAAACGTTTATCTCACCTGTTTCTGGTACAAGAGTCATTTCCAGGAAAGGACAAACCAACGTAAGAATGAAATGACTCTGAAAGGAACCTGCGGTCATAAAGAATTAAAAAAAAAAAACAATTAATAGGCGAGAGATACAGAAAATTCACAGAAAACATTACATCTTATACTGAAAAACCGCAATTTCCTGTTAGGCCTGTAAGCGATCAGCACTTGCACGCGTCGGTTTCCCGCCAGAAAAAGGCGGTTACCACCTTGTTTTATGGTTGGTTCGCCTCCAACCAAAAATTTGACCTCTTTGAAATGTTTCAAATTTAATGGAAGGTTCATTTCTTTGATATATGTTTTATTGTAGCTTACAGGATACTTTACGGAACACCGAGAGAGATAAAATCGAAACTTAGCCTCAACTTTTGCCTAGCACACACGGTTTTAAAGAGAAAACATACAAATGTATGTAACTTCCTATGAGGTTACTTCAAAATAATTCCGCTTGTTTTCACCGCCGAAAGCACGCTCGAGTCAAAATACCACTGATACAACGTAGAGAACAGTATCTTTCCATTTTAGAGAGCTCTCATTTGGAAGTTGTAGTAAACACTACTGACCCAAACACAAGAAAAGTTTGCACATAATTAGCAGTTCTTGATTTTTGTACTCTCGGGATAACGAACAAAACTTACCAAGGCTCTGCCACATGTGAACAATCTCAAACCCCATAACTTGCCTCATGTCACCATACCTGCAGAAACAAAAACAAATATCTCTATCTTATGTTAACTGGTGCCTAGTTATGCTGCATGCAATATCCTAGGTATCACTACTAAGTGCACAAAGACCTTTTCTACTTCACGCTTTGTAGAACCAAGGGTAAATTAGAGAAATACGATCAACAGACAAAAATTACTTCAGTAAATACAGGCACCAAACTTAACGAGGGAACTAACACTGAGAGGTTATGCTCTTATTCTAAGATTTCATAACTTCCGACCTTGGCAACATTGGCAACATTGGCAATCCTAATGCAGCTTATAATTACCTGTCAATGATCTTGTTCTTCTTGACTTCAGTAAAGTTCTCCAGTTGAAGGTGAGATTGAGTGAGAAATGACACTGACAGGTTAAAGTAGTTGTTCCAAAGCTGAAAAAAAAAACAACAACAAAACTTGAGTCAACTCATGACAAAAAAAAATCAAATATTAACTTTGGACAGACAGTCAGCGTTTTGACACCTTCTTTTCCAGTAGTGTCCATTTCTCTGCCAAGCAACGCAAAGCACTCTAGAGAGGAACCCTCTCCCCTATGACAGAGAAAGGGCCACCACTGGGAAAGACAGTCTCATATTTTCTTTTATATTGCTTAGAAAAACAGAAGTCAAGTCCGTTCCGCACAAGACATTGACAAATTATGCTTTATCTATGCCACATATTACCTCCATATCCGGACATCTCACCTGATAGTCAAAGTTATCTCCAGAAAAATTATCCAGCAGAGCTTGTGAGAAATTCTGAATGGCCCTTAGAATCACGCTTGAAAAAAAAGGAACATTGAAAGTTCTGCCAGTTTTAAAATCTCAAACAAAACAACACGAAAATCAAACCATTTAGATATTCTAAAATCTGACTCTTTTTGGAAGCGATGAACTTGGAGAATGAGGCTCTTAAGGAATATATCTTGACCACATATCAAGACACCAAGAAGAGAGTTGAATTAAAAAACGACGCACGGAGTATTTTGGACGAACTTCGAAGTATTTGGAAATGCGGTCAAACACTCTCTTGAGTGTTGACATATTTTCTTAATTGAAACAAAGACTAAGGAGAAAACGGAGGAATAAAATCGTCAAAATCTATAGATCAGATATCCAAACGCCTTTACAGTCATGATTTCCTTTGTTTCAACTTTATGAATTATTAATGAAATTGGAAAGAACGCTTTCATTGACCGATAAGGAAAGAGTGTACTAGCTTTTTTCTGACTACAAGTCAAAGCTCTCATTGTGATAACTCTCGTAAGCGACCAGCTCTAGTTACGATCACCTTTGTGAAACCTCGTTTGAACTGTGACTAGCCTGTGTACAGCCGCCCCCTCTCCCCTGAAAAAAAATCGGGATTTTTTTTTCAGGGGAGGAGGCGGCTGTAGAGAGCCGGCAGGGTAGGGTAGCTAACTGTGACTTGAACTTTGTAATGAAAAGCTCTCCTAAGCGACCGCGACCACTTTTGGGATTACCCAACTGGACTTTTCCTTTGTTTTTAGAGTCAGAGTCTTTTACATATAAATCAACTGTGCTAATGCTTCGTTGATAAAGATCTTGCAGGGGCACCCAACGAGAAACTTCGACGAAATATCTGTTCGGGAGAGCCCACTCGTTCTAAGACTTTCAGATAATGCATTGACAAAGAGCTACTGATTTCTTAACTAAAACAGCAGCTAAAAGATTTAAAACCAGGATAAATCCACGGGAAAATAGTCCCTTAGATTTTCGGAAGGGATATTTTTGCAATTTTTGGCTCTTAATAAGGTCGCCTAGCATTTTCGGATAAGCAAATAGTTCGCGGAAAAGTTCTTCGAAGGTAACGTTCAGCTAGCAATTTCTGAAATGAAGATTTAATTTCCTAACATTTTCGGGCACTTCAATTTTCAGCTAAGAAATCCGAACAGATCAAATTTTTCTAGCTGATCAAAACAACTCTTTAAACAGTATTTAAACATTACAAGGAGCCTAGAAAAATCCCTCAAAGGATTTTTTACTTAATTTGCTCGTTGGGTGCCCCTGATCTTGTACAGTGCAGTATTGTATTTGTAAAAGTTCAAGGTCATTTCCGTGGCGATCACATTAGCTTCTTTCGTTTGTTGTATGTTGTAATTCCTCACCTGTTTCCCAAGACGATTATGACGATCCAGTCTCTGAGGAAGATTCCATTCTTGACTATCTCAGTGAATACCACAAACACATTGACCAGGAAATCCTTGAGCTCCTTGTTGTTGCTGAATTCCTTCAGATATCGCTGGTAATGCTCCTCCGTCATGATCCACAGTAGATTTGTCAACACTGCCAGAAAATGCCTCTGAAAAATTGGACGATGAGTTAATGACTGTGAGAGAACAGAAGTACACAACGGATCCGCTCCACTACCTGTTCTTACGCCGGCTTGCAAATTTGAAATTTGAATTGAAATTTTGGTGGCAGTTTATTCACGGAATGAAAGCTTACTGGGAATTAATCAGATTAATAACTTCCGAATCCTTGGTGGAATTTTGTAGCTCAGTTTTGGCGATAGCTGGCAGTGCAATTTGATGATCCTGATGGCTATCTCGATTCCAGGCTCGCACAACACGTAATAATAATAATTAATTAATTAGTTACTTGGTATTTGAGTTATTCTGGTAAGTTTCTTATTTTTATCCTGAGAGGGTTTGCAGTAACTCTTCACTGTCATAGATTTTGGCTTCATATTTACTCGTCCTCGCGTGCGGTGTTGTTTGGGAATTTGTGTCAGGGTAAGTCTTCAACAATCTTATCGGTACTGCGAATTTACCAGTAGCCTAAATTCAACCTAGTGCAGTTATCCCGGCAAATAATAATTTCGCTCACCTTTTACTTCGGTTGTAACCGATCTGTTTCACTCAAATATTAGTGCAGCTAAGTTACTGATAAACGAACTTCGAAGGGAGGCTTATCTGAGAGTTAAAAAATCCCTGTGGGATCGAACATTTGTTGCTTTCGATGTCAGTCAAACTCATTTTTCACATATGAATTGTGAAAAAGCAGTTTGACTGAAATCTGTTAAACGAGTTAGCAGTTTTCCTGTTATGCGACAAATACGGCGAAATCTCTCTCTAAACTGCTCACTGTCTTACAGCTACAATTCTTAACTCAGGTGTTTGTTCACGATACCCTTTATTGGCAACTTATATTTTAATCTCTGCTTTTTCTTACAATGAACATACTTTTTCTGATTATTTATTCTTCCAAATTATTCAAATTTGACATCAATCAGGACGAATGTTAGAACTGCATTTCACACCAGGAACGTGTCCAGAGAATGTCTTGCCTGTGCTTGCCTTCTGTCTATTTATTTATTTTTCTCTCGTCGACGATTGTTGGCGATTTGTAAGGTTACAAGTGATCAAGGGGAACAGTAACTTACAACAAACTTACAAATTCTTTCTACTCTATACTTCTGGTGACCAAATGCATCATGATCATGAAAGTCATAAGGTGAAGTGGTCGCAAACTGGAAATAACTCGCGACAGGGTAGGATGGCGCTGGTGGATTTTTCGCTACAATCGACACAATCAACGACAGATAACCTTTTTCAATCGAAATCAAGTAACCAATTTTCAACTTTCGTAGAACTTACATATTAATGCGCTCGAAGCAGGACAATAAGACGTTGTATTATTTTATAATCAGACAAAGGTGTAAACAGACAACAAAGGATTACAGCAGAGCCTCATTTATTGACAAAACCACTTACCGCCAGCTCACTTGTCCTGTCCACCGTCATTACTGTCTGAAACACAGGCTGCAGCAGCGTTCTTACAACGAGGTACACATCCTCTTCAATTGGACCCTTCTACAAGAGTAGAAATCACTCATTTGCTTAATCCCAAATAGTAAATACACTGACGTGTGACATACCCAATAGCTGTTAGGATATACTTACTGCAGTCCTGGTGTGCAAAGCCGTGAGAATCGATCCCAGTATCTCTGCACATGTCCTCATGTCTTGTTTTTGTATTAGCTGTTGTTGAATGGAAGCCACCAGGACTGGCATAAGGATTTGTCGCGATTCTATGCAGGAATAAGTCAAATGAATTTACGTGCAACTTGTTTGCAGCACAATGCTACTAGGACTTATCCAAAGAAATGTTCAAATCACGGCTTAACATTTTTGCATAACACCCTCAGCTTTTAGAAAATGATGTCACTGAGCCATGTGTGATGAAGCTGGTGCATGGTAACAGGAACAGAGCAAGGTTGAGCGAGGGAAGGGGCTGAGCAAAGAAGCAGAGTTTGATACATGGATACGGGTCGGTGCAGGTCGAACAAGTCGCAATTTGATTTTAATAGCACAGGGTTTAAATTTCCCTTTACTCTTTAAACCGGCACTGGACTTCGACAACTTGATACAGTGGAACCTCGATTTCACGAACCTCTTTATAATGAAGTTTTCGGTATAACGAACGATACTCTTCGCCCCAGTAATAGTAAAATGATTGGAAAACTGAGAACCTTGATACAACGAAACCTCGTTAGAGCGAACACATTTTGTGAGTCTCTTGGCCCTTCGTTATATCCACTGTATTATGTCCCATATCAAAATTGAACGGTGTCAAGAGAGGGTGTGGGGTAATAGAGTTTATCCCTGCATATAGGCCTTACTAGTAAGGATATCCCTCTCAAGTTACTTTCAGAGATGATACCCAGTTTTTCCCAGACAATGTTACTGCGTAGACTGATGTTTCTGTGGCGGATGAAAATACGCGAAAAACCGCTCGGGCTGTCCGCTTGAGAAAAACGTGCGTTACAGGATTAGCTATTTTTTGGCCCTCCTGACATTTCCGAAACCAGGAGTGATCTATAAATAACCTGAGAGGACCTACTATATATGGGGGATAAACTCACTCACTCTTCATCCTCTCTTGACAGTGTATAAAGTCAATTTCAGAGTAAAGTTCATGAACACCATACACTGTCCAGTGACACATACGTACGCAGCATACATATGGGATTGGAGCGGAGTTGTTACCAGCCCGGTAACTTAGACTAGTGGAATAAAATGATAGCAGAGCTTCAAATGGAACTGCCAGAATTTCTATAGGGATAATTACCTTTGTGAACAAAGAGTTCACTCTTCACAGTGGCATCAATAAACTGCAGTTTACTACTGGTTAAGGCCTTTTGGTCCTTTGCAGCGCTAAGAAGGAATTGCTTGGCAATCATACTACAAGCAAAAGAGAAGGACAACAGATCAGACTCAAGGTTGACAAGAAAATCATCTTTTGTATGTGGTGAAAGAATTTGTAACGTGCTAGTTGATCTTCTATACAAAATGCGTATAGCAAAGAATAGTGGTGCTGTAATCGATGGTACTTCGTTATTGTTTCTTTGGGCTCAAATTGTTTGTAACACTATATTTCCGTTCGCGACAATGATTACGTGTAATTTCAAACCCACTTAAACTAATCATCATCATCCAGTCTGTGCGTGCTAGTAGGCGCATAAACTAAAACAGAAACATTATTGAGCGACGTAGTGTCTGTATGCGCGTATATCTCGTTACATGATAACGTCGTAAAGACTTCAAAATGGCCAGCTCAATTCATAGACGTTTGAATATGGCTGCGTGACAAAAGCTGAGTGATGTGGTCTGCAAACATTTTCAAGGCAATGATAAATAGCATACCTCAGTTCCTCGATGCTAAAGACTTTTAAAGAGTCTTGGTAAATTCCAACAAAATGCTGCATTGCTAAAGACTGCTCATCATGAGGAAAAATGAAGATCAAATGGGAATTAGTTGCAACATTTTTCACGGCATTTCTAGTACTTGAAAGAGTATCGTATAATCTCTGTCATGGTTGGTGTGTCTGAACATAGCACGATGGACTCGCTCATATAAACTGTATTTTATTTGTTTTAACACGTGCGATAAATTTGTAAACTTAGAAAACAAACGAAATGTTAGTTTACTAAGGTTCACTAAAAATCGATCGAAAAGTGTTTTTTCAGTTGAGTGTCAAAAGCAGTTCGGGCTTGCTTTGGTTTTGTATCACTACGCTACGCGATTGATGCCACTTTGTGATCCAATCAGAAGTAGAACCAAAACCTATGCCGGTGAATCCCTCACACATGTTTTCGCTTGGCGTCCGCTACATGTATCTGCTTGGATTTTTTATTGATTCCTTGGATTGTCTGCGTTCTTTGTGATTGGCCAAAGTGATAACATTGGTTTTGGGTTTGATTTTACGACAATCAATTGAAAACCGCTCTGTGAGGCAATCCTAGAATCCAAAATACAGAACTTCAACAAACAGGGACAGAGAGAGAAGGACAGGAACAGCATCTGGCTACTGGCTACTCTTCTAAGAACTATGTAGGATGCTGAAACTTGGTTTTTTTCAATCTCTCTCAATCTTCCTGAATCTTGACCATCCTACCTTTTTAGTGTTTTACTACCTGCATAGAGCATTATTCCGATTCCACTTTTGATTTTCAAAGATTTTCCATGTGGCAAAAAAGTTACTGTATAGTGAAAGAGCCGTAAAGGAATTAGAGTACAAAATAATACGAAATGTAAGCACCAACCTGTACAGTGACATCGGCTAGACGTGATGACATCAATTCATTAAGATCAGTAAATACTGAGTACAGGTCCTGCCTGAATAACTCATAACTTGCTGCATCTCGTCCACGATGCATGCTGAAGGAAAATGCAAGCGTCCAGTGTCAAACTCCAAGTAAATGTATCAAGTAAACTGTTGCAAAACAAAATGTCCGAAAAGAGTGTTGCCGCTCCTTTCTCCCGAAAACCAAACTGATTTCGGCTAGCGGTCTGAAAAGCAAAACTGAGTATCCGAAAGAAAACAGGGCAATAATTCTGTATAGTTCTCCTTCTGACCTCGATGTGCAATGATTATAGATCACAATCAAACATGTAAGGATCTTAACGCTTTAATCACTTGTTGTATGGACTTCAACCCTAACGACTCCATAGTCCGTCGCTGGTGTGAACCAGTCTCAAATGTAAGACTTCTTGAGGTTCCTTTCTCAATCTGAACGCATGGGAATCTAAAACTAAGTTGACTGAGGGGGAGGGTAGGGTAGAGATCAATGAGCAACCAGATGTCTACTCCCTGATTGGCTGGGAAATTTGGCAAGTGGATATCCTACGGAGGCATTCACAGGTTCTGGAATATACACTTACCTGATCAACAGCATTCTTGACTGAATAATAAATTTAAAAAGATATTCCAAAGCCTGGAAAAAGAACAAGAACATAAGTGAAAATATGGCACAATAAATAGTAACACAGTAAAACAAATATTATCTACTCTGCAAGTTATTGTTGCAAAAGGAAATAAAATCGCATCTTACTTGTTAAATCAAGTACTGCTTTCTAAGGATAATCGTTGCAAAACAAACATTTTGGGATTATTATTAAAAAAAATCAAAGTATAATGTACAACTTGTGAGCGCGATTCCAAATTACGTAACCATCCCTATAACCAAGCTGTGGTCTTCCTCAGTTTTAGATATGAGAGAAGGCGTTATGTCCTCCACAAATCGCTATTTTCCTCGACTGCATTAGGAAATGTGTAGTGTGATTAAAACATTTCTACGTTACGGAGACACCAATGACTGAAGTATTACCGTCATGGTATTTTTGAGTTTTTCAGTCTTGTCATTTTCTCCGGTATAAATCAAGGCTTGTTTCAAACAGCTAATTAGTTTCCTATAGTGTGGGAAAAAGAAAGAAAACACAAACGTAGTAAATCGGGTTACAATTAGATTACACCATTTGTTTCTTTTCTTAATTAGAAATATATATTTACCTATTAGCGCAGCAGCCAGAGTAGAAAACATGACCCAGGCAATACAAATCCACACATCCCAAGTAATTTAAAATACAAGTTCTCGCTAAAAATGATTGTCAACATCAAACAAGACAAACGTTGCAGATGATTTCTACATCTGAAATAATTTGCAAAGCACAGCCCTTTTTATAGTATCTTTGTTTTAGGCAAACTCTATCAAATATTTATTACAAATAAATCACTTATAAGTCTATGATGTTTAACATACTTGTGAGCCAAGGCTGCACTGAAATGCTTTTCAATGTATGTCGTCAATACATCTTGAAAGTGTTGATACTTTTCATCAGAAAGGATGCAAATGATAAACACCTGTAAAAAAAGAAGGCAGATTGTAACAGTTTACAATCGTCACTTCTTAGCTCTACTTTTATTCATTAATGTCAAATACAGAATTCAATTTCTTGATGATCCTTGAGCTGCTCCCCCTCAATCATTCGGAACTGCATTAAAACTACGAGAAGATGATTTTGCTGTCAGTAACACAGTTATCCTCGGAGGTTTTAGTTGGTCATTAATTCTACTTCACTTTCAGTGGTCGCTACTAATATTTCATCCTCGTAAGCGATCAGGGGCCCGTTTCTCGAAGTTTTCGCACCCGGAAAGCCATAGCAAAACCTCGAAGCTTATGATTACAGAGCTGTTTTATTCACGTATTATTAATAGAAACAGAGGTTCTCTTCACAAAAGGGGTTTCAGGCGTATACACTTCTCCGTTTTCAGATACAGATGAACTAAAAATGGCTTTACGGGCCCGAAAGTTTCCGGGGCTTTTGAGAAACGGGCCACAGCTCCGGTCAAAACAAATTTTTCCATATTCCTGTGGTGGTTCCTTGGCGAGTTCGTAGGTTATTAAATAGAAAAATGTTTTTACTAACCAAAGCTTGAAACACCAGGTTGCCGTACTGCTCTGCGCCTTCATTCAGAATGGCAAACAGAGCATCGAAAATGTCCTGAAGAAACTGTAAAAAAGTATCAAACATCATTTATTAGCTATCTATAGTTTTGTTTTGTTTTTCAGAATAGCCAAGAATTCCTTTGCTCAATCAACTTCGTACTCGCTCACCTTTACAATTTCCTCGCCGTCAATTTTTAGCAAAGACGTTAACACAGACGGGATTTGACGAATCTGTGATCTCCATCTTAACAGGCCAACAAGGTCAACTATAAAAATATTAACGAGGAGCAAACAAACACTTTTGAGGATTCACCAAATTGTTTGGAAGCTCAGAGCACATAAACTCAAAAAGAGTTTGCATCAGATAAAATCAATATGAGAAAAAGTCTTACCATTTTGAGTTAGCTTAGTGGAGCACACTATAGTCTTGATGTAGAAGGTATCTTTGGGGTTGCGTACCAGTCTATCTGAGCTGGAGTTGGCATGACTTGCCATCTGTGATAGTCTGGATGGCATGCGAAGATACGTCATCGAGTCATAGAAACACTTTTCGTCATACTGCGCAAACAAAACAAATACAGTCAACACCCACATAGGAACCTAGCGCATCAAGAACCTACAGGCTGAAACTTGGAAATTAGACCTCTATAGAACCCTTCACGCTCTAAGGGGCGTTATGGGTAATCAGGGCAAGATTGCAAAGAAACAAAGCAGCAAAATATACGTTTTTCTTCATATTTCCGTTCCGTTTTTTCGAGAGAAACTTTAACTGTAAATAGAGAAACCCCTAAAAAACGATTTAGTTAGGCACTAATAAAGGGAGCAAGTTTCTAAAGAAACTGTGGTGCTGCGTCGGTGGGAGTATTACAAGATAATTTGGTTTTATCAACTGGGTTGATAATGTGAATTGTCCACCGTAAAGAGATTCGGAAGCTGACGTTTCGAGCGTTAGCCCTTCGTCGGAGCGCTTCTAAACTGGTTGCTAGACACTTTAATCTGCCGAATCATTCTAAACAACATATGGCAGTCTGCGGCCTCTCCCTACATCAGGGAAGCACAGAAAGCCGCAAAACTCTTGAACAAAGATTTATTTTTCAAATCGGCACTCTTAATCCTCACGGTATCAACGAACGCTTTTCATTCAACTAATTCATTCTGTTGTTTTTCACGTTGCCAGGCACCAACCAATAGCGTAGCTCCATATAAAAAAAAAAAAAAAAAAAAAAAAAGGATTCGCTCCGACGAAGGGCTAACGCTCGAAACGTCAGCTTCCGAATCTCTTTACGGTGGACAATTCACATTATCAACCCAGTTGATAAAACCAAATTATCTTAGTTAGGCACTAGCCTACTTGTCGGAGTATCGGAGATGTTATTTTTGTGGCTCGAGCGATTAAGATTTGGACAAATTATTTCAACCGTAAAAAAAATCCCACGCCCTCAACAATCCCTCCATCGGCTCAAAAATGCTGGTAAACCTAGAAAAGGGGTTTCTCCATCTACAGTATATGTTTCGTCTCCAAATGTGAAATCAGAACGGAAATATAAAGAAAAAAGTATGTTTTACAGCTTTGTTTCTTTGTAAGTTTGCCCTGATTACCCATAATGCCCCTTATAGCGTGAAGGGATCTATTATATAAGAACCTATTCAGCCTGAAATTTGAAACAGGTTCACATTTGTGAGATCAGCCCTTAAGTCAATTAAAAAACCAGGACACACTTTACCTTGTAAACACACAGGTCGTGTGTGTCATCAGGCACTGTTGTACCATCAGCTCGCATGAGACTCACAAATGAGAAACCAAATGTCTTGTCAGCTTTTTCTTTTTCTAAATACCGGTAATTGAGTAATGAACAAATTAAAAAATAATGAATAATTAAATTAATTAATAATTAATTTGAAAGGTGAGAACATACAGTATCATCTTAATAATTTAAGAAATTTTCAAAGTTACTATAATAAACAAACCACAAGCTCACATAGCTAAATTAACACATAACATTGTTTTACCTTCAAACTTTGACAAATGTCGAAAGCCAAATCTCAAGTGGGAACCCAGGAACTTGTCAAAGGGAAGCTGTATCTGATAGTCCAGAGAAGAAAAAAAAAATTACGATACTAAAGAATGCTTTGATTAAATGTTAACAACACAGCTATCATCAATATGAGCAGAACGTTAAAATAATCATAATTATAGTCACGCCTCTTCCAATTAGGCCGCGGCCATACTAATGCTTTCTTAAAAGCATTCGTTTTGTTTTCATCTGTTACACATATGCGTCATCATTTGAAAACGCATCCTTATTGATGTATTTTCCCCTGCCTTCCACACTAAAACGCCCGAAAATACTGATGGAAGCGACAGTGTGTGACGCTTTTTTCGTCACCGTTTTCAATAGCCTCCTTTTCACCTAGCCACACTAGAAACCAAGCGTTCTCAAAACTATGTGTTTTCAGAAGACTCCACTTTTGAAACCGTTTTGGAAAGTCTCCATTTTCATCAGCGTTTTTGGTCGTTCTAGTGTGAACGATAGGCGAAAACGCATCAAAACGTATGCGTTTTCAAATAAAAGTGCATTAGAGCGAATGAGGCCTAAGACACCCTTTTGACCATGTACGTTCATCATGGAGGTTTAAGATATAACTGTATACTTAACCAATAGACCACAAGTTTCTATGGGTTATAGGCTGATAAACCACGCGGGATGTTGGTAGAACACGAGAAGAATTTGTAAATCACGAGCCGCAGGCGAGTGGTTTACGAATTCTTCGAGTGTTCTACCAACATCCCAAGTGGTTTATCAGCCTAAAACCCATAGAAACTTGTGGTCTATTGCTTTTATATAATAATTCAGAAGACGCGCGGTTTTCCCATGGGTTTACCAGCACAATAACCCATAGCTGATTGACCAATCAGAGCGTGCGCATTGATTTGGTTATTATATGATGAGTGATAACCCATCTGTATTACCAAATAAGAGGTTGGTCCCTTATGCTTCTATACCAAACCCAGCTACCCCGTGCAAGAAATCTTAAAATGGAAATTGGGTTTATTGCAACAGTGGAAGCTCCTGGAAGTAGACATCTTTGGTATCAGAATAAGTGTCTGCTAATACCATGTAATCAGGATTTGTGCAGCACTTGTGAGAGGTTGACCTACATTTTTAACAAGGTAGGTAGGTAAAGTCTGCATACGAGCCAAGTAGCTCATCAGGCTGGAGCTTATCCCGGTTTGCGTGAAGCGACTAGGAATATTTCTACTCCCCCGTGATGGGATGCCAGTCCATCCCAGGGTTACCCCCAGCATTAAATTCGCCGGTACCCATTTATACACTTGGGTGGAGAGAGGCGCGATGAGAGTAAAGTGTCTCGCCTAAGAACACAATGATGCAATGTCCCCGGCCAGGGCTCGAACCCGAACGCTCGCTCCAGAGTCGAGCGTACTAACCATGAGGCCACCGCACCTCCACTGCTGATGTGAAAACACCAACACCAACAGCATGGCAATCTGCATAGCACTGTACCTTTATGGTCTCATTCCATTTTGGGCTGCTGTTGTGATAGAAGATGACTGACTGGTATTCTGTTAAACTGGGACCACCAGCGCCAAGGAAAACACAGTCCTGAAAAACAGAAATAGCAAAGTACACAATGTAAGGGAAATACTGAAGTCCAACCTCATGTACGTGTTGAGGATCCCAGGCAATGCCACAGTGGCTAAAGTGGTTAGTAGGGTTCTGATTATGGTAACGGAAACCTTAGCAAGTTCATTGGACAATCCCTTAAAATAATGCCATTTGACATAATTAATTTTGACTAAAAATGCAAGAGAGTCCTGTAAGGGGTATTGCATTACAAAGCATGTTTATCATCAAGCTTTCATGATATGCCGTTCCTTCAATACCTCGGTTGTACAAAGACATGAGCAGGTTCAAGGGCAACCTTATTCCCAGGGTCTCACTTTTTCCCACACCCAGGAGCGAGAGAGTGTGTCCCTCGTGTTCTGGGAATGAGTTGGTTCTAGACCAGGGCTTTGCGGCAGTGGAGTTCTACTGCAAGTAGAACATAGTAGAACATAGTAGAACATAGTCTTGCATGCTCATAAGTTTGAAAGAAATTTAGCCTGTTAGAATTTACTCTAAAACAAAGAGGAAATCCTAATTGTTCACATTCAATTAATGCAAATCCAGAATTTGAAAGTCAACCTTGAGGGTTGAATCCTTGATTTTGTCAGGCTTGTCAGGGAAACAAAAGGTTTTTCATAGTCAAAGTGAAAACTGTTGTAAGGGCCACAAAATAAACAAAAAACTAATCACTACTTTAACAATACCATGGATACCTGACAGAACAGGAATCAAACTTGCTGGTAATCTAGGCTTGATTACCAGCCGCTGTTTCAGGAAATGAGCCTGCACTCACCCCTTGGGTAGAATGCTGCCGGACCCAAGAGAGCAGCAGAAATCAAGCCTAATGGCAATCCTACTTTAGTTCAATACAATGAGCACTGCAGGCCTTCAATAGTGTCACATATTACCTCAATGACTTTGCCTTTGGGTCCAATGACACACATGGAAACTTCAACATTTTTTGATGTTGTCTTCCCTGATCCTGATCGAAAGAAAAGGTTGCAATCAATAATTAACAAATTATACAGATCTAGAGGGTTATGTTGAAAAAGTATCAAAGAGCAAAGATGTCATTACCTTTTTCAAATTCTCCTTTTTCCAAAGTAACATACAAATCATTCCTTATGTCACCTGCAAAGGTTTTAAATGCATTGCATATCATTACTGTTAGTAGTACTACAGTTATCATGCATTTGTGTTCACACATAATCACTATTTGCAAAATAACCAACTAAAAAAAAGTGGCTAATATACTCATATCCTGCTATATCAAGTCACTGGCCTGACATGGCGGGATGTCTGGCCAAATTTGGAATTTGTATACAATAAATTTTTGGTTTGCTTCAGAACCAATGAACCAATGCGCAAACCAAAAGTGTCCCTGATATGCCGCTAAAGCATACCCAAAAGGTACACATGTACATGTATGTCTGATAATAATATAGGTAGAAGTAGTAAATGCAGGACTAATAGAAATGGCAACCTCAGAAAAGAGACTACAATTGATTGGGTATGTTATTCATTTTAAGAAATAACCCTGTAAATAAGAATAAGCTAAATGCCATATTTCTATATCAGAAATGGAGAACTACTACAACAAGATGTTGATGTAAATGTACCGTAATGATGGAGCGTGCTACGAGAATTTACATTTCAATAATCCCAGTAAATGCAGGACTAATAGAAACGGCAACCTCAGAAAAGAGGCTACTGGGTAATTCAAATCGACTGTGTGCCACCAAAATATGAGCCAATGCTCAAACCAAAAGTTTCCCTGATATGCCGCCATGCAAAGCCACATGTATGTCTGATGATAATATAGGTAGAAGTAGTAAATGCAGGACTAATAGAAACTGCAACCTCAGAAAAGAGGCTACAATTGATTGGGTATGTTATTCATTTTAAGAAATAACCCTGTAAATAAGAATGAACTAAATGCCATATTTCTATATCAGAAATGGAGAACTACTACAACAAGATGTTGATGTAAATGTACCGTAATGATGGAGCGTGCTACGAGAATTTACATTTCAATAATCCCAGTAAATGCAGGACTAATAGAAACGGCAACCTCAGAAAAGAGGCTACTGGGTAATTCAAATCGACTGTGTGCCACCAAAATATGAGCCAATGCTCAAACCAAAAGTTTCCCTGATATGCCGCCATGCAAAGCCACATGTATGTCTGATGATAATATAGGTAGAAGTAGTAAATGCAGGACTAATAGAAACTGCAACCTCAGAAAAGAGGCTACAATTGATTGGGTATGTTATTCATTTTAAGAAATAACCCTGTAAATAAGAATAAGCTAAATGCCATATTTCTATATCAGAAATGGAGAACTACTACAACAAGATGTTGATGTAAATGTACCGTAATGATGGAGCGTGCTACGAGAATTTACATTTCAATAATCCCAGTAAATGCAGGACTAATAGAAACGGCAACCTCAGAAAAGAGGCTACTGGGTAATTCAAATCGACTGTGTGCCACCAAAATATGAGCCAATGCTCAAACCAAAAGTTTCCCTGATATGCCGCCATGCAAAGCCACATGTATGTCTGATGATAATATAGGTAGAAGTAGTAAATGCAGGACTAATAGAAACTGCAACCTCAGAAAAGAGGCTACAATTGATTGGGTATGTTATTCATTTTAAGAAATAACCCTGTAAATAAGAATGAACTAAAAGCCATATTTCTACATCAGAAATGGAGAACTACAACAACAAGATGTTGATGTAAATGTACTGTAATGATGGAGCGTGCTACGAGAATTTACATTTTAATAATCCCAATAAATAACAAGTTCTTCTTTTCCTCTCAGTCTGAGTATAATTATATAAACTAGAGAAAAACAAAAAAAGATTTCTCCATTTTCCTATCAAGTTAAAAAAAAACACTAAGAAAGTTTTAGAGAACTCGAAATAGTGGAAACACTTGTCCCTAGCACCTGTTCCTACAACAGTAATTATTATTCTTGTTCTCCCAAATGTTGGCATTTCTGTACCTAAACATAAACAAAAAAATGTTTCTTTCTTAAACTCAGTTTTAAACAAAACCTCACATCCACTGCAGATTTTTTTACAGTGACCCCAATTTTCTAAGATGAAACATTTTTAGCAGGTTTGATTGTAAACATAATCATAAGCACTAACCTGGCATGATGACATCAGGGAATCCTAATTTTCTGACAACTGAAATGCCTTTGGGTAACAAAAGTGGATTCTCACTTTGAACCTTAAAATAATAACAACGTTATTAATGATTAAGGATTTACAAAAAAAAAAACTATTAATAGGAAAAAAAATACTTCACCTTATCAAGGTCACCATGAAATGCCCTCAAAGAAACATGAATACCTAGAAAAGAATTTAATAAATGAAACAAAAATAAAATGAGATATTTTCCCCCTACTTGCTTTTAATGTTTTTGCTGTCGGGTCTGGCACTTATTTCTCAGCAGTACTTAACTGAGGATGAGGCTGAATATTAGAGCAAAAGTGATAGACAACACTGATGCAGCCAATCAAAAAATTGACAGATTTGCCACAAACCTCTACAATAGTTATTACACTGTAGCAGTACTTGACTTGACTTACCGCTATTTGAGCTTGGAGCACTGTATTTACTGGCTTGTTTCTTGATGATACTGTCATGGACTGTCCAGAAATCACTATCACTACACCTGAAAAAGTACATCCCAAAATTAAATTAAAATTTATTTCAAATTAATTAATTATGCATACTTGGGGCACGAAAAAGTGCCGTCTGATTTTCCTGCTGCATGAGAAAATTTTGATTCTGACTAAATCCCAGTGAGGGTCAAGGCAATTCATCTGCTGACAGAATTGAAAAAAAAAAAGAAGTAGACTAAGACTTGCTCACGGCAAGCAAAATCTGAGGGCTGCTTGTCTGAAGACCAAGTTGGAATTCAAGTTTTTTTTGCAGACCACTCAGGAGAATCACTGTCAGGACTCGAAAGAAAACGTGAATTCCAGCTAGCCCTTGAGACAAGTAGCTCTAAAATTTTGCTTGCCCTGAGCAAGTTTTAGTTTGTTCTTTTAGTGATTTAGTTGGCAGACGACTTGCCTGATCCCATGCCGATAGGGCAAGTGAGAGTGAAAAGTTACTTGCCCAGAAGGAGAATCTACTTGTCTTAGATGACTGGAGGCACTTTTTTCAAGCCCTGACTGTATATGCTCTCCGTTATGTGTAAAGAGTTTAGAACACCTGTTTACAAATTATTTCAAAAAAGATTTCAACAAGCATAACACAAATAAAAAGAACAGTTATATGCCATTATAGAGATACTTCCCAAAACTCTCAGTACTTCTATGAAGTAAGACTAAACACGTTGTTACATGTATGTAACAATTACCTGTAACTTGTAATTGTCGTGACGAGAAGAGCTGAAACTGCTGAGTTCATAAACTGTTTACCAAAATGATCAATAATGGAGTCATAAAAACTTAAAAAATCCAACAAAGAACCAACAGAATTAAAGGAAACCACAACTAAAATGCACTTACGTGAAGATTGGCATGTGAAATTCTTTGCCTTTCAACTGCTCCTCTTTCCCAGTCAAAACATCAACTATGTCTAACACTAATAAGGATACAAAAATTGTGTCAAACAAAAAAGTACTAATTTAACAGGAACACATTTGATGCCAACTGCTGATTTAAGATAACGATATAACTTGTAGTTGCTGAAAATACTTGACGTAACTTTCTCTTTAGGAATGTCATTCTTAGAACCAAAGTTGTAGCAAGTGTAAGCTGACTGGACTAGAGATCAGCAGTAAAATCATTGAAAACGCTATGTGTCAACTGCTACAGAACTGTAGAGCTGGTTCTGACCAACCACTCCTACATTCATTTGTACACCTTACTGTTTGTGGGACCATTTAGTGCAGGCGCTTCCTCAAGCTCAGGTCACTATGTATAAATGCAGATTTCTTCTTGGTCTGTTGCAAAGTAGTAGCTACATGTAGCTGTTTTGCGTTATCACCAAGACAAGAAATCGGAAAAAAAGTATTTTACATGCAAAATTAGGGAGACTGAAATATGGCTTTCTATCGCTTATCACTTACCGGCACACCCAAATGGTCTCCTGTAAGATGCAGTTGAAACCTTTTTGGAGGAACCATCAGTTAGCATCCTCCCTAAATAAAAAAAAAATGTACACGTAAAATTGCTAAATAAATGGAAATTTTTAAAACATCTTTACACTCAGGAACAGCCCATCTAGATCAAACAACAATAGCCCCTTGTACAAGAACATCCTCCATACAATGTTCTAAAAATCTACAGATTAAAATGATTTCTATATATTTTGGAAAATCTACTTAATTTCAATTTAGGCTCTTAAATCATAGCTATTACTGATAACATTACAGAGTCAAATCCAGTGAAAAATGCAAGGAAAAAGGGGATAAAAAAATGATAAGGTAATGGCAATGAGCAAACTCAATAAGCCAAACATTCCACAGCTGACAATACATGTATCATTGAATGCATTAGTGCTTTAGATCACTCAGATGTCACATACCTACTCTCACAATGTGAGCAACAAGAAAGGCTTCAGCAGAGATGTCTTTACTCCCAAGGTCCTGCAACAGGAACCCAATAAATTACAGCAAAGAGCTTTAAGTCCTCCATTATAATGAAACACAACATGTGGACATTGTGGCATCACTATTTGTCAGTGTCTAACTAAACAAAATAATACTAGTTACTTTTTTTACTTTTTGCAGATAAATGTACATTTAAAGAACAGCAAACAGCTACTGTACGCTCTGTCACCTCATGTCTAAGTTAATGTCTGATCTGTAGATTTTGTTTATAATACACCATACAGTCACATAACTCCATGGAAACTATTACCCAGACCTAAATAAAACTATAAATAATTATTACAATGTTAAAAAGGTAAAGAAATTTCTAATTAATTTTAAATGAATGTGACATGTACTATACTATTTACAGCTTGAAACTGATGCTGTGCATACTTACGGTAAAAACACAGGCTGAGTTTTCAATCTTCTGGGGTTGGTTCACTTTTTGTGTACTATCACTCTTGCTGATGGCAACAAGGAATCTCTCACTGTACACAAAAGAAAAATGGCAAAAATTACATTCTGATTTATGAAAAGGAACATGTAAGAATTTTATGTTTACATGTGCATGTGTGCCCATGAAGACCACTGACAAGCCCACCAGGGTGCTGT
>OZ026603.1:16846086-16873586 GCA_964020085.1 Micromussa lordhowensis
AGGTGGGTACACATGTACCACAGAACTCAGCTCAAACATTTTTGTTAGCAATAGACATTTAATGTTAGTTTAATAACAAGGTTTCCCCTACTATCATTGAGTCAAAAGCTCTTATTTCACCATTTTGAACTTGACTATTTCAATGAAAAGTCAATAATACATGCCAAGGGATAGAAAATTTGACTTCCAGTTCATCAGATGCTGCCTCTCAAAAACATCTGTACGTCTGTTCTCTACTATCATAATGTATACAGTTTTTTTAGGTATGCAGTTAATACGGTCACCAATGGGTGTAATGACGTGACTGTGTATACCACCATATATGTAAAGTAATGTATGCATGATACGTAAGCATGCTATATATAATGTGTAGAGTGGGCCAGAACTGTGATGGTTTGAGAAATGTTAACATTGTAAACACTCAACATTAAAGTGGCGACGAGGATGTCACAGGAATAAGGGACAGAATGGCGACCAACGTCGGCTGTAAACAGAATTTGATATTCGCAAGGACCCAGAAACGCTTGCTTCGTTAAATATGCTGAGCGGTTCAAAAATAACCACTTCAAAGCATACAACATTACGGACAAGGTACAACAACGATCACTGTTCTTAGATTCGATAGGTTAAGCTACTCTGGACATATTCGAACAACTTAGCCACATGGGAACAGACTTGGACGGAGCCATTAGTGCACTACAAGACAAGTTCAAGGAATCTCAGAACCGGCTGTACAACATACACAAATTTCGCTGCATCAAACAAGGAAAGGATGAACTTGGGATTCGTTCATCTCAAAGCTTTATTTAAGAGAGCAGAAGGTGAGCATTGTGACTTCCCGGCAGATTGATTGGATACCGAGATACTGATGGCCATGATCGAGAGTGGAAAATCCAAGAGGGTAAGAAGAAAGCTACTACTAGACCAGCTAACACTAGCAGAGGCACTCAAATACGCCAGAGGTCTTGAAAGTGCAGATCAACACGTCACAAAAGTGGAGAACCAAACCCCAAAGGACGTCACTGTTAATCAAGGAGTGGATAAAATCACAGTGGACAGAACACGTAAAAAATTGTGTTCTAATTGCATGAAACAGAGACAGCACCAAGGGGAACCAAGGAAATGTCCGGCTTTTGGCAAGCAGTGTATGTGATGCGGGAAAAGGAATCACTTCGCAAATTATTGTAAAAGCAAACAAGAAATTAAAGCCACAAAAGAATTAGCATACGGGGGCGAACAAAAATCTGACACCTCATCCAAGAGCAGCGATAAGTCCACATACACATTGGAAACGGTTAACTCCATGGGAACCTCGGATAAAAGACCCCTAAAAAAGTACTAATTAATGGCGCCAGCATCACAGTGTTGCCGGACAGCAGGGCTACAGTCAGCGCTATGGATGTCAGGCAACCTTTAGGAGATACGGCCTGGAAGAAGTAAAGATAAAAAAAATCAAGATGCCAGATAAAGCCTTATGGTGCAGTTAAGGAGACAAACCTTATACACGTACTGGGCAGCTTTGAAGCTCTCCCCGAGTCTAAGACCAAAATGAAGGTGGTCACGTGGCAGCTCATAAAGGGAGATACCCAGACTGCACCGTTGCCGAGTTATGAGGCTTGCTACACCAAAGAACTTTTGGAAGAGTACAAAAATCAATTTGAAGTCAAACAATCAGAGGAGGCTTGCTACACCAAAGAACTTTTGGAAGAGTACAATGATTGACTTGAAGGAATTGGGGAGCTAACAGATATCCAGGTTGATTTGAATGATGACCCTGAATTTAAACCTGTCGCACAGCCACCACGCCGACAACCATTTAGCACACGAGAGAAAATGGAAAAAGAAATACAACACCTTCTGGATCAAGATATTATTGAAAAAGTTAACGAGCCAGTGGGATGGGTATCACCGCCAGTGGTCACTCCAGAGAAGGATCAGAGCCAGATCCGCCTGAACGTAGACATGTGTGTGGCAAACAAAGTAATACCCTTATCAGAGCCTAATGATAGCAGCGACATGGAACAAAGATGGGCGATATGTGATCAGCCCCAGAGAAGAGCTATGATACCTAAGCATGCTATATATAATGTGTAGAGTGGGCCAGAACTGTGATGGTTTGAGAAACGTTAACATTGTAAACGCTCGACATTAAAATGGGCCAATAATATTTGGCGTTATTAACAGGCTGGAAGTATTAATGGGGTTGGGTCAAATTTCATGACTGGTCCAAACCGAGTAATGTCTAGAAGCTAACAGATACAGCACAATTGCACCTCTAACAACTGTTCTTTAAAAAACATCTGGACTGCAGATATAATTTTTAAAAATTGAAACTTCAATCACTATATACAATATAACAATGGAAAGATGAATGGCTAGTTTGAGTGGCCATATAAAAAGGGTATAATATTAAAAAGGGATTACACAGGTTGGGATTTCAGAGTGTGGCTGTTGGCCATATTGACAGGGTGTATAAGAAAAGGTATAGGCATTTTACTCAGACAAAAAAAAGTGATTCTCTGTTACAAGAAGCAAAGCTGGACTTTTATAAATATTAATTGTATTTTAATCTTACAAGTACAACAAGCTGGGAAATGCTTGCGATTTTGCAGAAAAAAAATAGTTGTAAAACCTTACCCTGCATTTTCCACAGAACAATCTTTGAGATGAACAAAAGTTGCTGGAAAAATACCCTGACACAAAAATGCGTGTATTAAACAAAATTGAACAACAAAATGATACATGTACGTGTTATTGTTTTAAAATTATGTGAAATTATGATAACCATAATATTTTAATGTTATATGTCTTTGGTGTACAGAGGTGCAAGGCAAGTTATTACATGTGATTCAGTATATTGATATAATCCCTACCACTACCTACAACTGTATGTACATGACTTGTGTGAATTTTTGCACTTCCAGTATGTGTGAATAAAACATGTTTTAATTTTTTTAATTCAGCTCAAGAGCCACCACTCTCACCATAAGAGTTTGCCTAGGTTGATGGAAGCAGTACTTCGAAACATCTCTTTGTTGTCTTCACAACAATCATGAAATTTAATCTACATGTATGTTTACATACATACATACATAATTTATTTGGTCAAGCAGGTTTTACAACAAAATTGGCAAGACTAAAGTCCTGATGTGGACCTGCACTATCTAAGTGATAAGTAAAATAATTAAGCAAAATTGCATTGTTCACATTGTCAAAAAGAGTGACAATCAGAGATTCGTGTAATCAAAGTACCCATTGACCAAACTGAATAACAAGTAATAAACGCACTAATAAAAAGACGCAATATAATGTATAATAAATGTTATCATTTTGACCAGCCCACAATCTGTAATTTTGTAACCCACAACTTGTAATGCGAATTCAGTAGCGAGTCTTTCGATATTTCATCTCTCAGATCGAGCAAACTGAATTAAAGTGATTAATCGCTGAGTTCAATTAGAGTTGACAAACAACCTTTTATGCCCGCAAAAGAGAATCATCAGGTTGCTGAAGCCTCACCTTCAAAGCTTTATTCCGCAAAGTGCATCCACGGTACCAACCTGTCGATTATAAAATACAGCAATAGTTAACTGCGGGTATGATCGATTTGGAATTTTAAGTGATTCATACAAACCGTAAATGACCGATAAATAATCGATATGATCGAGAAGTTGATTCAATAATCAATTAGTGGTAAGCGATTAAACACGAGAAACAAACACATCAACGATAATATATTTACTAGCACAATTTCCTCTCTACCAAATACTGAAGAAACGTTTATTGTAAATCACACAACAGCCACAGAAAATCCGGAAACCATAAAGTCAATAAATGCACATCACGATAACAAGATAAACGAATCAGGAAATATTTGAAAGCATTATTAAGCTTAAATATTACTTTGAGTTTATGGAGTCGATACACAAATCTCACCTGCGCATTCTTCTAAAATATGTACCGTCTCGCCAATGGTTAACCGTAGTCCATGAGAGATACTGCCGTCAAAATTATAAACAACTGCGAGATAAAACCAACAGCTCCTAGATAATTCTGATGACCTTTATAGGTTCAAAATATAAAATATCAACAGAAATAAATGCGGATTCGAATTGTCAACGATCGCGGCCTACCAACTCCATATTTTGCATCGCTTGTCGGTCTCCAAGCAGCCATTTTTCATATCCTACTTCCTGAACAGGCTTTCATTTCTATTTTCAAGGAATTAGAGAAGTACGAAGACAGTCGAGGGTGTAGATAGGCATTTCTCAAGTCCCTAGCTAGTTGTCCATACTTAAGTCCGGCGCCATGTTTATTTTCACTATCACATCCGAGCCTCGTTTGCGTGACTATTTCAATGCTCACCTTACCCGGGTGAGGGTCAAATTGTCTGCATCAGGCACTTCTAAAAAAAATTCAAACATTTTTTTGATAACATTACTTCATGTAGATTTTCAAGGTAAAAATGTGCATGAATGACAATTTCCGAAAACTTTGAAATTGCAGCATTGTTTTATTTTCTAGACTAAATCCAGAAACAGAGAAATTTGGCAAAATTCCGCGCGAAAAAGAGCGGTGGGAGTTCTGTGTGTGACGTCACATTTTACCCATAATATAAATTCCAAGATGGCGACGCAAAACGAAGTTGCCCTTAACGGTCAGGAGGCAGTTGAAAGTAAATCTCCATTACTGAAGAAGACATCGAGTCTTGTACTACCAAAAGATGAGCATGTTAAGAAAAAAAGGAAGATCAGTTTTGAAGCTGAGACAAAACCTCAGCTAATTCTCGAAAATTTAGGTAAAGTGCAACGCTTGAGTTCGTCCGAGGAAAGTTGGAACATCACCTCAATGTCACCATCTCCTTCTCGCTCACCTTCGCCCACCAAAGCAACCAACAGCTTAAAGACAACCTTGAAAAAGATAAAAAAAGAAGGTACGATAGCTTTTCAACCTTAGTTTTGTTAATCTAGTGTATATTAAATCGTTTAGTGTAAGGAATTATGGCGATCGAAACAAGCACAACGTACAAAATTGTGCTTGTTTGTTCTGCCTACCGGCGTTTACGTTTCACAATTTTGTGAACTAAACTGCATCTGATTGTTAAATTGTAAAAGGCCAAGACTGCTAGGCACTTTGATCTCCAAATAATCCGCTCAAACGTAACTTTTTTAAAACTGGTAAAACAGTGATTCCAAACATGTTATTGACTTCTGCATGTGTGAGTTGAGCAGCTACAATCTTATTACGTTGACGTAACACTTATGTTACTGTATCGATAGTTTCGGTCGTACAATAGAGGTTTTAAGCTTGGATCTTTTTGTGACCTCCAGTTAGAAATAAAATGACTGGCGGTAACCACTGCAGATTCATGATAACTTCTTAAAGCAAACCTCCGATCCGTTTGAAGTAAATTCGGCATTCATGAAAAGCTGCACGTGTTTTCTCCAAACATGGAAGCTGTTTCTGTTTTACATCGCGTTGCGACACCAGCAGCCAACAGTATTTAAAAATACATTTTTGGAACTTTTCGGATAAAAGAGAATGGGAAAGTGTCATTTAGAAAGTGGGCATTTAGTGCTGTTCCTGAGGATCGCAACGTTCTTACGCAAGGTTTTGCATAATTTATTAATTAACGAGTATTTGTAACGTACATGTAGTACAAGTGAAGTAGTGTTCTTTTAAAAGATCCCTCTATTTTCCGTCTCTCTTTTCGTCTGTGGGTAATTTTGTTAGCCAAATTTCATTGCCCACATATATGCCAGTGTAAAATGCAACGAGAATGTGGCATGTATTAAGGTGATTCCACTTAAAAAAAGGAGAATTCCAAAAAAAATTCTCAAACTTCATCCAGTTAGTAATCATGTTATGTATATCAGAAAAATGCAATAAAAAATAGGGGTCCCCGTGCTCGTTTTTGCACAACATGGATGGCTTTTAATTTATAGCAATTTTGCGACCAATGTGGTTGTCATTATTTTAACCTTAGTTAGCAGAAAGGAGCACTAGAAATTCTAAGAAAAGCACGAAAGAAGGATTAATTTATTAGGGAAGTTAAACGAAATAGACCCTGAACTTACATTTTAGACCATGTTAGTTAAACAGGAGTTGCAATTATACTACAAACTTAAGAATTCTCTATGTGTGCACATACCTAGCACTACCTAAAGACATGCTCTTTACAGCATTAAAATATATTCAAGCAGGATTTTAAACTTTTTTTCAAGTCAAGTTGTATTGTAGATAACCTTGTGTAATTTAAATTCATGCATTAAAAAGTGGAGGTCACCTTGCTTGTTTAAGAGAAAACAAGCATTTATTTTGGTTGTCAAGCTTAGCGTTAGGGAAATCGCTTAAGTTTTGTATGCGCACACACTCAGTGACGCAAAAATTGTACACTGTAGGGATGGGCAATGCAATACAGAGGAATCACCTCAAGCTTTAAAATTGTTCTCAGTCAATGAATAAACGTGAGACATAAAACTCGAGTCTTAAGATGAGAACTGCCTTGGTAGGTTCTCATGGGAGGGAAGAAAGGATGATTAACAGTGCATTGTACCTGTAGCCAGCCCTCTCTCTCACCAATGCCTCACATTTAGCAACTATCAAAGCTAATTGTACTCAAACTCATGCACTTTGCTCCTGTGAGTGGTGCATAAGGATGCCAGTAACATCTTCCATCCTTCCATCCTGGTCTTTCGCTTGCTGTTCCACCTCATTCCAGCTAGTCCAGGCCAGTTCTTTACACTTAGCTTCAGTGGTTCACTTTCATGTAGTTGTTGGTCTGCCGCACAGTCTCTTGCCTTCAGGGGCCCAGGTGAGCAACTCAGCAGTCATTGTCTTTCTCTCTCCTCAAGAGATGACTGTTCCATCTCCATCGTCTCCAAGATGGGGCTCTCTCTAGCTCTTTCATAGAGGTCAGGGTAAAAGATGGTGTGAAGCCAAAATATATATGCCTACATGTACATGTAGGATTCTCCTTAGACTAGTGTGAACTGTGATGTCAAAGCTAATTATATCAATATAAAATCAATACAAACTATATTGTGTCCACTTTTTTTTTAGCAATCATTTGTATAGGAAGTCATGTAAATAGCTACAATGTTTTTACAAACTGGAAGTTAATAAAGGTAAATTATCTGCTGTAATGGGTTTGTATTTACTAACACTTCAACTGTTAGCCCTTTGTCAGAACTCAGACAGGAGCTAAATGCTTGAAATGTCAGCATTCTTTACAAACTCACTATCACTGGTTAATTTACCGTTATCAACTGTAAGTGTCTCACTTAGGGCCTGCTTACATGGCGAATTTCAGCCCGGCTAGGGGGGCTGAAATTTTGTTGGGATTACGTGACGAATTTCAGCCCGGGCTGAAATATTAGCCTCAACGCCAAGTATGAAATTGCACGCGAAAAGTCTCAGAAGAATGTCCAAGCTTTCTTTTCAGTTTTGATTACATGGGATTTGTTCCTTCTCCATGTATTTGCCAATTTGATTTTAAGAGGATTTGTTTCAGAAGCCAGGCTGAAATTTCAGCCCAGCTAAATGGGCTAAAATGTCAGGTTAGGCTGAAATTCGCCATGTAATCAGGCCCTTACTCACCAACACACATCTCCTTAGCATATATCGTGATTAATGGACAAAAAGATGTTTTTGAGAACTTTGAAAATATCACTAGTGCCCACCAATATTATTATTTCACATGTACCTAATTGTATCAAGCAAATTTGGTCTAACCATGGTTTGTACAGTGTATTTTTGCGAGACTCGATCGACCCGAAATATCCAGAGTGAAATCAAATGAGCCTGACGTGAAACCAAAATGTACCACATAAGGTTCAAATAGATCGTTTTCATGTGATGTCATCGCTTTCTAAAATCCGGAACCTGGGAGCCACCAAATTTTTTATCCTCGCCGGGCATAAGAGACCGTATATTTGTATCTGTTTACAATTTTACAGCTCAATAGCGTGCTTCATTTGGAAATCAGAGCATTTTGAATTTCAGAGTTATGTCAGTGCCTGACACAAAGCTGCGATCGAATTTGCCAAACAATATATACCTATCTCATGATTTGTAGCTTTTTTAGAAGTTTGAGCATTAGGAAAAGTGCTTATGTAAATGCTTGTTTGTTAAGTACAGATAATCAGTCGCCTAGATAGCCAAAGTAAGTTGCAGATGTCTACACTATTTTCCGGCTGCCATGTTGGTGCACCATAGATGTGCACCAACATGGCGTTTCCATACTAAGCTCAGTAAATTTCTGCGAAACATTTCGACGAATACATGTATCTGCGGTTTAGGTAAACGCACAGACCTAAAACTCGGAGAAGTGTCTTCTTTATGTCTTTCCAATCAGATCACAATTTCTTGACTTTATCCACTGAATGGTTTTTCGATTTATTTTTTTATTGAGTGACAGTGAAAACGATCTATAGGTATTTACTAGACTTAAATTCAACCATAAATCTGGCCAAAGAAGGCCAGTGACTTGATATTGAAGGATGTAAGGGTAGTAAACATGGCTTCTGATGAGCTACATGTACTTGCAAATTTGGGTATGGTTATCAAATAAATGTTCAAGCAGTTGTAGTGAACTGTATATGCAACAAAATTAATGTTGCACTGCTTTATTTTATGGCCTTATGCACCCAAGCGCAGGAAGAATGTTGACTGAGTGAGTGCCTTACTACATTTACATGTACATGTAATGTTATGTAATGATCTCTCTCGTGTTATCACAAATCATATGTCCAATATGTTGCCATTCAAACCTTGCAGAAATCGTTTGGCAAGTTTAAGAAATATTTGATTTTTCTTGGGTGAACTTTGGTTTCAGGCTTTACACTGTTCTCTTTGTGCTCAGTAGTTTAAGACTTGTTTAGTAGAACTTTAGCGTGCTAGTGTACAAACTGTATACATGTATATGTGCATGTTTAGTGATTAAAGTGGTACTATGATCAAATTTTCACCCCTTGTTTTTTTAAGTGTATCACATAGAATTCCATGAAAGAATCAAAACGCCGTTAACCGTTTGCAAATATCTGCATTAGTTCCGGAGATATTTAAGTTTAAAAAATGGGTAAAATATGCAAATGAGATGACTGATGACGTCATACACTCAACCCAATATTATATTGAGTATATAAATAGAGCTATCTTGGCCAATTTGCAGTGCAAATCATTGAAACCTGGCAGGCTAATAGTTCTATAGGAAACACACCTATGGCTATAAAAGTTTCCGTTGCCATGGCAATTCACTCTTTTCCAGTCCCCACCCACTTGATTTCAATATGTTAGTGATTTTCAGCTTGGAAATGTTAAACAAAGCCACAAAGTCGAGCTAACATATTTATAGGCTTGCTAGATCATGCATATGAAGTGCTGTTAGCAAATATCAAAATGGAATGCCAAAGGTGGCCAGAAAAGCTTTTAATATGGGGGAGGTCTGGAACCCAAAATGTTGCCATAGTAACAGAACTGTTAAGCTCATATTGTGGAGCACATTTAGTAGAACCTTACTGCCAAAACTCAAAAATTTCTGATACAAATTAGCTGAGATATCTCTTTTCATCTTATTTGAACAAAATCTGGTTGAGTGTATGACGTCATCACTTGGCTAATTTGCATATTTTTAAAAAACTTGAATATCTTTGGAACAAAAAGAGATATTTGAAAATAGTAAACAGCATTTTTCTTCTCATGCAGTCCACTTCTTTATGTTTCAAAATGGCTTAAATAGGAAAGGTGCGATTTTCGTCATAGTACCACTTTAAAAGTCTGATCACAATAATGTGAAGTCTCTTGAATGTTTTTTTATTAGTACATGTAGATCACTATGGTAAAATACATTTACTTATTTATCAGCTACAGCATGCAGTTGAAACAAATGACACTTTGAAGGTATAATTTATTAGACATACATGTAAGAAGAGTATTGATGTGATTTCACTGTAGAATGATATTACGTGTATGTTTGTCTGCAATGGTTAGGTTGTTTGTTCTCTAATAGTTCACCATTATTTTTTTTGCAGGAAAGTGTGAATTTTCTCCCTCTGCACCAGAGATAATTTCACACAATGACTTGAAACTGAAAATCAAGAGAAATTCAGGTAATTACACAGTGTTCCACGTTTCCACTAGCCTGGTAACCTGTGTCTTATAAAGGAATGCAGGCTACTGAGGCTAGTGTGCTGAATAAAATTCAAACCAGTGTAATTTAATTGAACTGCCTTGCTTTGATGAGCATTTCCATGGAAGATTAGCAGATTTGTAATATACAATGTATCTGCACCATCCTTCACAGTCCATTTATTTCAGTATATTGTCCATCATTGTTAGTACATGTATAAACAGATAAGCAACAAGACCCTGCTTTGTCATTTGAGTCTGTAACATGTAGCTATGGTGTTCTCTTATAGAAGAAAATATGTAATAATGTAAAAGAATATTATTTATGCAATCACTTATACATATCTGTGAACTAAAAACTAACATGTTGAAAATACATGCAAAATGATGAACAAATTGAAAAATAGAAGTGAGATGAAAGAGAAGGCTGTTAATGTTGAAGAGTATTCATTATCATCAAACATAAAACATGACTACTGGTAATTCATCTTGTTCTTGGCTTTCCTCAGTTGAAACAAATCACGAGAACAATGGTGCTGCTAAACTCAATGGAGGATCAGATGTCAAGAAGAAGAAGAAGAAACACAAGGACCATCACCATCACCATCATAACCACGAAGAAGAAAAGAATTTTAACGACCAGGATTATTCTATAAGGTTAAATCCCAAAGAAAAGACTCGTCTGTCGCATCTCATTCACACTGAAGTTGACGCAAATGGGGGTGCCTCAGTCCTCCATGTTTATTCAGATGAAATTGCCGGTTTACGAGAAGAAAAAATGCAGAAGTTCGTAAAACTTTTTTTCCGTGAAGTCTTTGCTGAAAAGAGCGAAGGTGTAGCGAAAAATGTCATGGGCATTGTTCACAATGCAGCGGCATATCTACCTGAACTTGTGAAGTATTTTGAAGTGAACCATCCGAACTTGGTCGTCAAGGTGTCATCTTTGTATAAAAAGTCAGACCTTGAGACTTTAAAAATGGAGGAGTTTTCTCAGAGAGTGCAATCTTCATACTCTCATGGGACATACCGATCAGGACCTTTACTGCAGTTCAGCTTAGTTGGAACTGTGCAAGAGGAAAGTGGAGGGTATTTCCCAGAATTTCTGGACCTTCTTGAACAATGTCTGTTTCTAAAGGAGACTATGCCGTGGGGAAGTTTCTCCACACTTAATTTACCTGAACGAAACAAAAGCAACGATGGTCCCATTTTGTGGGTTCGACCAGGAGAGCAAGTTGTTCCTACAGCAGAGTCCAAATCTCCATACAAAAAGCGGAGGTATGTAAATTTTAGTTATGATGCAAATGTGCTAGTCTTGTAAATGTATATTATGCAGCAAACATCATCATCATCATACAGTAGTTTTATACCGCATTTCTCTGTTGGACTGTAGGATTTACCCATTAACCATGACTTGCCTGACAGCTAATTAAAAGAAGCTGTACCAACTACAGTGTAAGATAAAAATCCTTTCCGGCTAGCATACTGTGACCACCTGGTTATTTACAGTGTACTATCCCTTTGGACTCTGACCAAAGGACAATGACAAGACAGATGTATGCATATGTAATATTGATGTTTCTTTTTGTTCTGCTTTTGCAAGAATTGGTGTTAATGAACTTCAAAACCTGCAGTACCTGCCCAGAGCGTCTGAACCCAGAGAAATTCTTGCTGAAGACAGAACACGGTGTCATGCTGACCATGTTGGACATGGTTTTGACAGGCAGACTACTGCAGCCGTGGGAATCTTGAAAGCAGTCCATTGTGGAGAAATGTAAGCACTCTGCTGTGATCAACCATGTACGAACTATGCATGCCTGCATCATCAGTATTGTTAAAAGTTGTTACATTGTTTGTAGCTCATTAATTAGTACATGGATATGTTCTAATTGCTTGTATTTATTATATGGCTTTTGTTTGTGGCCGATGTAATGCATGCTCTGATTGGCTAATTCTGGGAAATTATTTTGCCGTAATGCCAGTTATTATATCTCTCAGTTAGTATGTGTGCTGTGATTGGTTGACTTAGAGGGCCGTGCAATAGAAGAAGCAGTATTGTTGCCAAGATGTGTTGTGATTTATCACCAAGTGTTCTTAACTATTGTAGCAAGTAAAAGTTTAGAACTGTTTTTTTTTTTACTTTAATTATCGTGTATTAAAATGTGCTAATGACTTAACAATGATTTCAAATTGACTCGTTTTGCTTTTGATGTGCTTCAGAAATTTGAAGCCCTTCCGCATGAATAGAAATAATTCCCAAAGCTGTCAGACTCGTAGTAGAGATATCGGTCCATACTGTATTTTACCGGTCTTCGTTTTTCCCCCGCCGATTTATAGCCCATGTGCTTTGTGCTAGGGCCATAAATCGAAGGGAAAAAATTGATCCATAACTCACAGTACGGACCTTGATCTCAGTTAGTAAGAGGTATTTATGGACCACCAAAGCCAAAGCAAAAAGCCATATTATAAACAACTTACTAAGCTTGAGCATTCAGTCGTTACGGAAAAATCTCAAACCTCTGCCTTGCTGTATTGACCTCACTATTGCTCAGTCAACACAGGGTTTGAGATTGTCCTGTATTGACCTCATTCTCGGTTAATAAGTAGTTAATAATATACATGTAGCTATAGTGTAGGTTATATGTGCAGTTGGGTGTCAGTTTCGCATGTTAAGGTCAGTAACTACTTGCAGTATGTTTATTTGTACTTAAATAACCATTTACCAGGACCTGTTGTTACATCTGCCATATTTTACTGTGCTTGTTTAGAACCGCTTTAACCAGGGATGCAGTTCTCTAAAATGTCTAATAACTTTGTGGATGAACTGTACATTGACAACAGTTTATTTTCTTATTTTCTAGTCCTTCTGCCAATAGAGATTGCAAAGACGTGGTGTGTTTTAGTGCTGAAAACTTTAATTTTCTAGCTCAGAAATTACAGCTGGATCTTCATGAACCTCCAGTTCAACAGGTAGGGAACAGGCAGTGTGACTTCAAACATAATAATAGATGTTAAGTACTGTAGTGATAACGTGGTGATTTACATATGTATGTACATGTACAATTGTCTGGCAGCTGCACTGTTGCAAGTGGACCTTTTCGGCGATACGGTGGCGATTTTGAATTCTATTGTTTCAGGTAGTTATTATGGCAAATACGTACTAATTTGCTTCAAGACTCCCACAGCTGCAGTAGTAGACTTCAAACTTAATAATATGTGTTACTGTAGTGATAATGTGGTGATTTACATGTACAATAGTTTATTGTCTGGTGGCTGCACTGTTGCAAATGGACCTTTTCTGCTATATGGTTGCCATTTTGAATTCTGTTGTTTCAGATAGTTATTATGGGATGCTCAGGGGGCAAATACATACTAATTTGCTCCTAAGCATCTCATAATAGCTATTTGAAACAATATGGCCACCGTATCACCAAAAAGGTTCTTTATTTACCCTGGCTGTGTCCTCGTAATTAGTTAAAGCGCTCCGGGTTCGAGCCCTGGCAGTTGTCATTGTGTTGTGTTCTTGGGCAAGACACTTTACTCTCACAGTGCCTCTCTCCACCCAGGTGTATAAATGGGTACTGTCAAATTCAAGATGCACCATTTAACCAAACCTTTGTTTGTGTTCAGTTCATCGTGCGAAAGCCTGTATACTGGGGTTTATCTATGCCATGTACATGTATACCATAATAGTGGTGTATGTTAATATTGTTTTCTTATTCCAGTGTGTGAGCTGGGTAGATGATGCAAAACTTAATCAGCTAAGAAGAGAAGGTGTGAAATATTCCAAGTTCCTTCTGCGCGATAACGACATCTACTTCATCCCTCGTAACGTCATACACCAGTTTAGAACAGTAACTGCATGTACGAGCATAGCATGGCATCTGCGATACAAGAACTACTACCCAGAAGTCAAGAAAACAGAAAAAAACGTTGAGCAATAAGCAAGCACTGTGTAAGTTGTTCATGTCCCCTCTCACAAGTACAAAACGCTACGTTGAAATGGACTCAAAAGTATGTTGTTTGCCATTTTAAGTTGTTACAGTGTAGGTATTAGGAATACATCCAGCTTGCTAAAGTCAAAACCTGTGCATTTGAAGTGGGTCCCTAAAACATATTTAGGGACAATGAATGGTACAAGCTGAGGTCTACTCACTGGGATGCCGACTCAAAGACCCTTGTTTGAAAATCCGAGACTAGGGCTCAAATTATTTTAGGCAAGACTTTGTTACTGAACACAAAGGCTTTCAAGATTTTGTGATCAGATCAACGGTTTCCAAAACCCAAAATTTCTACGTACCATTCACCTCCTCATGTACACATGGCTTTTATTTTTCAGTGCAACTTAATTTCTCTACAAGCTGCTTTGTAATACACCTTAGCAGACAATCAGAGCTGGTCTCATGTATGTCTGCCTTAGTGGGAGTTAATAATGCAGTATAGTATGCAGTCTGTCATTTAGATGTGGTAAACAAAGGAAAGTCGAGAGGAAACAGAGTAGCCAAGCCCTATGAAATATTTTGTTCGCTAGTGACCTGAGTTTTAAATGGCTGTTTTGGGTGAGATGGTTTGGTCGGTTTGGTTGATCAAATTTTTGATAGAAATACATGCAGTTACTTGTTGAATTTTTCAACTACCTAAAACTTGAGCTGTTGAACGCCATTCAACAATCTTTATGTCATTACAATGGGAAGTGTATAGTAGAGTGCAAAAAAGATACAAGCCGGACTAACACAACCTGGTCAGTCTATCCCATATCCGAACAGTTGTTTAGAGTTTGAAAAGTGTTCAGTTCTATTTCCTAAACTACACGTAACCAAAAGTAAAATTACATGTCAAACTGAGAAAATGTTAACCAGCTGTTAACTCCCTTAGAGCATTCATTTTCTGTGCGAGACTTATAGAATAGATTTTAGAATTTTTAAAATGTTTAACCAACATTTTATTTTCTCATTGCAAATACAAACACTATTACACAAGATATTTGAAACAAAATCTCTGGCCTACATCTGCTACATGTACTCTCCACAAGTATGAAATTCCTGTTTTTAGTAGTGAAATTTATGATTTGGAACAGAATATTTTCAAAGCTAGGGCTGTTAAGAATATATTCCATGGTAAACGTTGCAGTAGATAAGATAATGGTAGAAACAAAGTTCTCTTAGCAATCAACTTCATAATTATAGCTTGTGTTTTTTTTTTCACTGTGCCAGAAAATCTAACAACCAGTAGCCTAAAAATCTGCTTGAGTTTAAAAAGAGGGTTCTCGCACACCGCTGTGAACCGTGCCAAGGCAGTCCACTCAAAACAAAAACTGAATGTTGTACATGTACATGCCACATGACCTGAACCCCCCCCCCCCCCCCCATACACTTGTACAGAGGCTCCCAGCCATGTCTGAGAAAAACGTTTTCCGCTTCATTTGTCCCTCGGCCAGCGGAAAATCATACTTCGTAATTTAAAACTATCACTGACTTAGATTTTGGTTGCAGAAAGAAAACTAGCTAGTCGTATTAATTAACAAAGTGGCTGTCTTGTGGGACTCCACTTATCTTTCTTTTCCTTTAAAACCAATTTAGAGTCCCCAAAATTCGGGATGACAATGTTGCCATTGTATCACCTTGTCAGTCATGAAGTGTATTGTTTCACTTGGAACATTTTAGTCACTAGCATCAATCATTTCTTAGCTTGTGGTCACCTTTTTATAAAAGATTTTGAAGGCAGGTTATACACTAGTTGTGCTTGTAGAACAAGCCAGCAGAAATAGAGATCTAGTTTTAAGAATATAGAACCAGATCATCTCAGGAAGTATCGATGTGGAATGAAATTCTCCCTAGGGGAATTAGAGAAAATTTACATCCATTAGCAATGCTGCTCGAAGTCTCAACAACAACAATAGTCTTATACAAAGAGGTCGATTTTTAAAAGTCCTAAAACCTTGAACAATAGTTGTTTGTTTGACCAAAACCTCACTGCAAGCCACCCTTTACGGGACGATTAAGATGGGAAAACTTTGCTGCATGTGACAAGCTTAAGACAAGTGTATCATGAGTATTAAAATAAAGTCTACAGCTTACTTGGGAAGTTGTAGGTTTGATTAACATGAAGCAGTTCATGTCTTGTAATAAGTGTTGTAAGCTTTTCTCATGCTGCAAAGATGTACCATCAAAGATAATTACCCTAAGGTTCTTGTGACGTATTGCTGTATAAATTATATCTATAGTATTTCAGAGATAAATATTACTTAATTGGCATGTATTTAATAATAATAATAATAATTATAGAACCTAGTTTCACAACAAAAAGATCAATTGTTAATTTTGATACAGAAGATTGCGTGACACTTGTATCACGCCATTCAGCTGTCATTGTCATGTATGCATAATGAATATCTACCGCCCGATGTTTACCTTGTTTATGTGACGTCAAAAAGCATGGACAGTGTTAAGATGTTGAAAAATATTTATTGATAGGTTGAAAGAGTTGTTAACTTATTATCATTGTAAATAGTGTTTTTATTGCATTAAATATAATAAATTAATGGTTTCAAGGCTGTTTTGTTTTTCAGTGCATGTTGACTTCAAGAGCTTTACGAGTGATGCCATCGTATTTAGAAGCTTGCTAAATTTAACGCTCCATAACATTGGGAGACTGAGTACCAGTTTTTCGGCACTGGTATGTGGGTTTGTCTGTTTGGAAACTACTGACCAATCATAGCTCACGCTATAGGCATCCCAGAAAACCTAGCGGCGAAAGGCTATTCCCAGCTCTTCAAAGTTTTGGCTGTCGAGTTGCCTAGTTCTTAGGCCTCGATATTTCGCCGCGGTCAATCGTTTTCGAGTCACATGGTCAACAAAATCAATTGACCGTGAAGGCCCTGGGAGAAAGCGAGTTAGTGTTAGTGAAGCGAGTTTAATTGTAGGCCATGGGAATAAGAGAGTGTTTCTTTTCTACAAATATCGAGCGAGTTCAGAAAACAGAACCCGAGCAAAAGATGTAACGCGGGGCTAGCACGGGGAAAGTTTGTCCATCTTTTAAAACTTAATTGCATGTGTAGCGCAATTGCCGGATTATATCACAATCTCAAGAAAAACAAATGAACCAAATCAGATTTGAAGCAAGAGCAATTTACCGGTGACAAGCGCGAGAAAACGCGCTGAAACCAAGTCATGATTGGCTCATGGAACACGACATCTTTGCTCTGATTGGTTATAGGAGCAGTTTGCGCGAGCTTTTTTTTAACCAATCATAGTGTTTAGCAGATCGCAAAGCAAACGATCATTTTTCCACTCGATCAAACACTGCGCTAATTCTAGGGTTTGGACATTCTCATTTTAGCTCCAAGTTTCTTAAAAAATTACAACACCAACCTTAGAAAAAGATAATTGTTTTTATTGTTACCCAATACTAGAAGAGAATGCGGAAATATATAGAGGACCTCCCGGGTGTCTGGGGGAACATGATCATTCCTTGATATTTTTTTAATTAACTTGACTGAACAAGGGATATCTCTACTATCAAAGGGAACGTTGTAGAGACATTTTAGGGGATAATGGCATTTATTTTTGGGGAGCAGGGAAGACGCGAATTTTTTCAAGAGAACACGAATCCCCCTGCGAGAAGCTCTCTATATAAGACCCTTCCCACAAACCTGCTTGGAATAAATAAGCCACTTTAACAGAGGAGTTAAGGACGATAGTATTGACTTGAAAAGTTAAATTATCTTACTTTTCGATGATATATTGTTCGTACTGTTTTAACATAAAAATAGGTAAATGTATTTGCGCCGAATTCCCTGTTTTTTTTATCTGCCCAACAAATAATTATGTATTCAAATTCTTAATTCTTTAGCAAAACTTGCATCTCCACTCGTTTAATGTGAAAATGCACAGAACATCTCTCATCGACCTTAAAAGGAAACAAAAAAGAGACTATATATGAGATATCTCAATGCTAATAATGGTAATTGAACAGTGGAGTGTAATTTGGTCTGAAATCATACGCGTGATTTCAAAATTGAACGAGCGCGCAGCGCGAGTTCGATTTGAAATCACAAGTATGATTTTAGACCAAAATTGCACGACCCGAAGTTCAATTACCACTTTAGTAGATCCATTTTTAAATTGCACAATTTAATAGCCTAAATACAGGAACAAGATTTTGGTCAGGACCAATATTTATTGAACAAAGTTGCCAAATTTGCCAAACAATTCGTGAATAAATCGCACCGCTGAGAACCAATCACATTACAAGGATAACCAGTGATTTCAAAATGGATTTAATAAAGACGGAAATCAAGTTGTTTGCAGTTTAGTTATAAGTGCTAAACCAAGGCACCCATTTACCCAGAGAGGTCAAGAGATCCACTTTTTACCTCTGTGGGGTTTAAGTGGAGGGCAAGAGAGGTTGGGTCGCTTGTTTGCTCAGTTGTTTGGCAGTCTCAGTTCGGAGTGGAGTAAAATGTTAGAGTACTTTTGCCACGTAGAATAATAAAAAGTAAAGTTCCTTAACACCGTCGAAACTACAAACGCTGACCGACTAAGTGGAAGGCTGTTGAGTCAACTTGTAAAGGTTTCTACGGGTTTTGGGCCTTCCATACCAACTTAAACTCTAGCGGAAGCAATAAGGAAGGCAGGTATAAATCAGTAATTATAAGGTAATTAAACTGAGGACAGCATAAAGCTTTTTACAAATCCCTTTGAGATGGCAAAAAAGCAACTAAATAGGGTTAAATTACTTTGCGGAAAATACTTTCGTCTTTCCTCATCTGTTCCCACGTATCGACATGTATTAAAGTAAGCAAAATCTTGCCAGTTTGAGTGTTTATGCCGCTGATTTTTCTCACCTCAAGTTTGCTTGCATCCGTAAAGCTCAACTCGTAAACATATCTGTGTATACCAGTGTGTGGGAAGGATTCTGACAAAGCGAGCTCTGAACGGTGTTTGAAGGGAGTTGTACTGCACAGAGTTTGCGTCCCAATTTCCATGTAAAAACTATTGCAAAAGGCAAATAGATTAAAACAGACACGGAATAAAAGCTGAATTACGAGCTGAAGAATAGCTTCGTTGTGATTGGGTAGTGTTTTCGCCTTGCTTGTTAAGTGTAATAAACGGAAGAAGCTCAATTTTCACCAAATTACAATGGTTACCCAAGCTGTTCCAAAGTTCGTTTTCCTCAAGATGAGGACCTTTTCTACTATCTCACAATGACGGTATGGGAACTACTAAAATGTGAGGTGTATAGTGCAAGTAGACAAGCATAAAAAGGAAACTAAATGAATAAGTAAGCAGTTATTCAGAGAGATGGAAGTTATCAGGATTTTTATGCTTTACTTCCCTTCCGTCGCGAAGGAAACATACTTATGATTATTTAGAACACAATAATGTCTGTGTTTGTTATTGAGATGCAATGCATCCAAATGATCTATTTTCTTGCAGCCACGCTAGTCAGCAGAATTATTTAAATTAACCACCTATGGCCGGTGTAGGAGGGAAGGCGAGACTCTTTAAAAATGGAATGGACGTTTTTGTTGGAATTTTTTATTTGTACTATTTATTGTTATTTGCCAGTCTCCTTTAATAGTTAAAAAAAATAGTTCAAACTCTGAGCGATAATGTCGCTGACCTGTATGCTCGTAGCCCAGCTATACAAGTTGCCATTGTTGCTGCTCTGGACTTTGTAGCCTGATATCCAGGCTTTCGAAAAGCTCGCCATGCCTTGTGTGGCAATTGCTGTTACCTTGTACCTTGAGCCTAAGTCAATCTGTGGGTTGCAACCAAAGAAATTAACTTGACTGCAATTTAACAACAGTACGAGCTGCCCGACTCCTCGACCAATACCTACTCTACTAGGCTTAGCGATATTTCAGTAAACCCCTCGTGAAATGCCAAAAATCCCAGATGGCGGAGTCGGGAAATTCATCTACGAGTTCACTTAAGGTGCAAGTTTCTGCCATATTCTACTGTAACTCATTACGCTTAAACATCCAGATAGTGGTCTCTTGGATTTCAATATTCCTAATGTCTTTTGCGCCCTTGGAGTGAGACCTCAACAATAAACTATATCTTAGCCGAACAAGTGCACTTATATAAAAATGGCTCAGTTGGCCGTTGAAAGGTGTCAACTTTATTTTCAAACAGAAAAGAAGAAGAAATTCACCTGGAGATATTCTCCTATCGCACTTTTCACAGCACACCAGGCTCCCATCCCCTTTGGCCCCGCGGTCAGATGTAACCGAGCCTGGTGTGGCTCATAATACTTCTTGGAAGAGCTGGCCCTCAGTTGTGAGTCTCGTATTTGGCCGTTCTCAAGACCTACAGCGCGATAGCAACCTAGTAAAAGCAGAAGATTGGAAAACATCCATATCTCAGTCTAGTACAGTTAACAATTCAAAATATTTTTGCAGAAAACTGAATATTTCTTACCATAATTGTTTTTACACTTGTACAGCTGATTTAGCTGTTGTTTATCCACGACTGATAAACCCCGCATTTGCCCTAAAACCACATGGGCTCCGGCGCGTGATTCTATTGTGTTCCTTCCATTCCTGCTCCAGCTTTTTCTTGGTAGGTGCATGAGGGATGTTGTGTCATATGGTGCCCCCAGCCGATCCACTTGACCGTGACTGTACTTCATAAAGTTCCGTTCATAACCTATTGAGAAGTAAAAAAAAAGCTTGTCTTAATTCTCCTCTGACGAAAGATACTACATCCAAATGCTTTTCGGCTCTGTCAAGGAGGTATGCGTCAGACCATGGGAGAAACGTAATTACTTTTCTCGCTAAAAACTTTAAACAGTCATACATGATTTACAATGGTAACAACCTAGTTATAGCGAAAATTAGAATCTATATTAGAACTGAATCTTCTGTGAAACAATTCTGTGAAACAAACAAAGACGAAAACTAACCATTCCTGACAAACAGACAAAGAATTTGCAAATCATGTCAGTGGACAGAATCAATTCCCCGCCAGGAATGAAACTCGTATTTTGAGCAACGATGCTGTTTTTCTCTTTGCAACCAATCAAGAGGGAGACTTGAAACCAAACCTGCCTCCCCTTCACGTTTTTCCCGCGGTAAACGCAGTTATTATATCTCTCAGTTAGTACGCGCGCTGTGATTGGTCGGGCCGTATTCTCCTGTACGGCCTGCTAAAATTTAAATTTGCTTTTGTTTCCAACCTGTTTCGTGATTTATCGGCAAGCGTTCTTAATGTTTATAGCAAGTAAAAGTTTTTAAACTTTCTTTTACTCTAAATCGAGTACTAAAGCGTGCTGTCGACTTTAAAGCGATTGCAACTTGACTCGTTTTGCTTTCGAATTGCGTCAGAAATTTGAAGCCGTTCCGCGTGAATGGAAATCTTTCCCGAACCCGCCACACAGTAAAGATATAATAAATATCTTACTAACCTCGTCTTCTGGGTCCGTACTGTAAGTGACGTATCCTCGTTTATTTCCCTTCGATTTATGGCCCCGGCGCTTTGCGCTTGGGCCATAAATCGAAGGGGAAAACCTCGGTCCGTAACTTACAGTACGGCCCTCGAACTCGGTTAGTAAGAGGTATGTAACAGTTGCAACAACATTTCTTACGTCCAGTTCTGATTGGTTCACTACCTTATCCAGGGATGTTTTGATTGGCCAGAAGTGATTTGTTAGGTCGCAGTTCTACGATACTGCTGCTTTCTTGCGTGTGGCCCCAGATGTTGGCTCCACGATTGACCTGTTTCTCAAATTAACCTAAATGTCAAACACTACTGATTTCCCACATGTTCACTATCCACTCACCAGGTCTGACATTCTTCGTATACACGATAACATAAGCATCCCGGTCAGGTCGCGAGTTTGTGTGAAAGAAACCCACAGTATGCATCAACTCGTGTAAGATGGTACCCACGTGCTCGCACCCGTGCCCTATTGAAACCACTTGACCTTTTGGATCCATTGTTCGACCGATACAGGAGTAACAACTGTCACAGAAAGAAGAACAATAGTGATGGATAAGTTATAAGAGGCATGAATCCTCTTTGCGTTGCATCTGTTATTTCTTTTCTTGCCTTAAGGTTAATCAAGGCATTCCAGGTTTGTTTTCATTTTCTAGTTTAAAGTTTTGTTCTAAATTTCTAAATTCCAATGCGATCGGGAATTCGAGGACCACTGTTGTGTGTCACCCTCGTTAAACAAAGTTGATTGATTGATTTATTTTTCTTCTGAATTTTAGCTCCATCTGTACTATACTGAAGTCAAGTCAAGAAACATTTTAGCTTTTAATAGTCATCCCTCTTTATTGTAAAAGGTAAAAAGTTCCAAAAACTTTGCTAACAAAGAAATAAAACTTTTCAGATTTGACACGATGAAAGTTATGAGTTCATGTAATGGCTTCATGTGTGTTAATTTTTTAAATGTAAACCTTTCCACACTCTTTCCTTCAAAAGGGGAGAAGTTTAAAAAAGGTTTGTCTTCATTTTGTCCCTTATAAGTCTATTATCTCATAACCGGTTAATGACAGTTATTTAAGCAGAGTTATTGACCATAACTCACCCTTGTCCTCGTATAAACTTAACAAAGTACTGCTCATTTGTCCTGGGTTTGAATCTCACACATGAAAGTCTTTCCATCGTCCTTATGGCATTGGTTATTGCTGACCGCGCGTGAGAGGCTGGTAAAAAAATGATTTAGAGATATTTTGCTGAAGAAACACTCATTTCCCAGCTAGTCGTGCATGTTTTGGCCTCACTCGGCTTTGCCCGTGCACAATATATACAAAGGGGGTAAGTTTCTAAAGAAACGTTGGTGCTGCGTCGGTGGGGAGTATTACAAGATAATTTGGTTTTATCAACTGAGTTGATAATGTGAATTGGCCACCGTAAAGAGAATCGAAAGCTGACGTTTCGAGCGTTAGCCCTTCGTCAGAGCGAATGCGATACAATATATACAACCAATCAGCGAGCTGGCTGGCGAGTTGATGCATACTCTATGAAAGATACCTAGCGTTTATATATCGATATTTTCCCGCCGAAAGCCAGGGTGACAGCGCTCGCCAGGTATTCTCACGGTATGCCACTCGTAACTATTGTAAAATTAGCCCGCTAGTCCCTTCAGCAGCAACTCTCAGAAACAATTTCAGAATTTTCACTTCCATATGCCAACGTTGAAAGGATCTCATTCAGTTACAGCTAAATAAGTTTGCCCGCCCAGTTCATCGATTGACTTTCTAAGCTTTAGGTATAATTCTACTGGGAGGACAAAGGGTCACTCTGTTCTTTGTTCGCAAACCTTAATGCTTTTCTCGCTCCGAATTCTTGGTGCTTTTTTTACTTCAACATATGGCTCAATGTTTTAAAATCTCTCCTATTCCCTGTCACTCTTCGTTACAAGGGGCTAATGGAGTGATTTGTAGTGAGTGACCCGATTTGGTTTCCTTCTCAGTTTCCTTATACCGGTCTAAACCCAAACCAGGAGCCAAAATATACTGCCTACAGAGTTTACAAACAAAGATGTACGTACTCAGCGAGGATTCCAATATATACGGAACGATCCCTCCCGGCCATAAGTAAATTTTCTTGTTAACCGAAGCACGGTCTGTTTGTCCATCCAACATGATATCTCCCTCTAACAAGTCTGGAAAAAAAAATGAAAAACGTTTTCACACTTTACCTAAAATCATAGGTAATTTGAAAATATTTGCTCAAGTTGCTGGTTAGTCCCTATTCGCTATTTGCTATCCAGTGACTTGAATGTTTTTATTTCTTGAACTGACTGTAAATGAACTGTATGTTGGTTTTTGAGCGGTCCAAAACTTAGGAAGTGTTCGAGTTATTTTACTGTTCGATGCTAAAACACATCACCAAACTGCAGTACAAGCGTTTGTCGAGTTGTTTAGCCAGGATTCGTGAGGCAATCAGTAAACTAGAAATATCGCAGTTACCTCTAATCTGTATTTTGACAACAGTATGTATCTGGGGTGCACTCACTGAGTTCACTTTATCTTCCCACAAACAGTGGGTGTACATGTATTACAAAATGCGACAAAATGTTACTACGTTTTGCGTTGTCTCCGAGTAGCACAATCCACAAATGGAAGAAGGAAAATATCAATGATAACTTCAGTCATCTTCCTTCGTTACCAAGAGTTGTAGTCTTGCTTCCAGCTACGAACACTGAGGCTTCTCTGAGACATTTGCTGCTCCGGTATAAAAACTGAGTAAGCTACTTGAAATCGCTATTCTGCCTTGTTCGGATTAGAGCGTATGTCTGTGTGTGGACGACTGGTTCAGTATTTCTTCGCGTTTTTCTTATTTCATGAGACGTGGTTCCATTTGACCAGCAAATTATTTCTCCCTCAGTAGCGATCATCCTAAATTATGTTCTTATTTTATTGAATAGGAATCTATGGTCGCCTTATGAGAAGGCTCGTTATTAACAATTGATGGCAAAACCCTGTCATGTGGTTTAAAACTGATTTCTCTACCTGGTCTCGACATCCAAAGTGGATCTTTTGCTGTGTTTATTACTCCCGCAGTTGTTGGTTTGAGTTTCCTCGCCGAGTCGGACATCACATTTATCGGACCGGGTACGAGCAATACTGAAAATAGTAGAAAGAAAATCTCCGTTACAAACTGGAAGCGTTGAAGAGCCATTTTGAGAGTCACTTAATCTAATCTCTTATTTCACGGTTTTGCGGGGGAAACATCAAGTTTGCTCTAGTGAGATATCGATGTTATAACCTGCCCGAACGGTATAATACCGTTCATTTATTCATGGTTGGCGTTTTTGTGTGAAGAAAAAACGTGTAAGCGTGTCGTTGCAGGTGTGTAAATGGAAAGTTCGTGTCTTTGCACATTAGAAAGGGGAATTGTCAACCCGATGTTTAGTCAGCTTTTCAAGTGTCAAACATGGGGCATACGAAGCGGAAATCTTCGGAGCTGATAAGCACATGATCGCGGGGATAAAAGAAACAGACAAATACTAGAACAAAACGAAAACGGTATTAGAGAAAAATGATTAATAATAAAGACATTCTAAACAAATTAAAGAATGTTTTCTGGAGTGTTTTCGTGGGTCGTCATGGAAATAATAGACAAATTTGAGGGCTTTAAAGGCTGTTAATTTCGGGTCAATAGTAAAAAAAATGAATGTCTTCAATTCCTTTCTGATACCGAATGACAGTTCAATGCCTTTAATACAATCGAGGGTCCGTAATCCAATCTGAGCTATATCGGAGGATGGACAAAAGATGAATAGATCGTTAAAAATACAATCAAACGAAACCTGACTGTGTACACGAAGTGTCATATGACAAAATGTAATCATGACAAATAACTGACAATGTATGGAAAAAGATATTTCTTTTATCTGCTCGGTGGAGCGTGCTTTTCAAACAGCACAAAGAACCAATATTTTCTTTCTATCAATCGAAGTTTATTTGTGTCAAGCATTTAAATATGAACGAAGGTCTTAAAAAAAAAACACGAATTCGTAATATCGTTTGTGTTATGCTGTCTATATGGTGCCAAGTTTGGCTTGGATAGCCATGTTGTTCTACTAATGCTGTACATAAACATGGTGGGCGTATCAGAGCTACTCCAGTCTCCATTTCTACACATGTTAAAACTCTGTCCGCGTTGTATTGCCTCTAAAGAATTTCCTGACTTGAAAATTTTCTCAAGATTTTGTCATTTCATATATATCATTGTCATTTTGCTTCTTTTTCTGTGTTGAGTTGAAAAAGGCATCGACGAAAGCACTCCATACTGAAGAAGAAAACAACACCTGTATTGACACAATGATATCCAAAATCCTTCAAACTGAGCATTCCCATTTTCACGTCGGTTTAAAGTTACTTAGCAACTTTGTCGTCAAAAAGTAGTGCCCAGTGGTTTTTGGTTACCCGGTCAGTACTGACCGATGAGCCCTAGAGACCAAGTACGACTCAGCAGATGCCTCTCTGTTGAAACCATGGGCTCAAAACAGTCAGTAGGCTTTATCATTCGATTCATTTTTCCCTTCCTTTTCATTGACCGAGAGCCCACCACGTGACCTGCAAATAACTGCCTACAAATAATGGTCTGCTCATGCGTAGTACTGTCGAAATGTGTTTTGTTGCAAATAATATTCTGCTCATGCGTAATTGAAACCACGCATGGCAGATCGCTTCGATGAGCTGTCAGAGAGCGCTTTAAATATGAAAAAAAAAAAAAAAAATGGTAATCGAACGATAAACTGGTTATCGCAAAATATCGTGATTGGTCAATGTCTCGCATATCACTGAATTATTTGACATCTCTCTCCTCCTTCCATTAGAATTATTGGTGTTGCGATGCTTAAACATAGCTACCAGTGTGCAGATTTCTTAGTTTAAACGTAAACCAAGGAGTAATTAGAGCACAATTGTTTCAAAATACGTTTTGCAAATGATAAGAGATGTTGAATCTTCATGTTTCGAAAAAATGTGGGTTTTTGTGAAGAAAAATTTATATCTGAGGGCATAAGACCCCCTTAAAAGCTAGTAGGCTGGTTTTCACTAAAGCATAAACATTAGTCTGCGAGAGCATCGGTTTTTCGGCTTTTGTTTCGGTGGAGACAAGCGAGAGCCGGAAATACGTCTACGTTCGCAGGCTACATAAACATAACGAACATACACAGACATTCACCGCCGAAACTGCACATGTGCAAGCTATGAAGTGATAATTACTTTTTCATTTTAACTGAGGCCACTTTTCTCAATGTAAATCGCATTGAACATTCTAAAAAAGGGATTTAAAATGCCAGAAACCATGAGACTGTAGCAAATAGACGGAACATGAGATTTTTTGCCTCGAAACGAAGTTTGGCGCGAAACTGGATAGCCTGCGTCTTACCCGATCGTCAAGCCTCGTCGCCCGGTAAGAAAAACGTGTTATTTTATTATCATTCTGAAAAAAATATCTGATTTCTCGTTAATTTATAACCAGAATTAGTTAGGTATTAATAGAGCCTAGCACAACTCGAGCGTTGCCAACGTTACTACGAACAATAAGACTCTCGTGGTGTGGTTTTGGTAGGACAGCAGCTTGTATTGCGCAGCCGCCGAAGGTGACCCAAGGTGAGCAGAATGACTGATAGCCAAATTTCAAAGCTAATTTTAACAAACTTACACAGATAATATAAAATTCAGCATTGAACGACGAATTTATTGTTCGGCCCGAAGGATTTATTCTGTACAAATGCACGAGTTTTCTGCTCACATCTAATTGGCTCATAAACAATAGAATTAACTGTGCATGGGAGTTGGAAAACACAATTTAATTTTGATGAGAAGTATCACATTCCCATAAGTCAATAAGCCATTTCCGAGTTGCTGTTAGCTCTGTTTCAAAACGTGTCTTGGTCCACAGCCG
>OZ026603.1:16878586-16921086 GCA_964020085.1 Micromussa lordhowensis
TCCACCACCTCAAACTCTTCCTTCCTTCTACGTGTTCGTTTAGAATGGTACTTTGAAGCGTTTTTTGTTCAAGTGAAATTAAGATGCCGTCAGTTGTCTGCTTCTTAATAACACCCTTCCCGCCTCATTAGAATCACCATAGCAACAGGAACAATCGTAACGGAGGCTCGACGCACGATATGTCCTCGAAATGACAACTTTGTGAATTATTACCTTGTCACTTGTCAGAGATGAATGAATATGATAGAGAGTAGTTCCTAACTCAAAATAGCCCTCATTTTAGCGACGGTCTTGCAAACAATTTGCGCACTAATTCTTTGCGTGATGCATCAGCAAAAACGTCCCTCAGGGCAAGACGTTGTATTCTTCTAACATATCCTGTTCTTATTATCGGTTTTTGGTTTGCATCGCTCAATCTTTGCACGGCACGTATGCACTGCGCGCGATGTAAATCAAAGAAGCGAGACTCGGCATTGTAGCATAGTCGGCCATCCCGAACGGTTAAGCTTGCTGACCCGTCAAGTGTTTTTCTCTTCAAAATGCAGCGTCATGAAAAGTTAAAAGCCGCCGAGGAATCACCAAAAATAAATAGACGCTAAGTTTATTTGCCCCTCTTATCATTTAACCTTGCTTTTTTTTCCTGAAAAATTCCTTGGATACTTTGAAAAGTTCTTTTCGTGAATCGTTGGAGCTCAGTAAATCCGGGTGCAGTTGTCGAATTAAACGCTATGCGAGGTTGGCTAGTTAAGCGTAAATCCGTACAAATAAATCCTTCAGCCAGTTTAACTCGGTTCGTGTTTGTTTATATGAGGGGTTTTATATATATTGTTAGTGTTTGCGCGCGCGACACACTGAGGGATTCAGTCTTATTTATTTGAAAACGCGTCTCGTCGAGAGTTTAAAACAAGCGCACAACACTCGTGTTTAACGAAGCTTGGTGACGGCAGCCAACATCTTTCTAAATGTTCACTTGAGCACCAAGGGAAACGGCGAAGCGTTGCGTCAGATTTTATGTAACAGGACAGACTAATATCGATGTGTTTCGCCCCATGAAAATAGCTTTTTTGACGCATCTAGCGAGTGACACAGCAGCGTTTAGAATATAGCTCAAAGCTTATGAGTGAATCCGACGCCAGTCACCTTTAACAGACTTCTACTGTTGACTTGATGCTTATCTTAGTGGGAAACCAAAAAGTTGCTTTTAACACAGATCAACCGCATGGTAATAAACTCATACACTGTAACTGCTTGTACACTAATTGAACGGTTCTCGGCGGAGCTGCTTCCATAGCAGGATAAGCGATTGATTTATTTGCACTGAGTTATCAAACACGCTAACTAGATTATTAGATAGCTGTCTTGAGATGTCTGTATCTAATATAATTTATGTCAAACACTTAGAGATGTTTTCTTCACTGTAAGATAACTGCGTCAGGTGGAAAGGGTGTGTGATATTCGGGTTAATGCCGTTTTTAGGTATTTTGAGTCAGAGGAAGCCAAACAATTAAAAAAAAATTCAAGAAAACATAGCTTATCTTTTAGAAAGCTGTTTCACAAAAGACATGGTCTGCGCATGTTATCGAATGATTTCACCAAAACAGGTAATTAAAATTCAATGGGCGGCCCATGACCCCCCTATTAACCAAGTTTACAATAGCGGGGTCAGCTTAACGTAAATGAAGAGAAAATTAATGTGTTAAAAACAAACTACCCTCGAGTGGTGAATTTGCGGAATGCACACAGAAGCAGATATCTAATGAAAAATAATGCGTTCTTTCGCACACTAGAGCAAGCGAGTCGGCTTTTTGTTAATGCTCTACTGATCTGTTAGCCAATCAGAACGCTGCTTGTAAATCAGTAAATTGAAAAGAGATCGCAGCTTGGTTGTAATATTGAAGCATCTCGGAGCTTGATTCAGCGTTTGAAATCAGGCGTAAACATGCTTTAAACAAATTAACAATGTGTCCCATTTTGGTATTTATATAAAGCTTAAGGGAATCGATCTGCAGATGGTAGCCGGCTTGAAACACGTTGCGTTTATTGAAAAAAAAAATGCACAGCGTAGACAGGATGCTTAGAGCAAGAAATGCGAGCTATCGGCGAGATGTTTCGTCTTTTGTTCCGGAAAACAACAGAGGCCACAACTACGTCAATTGCATAGAAAAAAAACATTATTCAACTTTCTTAAAAATAGATTGCAAAAGTCGACTCATGCACGAAAGCGAGTGAAATTAGACTTAACTTTATTACATCGATAGTTTTTCCTGAAGTATTGCAAAATGGAAATTTAACAAGAGGTGGTGGAGGCAACTGTTGCTTCTTTAGATTCGACCTTATGTCAAGCTGAACTTGCCGTGGTTAAAGCGGATAAATCTGACAAATAGCTCCAGGCGAAAAACATTAGTGGAGTATATTATGAGCTAGTTAATCAAGCATCTAATATACATAACAAAGAGAGAGCACTCTATGACTCCCTATTTATTGGCAAACCCTTTACAAACTTCTTATAGCTTTGTCAAGAATATTTGGCGGAGCCAAGCAAGCTGAGCACACTCGCTTAAAAAGGTAAAGTGAGTTGCTATTTTTTGTCCTCTTGAAATATAGTTTGCTGTGTTCTTTTCACTTAGCATACTTAAACAATTAGAGACAGATAGAGAGAGAGAGAGAGAGAGATTTTTTAGTTTAATTTGTGGTCAAATTTGTTTCTTTGTACACATGTGAAGGAATTCGATTGCGTTCGACTCGCCTAGTTTCGAAACGCGCCCAGTTGTGGAAAAGCTAATTCGCCTTGCGTCTGTTGGCTGCGTCCTTTTCAACGATTTGTTTCGCATGTTTTCCTGCTATCTCATGCTTGACTATAGTTGAGATAAATCGCTGGCAAACAAACAATTTCGTCCACAAATCCTTTCTGACGCCTAGACACGAGCCTGTGTTTACTGCGCAAATATTTGCCGAAGAAGACGGCTAGCGAGTCTTTCGCCTTCTATGTGACTAAGACCAGGACAGTCAAACCGTCGTTCCGTATCGAGTCGCGATATCCGATGAAAATACCACTTGGTGTGCTGTGGTGGAGGACAGGGCCGATTTTGTTTTACATTTCTGGTTCATTGGTTTAGCACGGATTCATTCGACTGAGGTGTGAAGTTAGGGTAGAATAGTGCAGTGATCTGTGATAAGCCAGTAAATACCTTTTAATTTGATTATCGCAACGAACGGCGAGGTGCAGTGAAGAACTTTAGTACGCGTGAGGGTTAAGTCGATCGAGGATAAGCGTTTGCGAGAAATCTTAAGACGTAAGTTAATAAACTCAGGAGAAGAGAATTATTAAATAGGGCTTAAACAGCGCACGGAATTTCTCGTGCGCGCAATTCGACTTCAGTGTATGAGATATACAGTTGTTTCTTGTGTAAAGTAAACAGTTTGTGAACGAGAAAGTTGTCATTTTGTCTCGAACAAATTCAGCAAAGAGAGCATGGCCTTGGCTTGAAGAGAAACACTTCGGTATCCGTTTAAGTCTGTGATTTTTGCTGCCACACATCACTGCTCTAGAATACTGAAGCATGCAATGATTTCAGCTGAAGACGCAACAAGCATTTGTGTCTCTCTCTGCTGATCTGCGTCGAATTAACACTGGCGCACTCGATAGGAACCCCGGTTTAAAAAGCAAGAAGTTGAACCGCAAACCAGTCAACTTGAACAACAGAACTGCACTAAACATGTGCAGCGAACTGGCGAATCTACCGCGAGGTGTTAAACACGAGTTGATTTGAGCGAAGGATTCGTCATAGAGCAAAGAATTGGGTGTACACGTATGTTGCGATCAAGAATATTGTTTTGTAAACTATAAGAGAGTCCTTATTCATAAGAAAACTTGAGTTCAAAGACTAGTGTGTGTTTTCTGAGTCGAGGGAGCAGTTTTGCTTGATACAAGAAAATCCTGACTATCTGCACTGCACAGCATATCAGAACGGTGCAGTTTGATTTATGTAAGAGGCATAAAACCGTAGATGCTTATCTTCCGTTGCCTCAAGGATGGGTTAGATGAAGTGATAACACAGGAGAGGTAGAATATAGCGTTTAGATGACGTTAAGAGTCATGCCTTCAATACAGGCAAACACATCTTGAAACCTCGCTTTTATTTCGGCTGAGAAGAGATAATTCTAGAACAGTCATCAACATTGTTTTCTGTTTATTCGAAATCTTCCCATGTCAACATTATTGTTTCTCGTATATTTGCATCGCGCATTTATATACTGATTGAAGAGCACTTCTTAGCCAGTTTCGAAATCTAAAAAAAAATAGAAACAAAACTGAACAAAAAGAACAGGGTTTGGATGCAGTCAACGCTTTCGTCTTACGCTTTCATCGAGGAAGGAACAAGGAACTAGGTCGTCATCATTTGGTGTTGTCGACCTGCGCGGCTTCGTGCCACAAATAGGTCATTATAAAAAGCAACGCTCTCTTGATTTCGTGCCCGATGCCGCGCGCTCTTGCGTGCAAAAGCCTCTTCAATGTTTTCCGTTTGATCAAGCACCTTCTTGGCCACTTTGGATTTCAAAGGTCAAAAGCATGTTCCGCGCATAATGTAAATCTTGTCTCTGCGTAGAACAACTTGAGAACTCTTTTAACTGCCTCATCGGAACTATATTCGTTCATAACTGTCATTGCGAAGTCCACCTATTCTGAATGAACCAAATGATTGTTTGCTGGTTAGCCCAAGGGCTTAATTACTTAACACTGGTTTAAAATTCCAATACTTTATGCTAATCGACAACAAGTGAAATCATGTCTCTGTGATTTCATCCACAGTTGGAGTAAACCTTTTGAATCTTAAAGAAAAAAATCCCAGAAAACAGGACACCAGCTCTATCGAGAAAAAAAGAATCAGGCACCGAACTTGAACGTATGTAAGCCGTAATATCGCGTTTTTTTTTACTCGAGCCCAATCGCGCGTTAAATCTCTTTTTGGTTACATAGAGATTAATCGAAATTATGTTCTACTATATGGACACGTGGTTGATTTTTTTCGGCCAGCTGCACTTTTTTGTGCAGTGCGGCGAGAAAACTTCACTAGCAGAAACGTCCTTTTGAAGGCCGGTCTTTGATTGCTTTGAAGCAAAAGGGAAAATGCCATTGTGATGACGTCATAGGTCTCCAATGAAGAAAGGAATTTGACTTGTGCGCCGTGAAGAAAAATGTACAAACTGAACAGCTGCGGAAGCTGGCTTAAATATTTTTGTCACAAAGACAATATAGATTCATCCACTTTAAGCATGAAATGCCAGTGAATTATCAAAAACCTACAAATATCTGCTGCGCAATCGTGCTACATGCCACAGTAATTGTCGAAATATAGCCCGGAGCATTTTCTGTCTTGAAAAGCGCTCAGTATCAAACTTGATGAAATAGAGTGACCGCGATTTCCTTCCGAATCCTTTTCGAAATGACAAATTTCTGTGTAAGAGCTGTTTAACCTATTGGCGCCTTCTCAGCGGACTCTCAAGACATCAAGTGTCTGTGTTCGCTTGTTAACAAGTCAACAGCTTCTTAAAAATTCATCTCACGCCCTTCGGTCATTAATATTCATCCCATAACTTGCACGTTTCATAATTAGAAGTCAAAAGGTCTTGTATACGCTCAGGGGCAAGTCGGAAAACAACAATGAAATGCCCTTATATTGTACCATGGTCTGCGAGAAGTTTTTTTTTCGTGACCAACATTGTGAACGCAAACAGCTCGCTACGACTTAACGAATCGAGATTGCTAGTCTGTACTCTCTAGCTTCATTCTAGCATGAAATTGGCGAAAGTGGCTCAACCATTTATTGCGCGAAAAAACAAATAATAAAAATACATCAATGAGCAGTGGGCGCTAAGTAGTTTCTAGAGCCCGTTATTCGGGCAGCCATTTTCCGTTTTCCTCTCGTCGGAAAACAACAAAAGAATTTTGCCAAAGAGATGCAAATTGGGTTCCCGAGCTTCCCTGTGATAAAAGCTTTGTAGGACGCTATTAAGGCACGGTCAACACAAAGAGCGCTTTTCAATAGGGTTCGAGATCATATTCAATCCTATACTTGATAGTTTAACGTTTGTTTTGCGTCTTGTTTCGCTTGGCGCCAGTTTTGCTTCCGCTCCGAATGTGGCTTGGTGTAGTTAAGGTAGTACGCGGATACGGTACAGTGAATATCAGATCCCTAACTAAAATCAGTCACAGTTTAATGCTTATCGCACCTCCCTGCCTTTCTCCTCAGCGCAGATTCCTTTGCAATACGCGCGCTAAAGTGAAATCAAAGACAATGCCAGTCTACATATGGTAATTTTTTGCGCACAATCAATCAGGAAATTTCGCTCGTTCTCCATGGCAATCGCGCATGAAACGGTCTCATGCTTTACGCTACCGTACTCAATGTGAAAGCCATCTGTGGGAATCGCACAAAAATTTGACTTTGGTGGTCGGCCTTGCGAATCTTGGGTCGAAATCCCGGGGGAAGAAATTGGCTATCAAGCGATAATGCTTTTATTAAACACAGATGAATGACAGATCTGCCGTTGTTTAATTGTGTTCGAGTCACCCAAATTAGGTTTATAGAACAATGCCTTTCTCAACGAACCAATCAAAAATTCGTTCGGGAAAATCTGTCAATCAGTTTTGACTTGGGTTCGTTGCAATATTCCGAAAGCCAAGGAATATTGAGGGGCGCGATCATTTGCAAGTTTCACGTCCGAAACCACGAGGTGTGTGATAGGAATGCAAAGTTAGCAAGGGGCTTCGCTCTATCTGCTTTCTACAGTGCTTGAAACGCTCCAGTGATCTGCAGCAGAAACTTGATAGTATTTGTGCTCTTTATTTGATTTTCACAGGTTTTCGCTTACGGCCCAGTGACAGTGTTTAGTAACGCCTGACTGAGCTCGAAGCGCCTGAGTGATTTTTGGAAAGGCAAAATACACACGGATCGACGGGTCCCCCGGAATGGCTCACACCACGAAGCAAGGTAGTTAATGAATGTTGTGTTTAGTAGCAAAACAAATCCGAACGCACAGTCTAAGCGCTTCTTTACTGCTTCTTAGGACACGGAGGGGTTAACCAGCTCGGAGGGTTGTTCGTCAATGGAAGACCTCTACCCGATGTTGTTCGATCGAGAATTGTTGAACTGGCTCAGAGCGGAGTCAGGCCATGTGACATTTCCCGGCAGTTGAGGGTTTCACACGGTTGTGTCAGTAAGATTTTATGCCGATTCTACGAGACTGGCTCCATTAGGCCTGGCGTAATCGGAGGAAGTAAGCCCAAGGTAGCAACAGGTCCCGTCGTCAACAAGATCGCCGACTACAAGCGTGCGAACCCAACCATGTTTGCCTGGGAGATTCGAGACCGGCTTTTGAGCGAAGCAGTTTGTACAACTGACAATGTTCCCAGTGTGAGCTCCATCAACAGAATTGTCCGAAATCGTATCAACAGTGGAGACAAAATGAGCCCAACCAAAGAAGAGATTGCAAACGGAGGTTCCGATGTTAATATGAAAGTGGAAACTGGTGGCGTTCTGCCGAGGAGTTCTTATTCCATCAGTGGAATACTCGGAATGGGAGCCCACCCGTCGAATTCCATTCCATCGAGTAAGAGGAAACACTCTGTTGAGAGCGCAGAAAGCACAGGTATTGTAACGTGTTTTATTTGTAGTTTCGAAGTTGTGTGATGGAATTTTTTTTGTCGCGAGGAAACCCTATACTCAGACACGACCTTCTGCACATGCGTATAATTGTTTCGTAATTTTATCGTTGGCGCGCGCGCGAAAATTTGTTTACACATATATTTAATTTTGTCAGTGAATTAAAAAACGTTCAGAATATGCTTCTGTATACTTTTTACTCTCATCTGTATGAAAATTTTATAGGTTTTGGTATTTAGTTACGAAACTAGCAGAAAGGGAATTAGTTTTGAACCTATTCGAGCCTTCTGCAAGGAGTCGAATTTAATATTGAAAAACGCTATGAACAGTCAGGGTTGTTTACTCGGAACAAATTTGTAGTATGCGAATTAGGAAGACACAACTCGGAAAGTAATAAAATACTTACCTTTTCTTTTGAAATTTTATTCATCTAAGTACATGTAATTAAATTGGAAAACTAAAATATTTTGTAAGTGGAATTGTCACGCAACTCTGATTGCCTTAATCGCGCCATTATTTATCTGTTACTCTTCAATCGTCTCCAGATTTTAAACATATTTATTCGGTGTTTTAACCTAACCAGTTTTTGAAAACCTCTGACAACAAGCTCAGGCTATCTTGTATTTTCACTTATTACAAAGACATGCGTTTCCCAAAAATATCCATTCCTTTGGAGTCTGGAAGGCTAAATTAAAAATGTTTGAAAGGAAAGCCTTAATCTAAGAAAAGCTCAAGTTGGTATCAATATTTTCTGTAACTTATATAATGAAGGGCACAGCACCACTGTCCCTCAATTATTCCTAGGAATGGTCAATACCAAAATTTTCCTTCCATCTTCAATACATTGTCAGGCGAGCAGGTAATCTTGGATAAGGATAAAGAAGATAGGGTGGATTTCTTGTTACTCCATCAGTTTGTCAGAGTAAGGAGGGGAAAAAAAAACATTTCTTAGAGCTTATGTGACAAGCATCAAGCTAGGGATTCTTATTTAATGGTCTTTTTTTTCCAGCAGATCTTATTTTAACTAGGAAAAGTCACCTTAAATTTCATACCCCAAAGTGCCGTAATTTGTGTCACCCTCTAGATAGGAATGATGAGTGTTAACAGTTGAACTCTTGTCTCCAAAGGGAGCCATTCGGAAGAGGAGGTCCAAGCTGAAGGAGATGCCACTTCACCAACAGATCTCCATGGGCGCAAGATAGTGCGCCGTCAACGTACTACGTTCTCTGGTGACCAAATCGAGCAGCTGGAAAAAACTTTTGAGAAGACACACTATCCTGATGTCTTCACTCGCGAAAAGCTTGCTCAAGATGTTGACCTTTCTGAGGCAAGAATTCAGGTACTAAAGTCATTGCTGTTAATGCTGGAAAAAAAGGTTACAAAGATTGCAGTGCTTCGGTTTTGATCTTTAAAGAACCGGGATTATCTATCACTGCATGAGACATGTTTCTAACAAATTGCCTAATGATGATCAGCGAAGTAGAACATAATAAACACTAACCGATTCTTGAAGCTTGGGACTGAATTAATTTGTGTTACTACTGAATATTGTTACAGGTGCAAAACAAGTTCAATTTTTTCCTCAGTTTATTTGTCTATGATAGGAAAACTGCATACTTCCAAAAAAGATAGAAAATAGTCACTTACTTTGCAAGAAATTTATCTTTTGGTTGTGTTTCTTTGTCAGTCATTTTAGCAAACTTAGATTTTTCATTTGTCTAGTGTCATGTTTTGCAAACAAGTCACCAAAACAATCAATCGAAAAGAGTCTTTTCTGAAAAAGGTGATTACTTCAAAGTTCTTTTGCATCTGTAACTCCGTTTTTCTTCAGTAATGCTCGCATGTTTAACCACCAAACTTACATTAATGTTGTTTATCAAATTAATTTTCCAGCTTAGCAGTGATGGATTTAACCTGGTTTAATTTCTCTTGTGTTTTTGTGCAAGTAATTAAGAGTAACTTTGTACAGGGCATGTAACCAGTAACTGCTGCTTACACATGTAGTTCTGTAAAAAGAGTCATATTATGAGCGATGCAGTAAGCATTATATTCTTTGCAGGGTAATGTGATTGGTTTGCTTTCATGCAATTATCCAAATCTGACTAGCCATTGCATTTTAGACAGTTATTAGTTGCAATTTTACAAGTCTGGAACACTATCAAGATTCACATGTTTTGACTGTCTGATTTGAAAATATCCAGAAAATGTCAATTGGGAGCAAAAACAGTTTGTGATCCAGAAGTTATGAAACCTTTCACAAAAAATGCTCGGCTGAAATTATTGTAACAAAAGTCACTTACTGGATTTTTTTTCTTTTGAACAAAATATCCAAGCATTTACTAATTTTCTCTTATGATTGAACGCTTTACTCTTTGATAAACCTTTTCCTTGAAGTTTTATATATAATTATTATGTTATTGTTAGAGTGAAATTTTAAAAGAACATTCTTGACTTAAGCAATTGCATTCATTGCATGTAATATCAAAAGAAAATTTCAATCAAATAGAACTGCCCTCCAGATCCTGACTTCCACCTTCCTGTTTGCAGGTATGGTTCTCGAATCGAAGAGCTAAGTGGAGGAAGCAAGAAAAGGTCCCTCCTGTCGGAAGCCCCACAGCAGCTAGCCCAGCCCAGACAGTGCCGACAACCTTTATTAACTCGGCTACTGGTTACCCTACAACTGTGATAAGCCCTCCTCCAAATCATCCCACACCAGTTCATGATGAGAGCATTCCATCTCATCAATACCCTCAAGTTCATGATGTGAGTTTCTCTGTTGTGTAGTGTAACACAGATTGGCTCAAGATCAGAAACTCTTATCGTGCAAATTGCAAAGGCATCAGTACATTAATGATTTTTCAAGTCAAGTTTTGTATTTGCAAATCTCGAGAGTTCAGACACCCACTCTGGCAAGACATTTACTGTGTGAATGGATTTTCCAATATTGCTATTTAGAAAATGGCCCAAAGAAAATGTGGGCGCTGATGGGTTAAAAATTGTGTTTCTATAACTTGATAGAAACACAGAACTAGTACGAGCTGTTGATGCAATGATGGTGTGAGCAATGAGAATTTCCATTTTGATGATCAAAGTAAACAAGTTGTTTCCTTTTTTTTTCTTCGCGGTATTTTCTAAAAGAAATAGAAAACATGTTCTCTGTGTTTCTATTATAGAAACATTTGTGAAAAATTGGGAGAAATTGAAAAAGCTGTGGAAACACTCGCTTGTCGGCTCGTGTTCTCACAGCATTTCTTCTTCTACCAAACTTCCATTTGTGATTCTATAACTCAATAGAAACAAGGTACATGACTTAATGCCTACTGGAAACAAACTTTTAGTTTTCATTTCATGATGCAAAGAATAAACAAACAGTACAATTTGCAATCGATACAAAATTACTTTCTTTGCTATCCAATCAAGATAGACCTTAAATATGTGGGCGTTGTTGGAATTTTTCTTGACATCATTACCTTGTTTTCCTCCTGCTCAGTAGATGGTCTTTCATGTAACTGATTTCTGATCTTTAACAACATGCCTGGTTTTTATTGTCAACAGGATGCGCCAGTTAAAGCAGAATTAACGGAGCTAAAACCAGTTTCCGATCCCAACATGGCCATGCATACAACCATGGGTATTCCAAACTTGGCCCCACCACCGCAGATCCAACAGCAATCTTATGACATGATGCGATCTTCAGCCGTGACACACAGCCCAACGTTCATAGCTGTCCCTAGTAGTAACCTGATACAAGCTTCCCATCCCATGGCTAATGGACAGGGGTATACAATGCGCCTCAGTGACCACACCCAGTCACACCCAGCAAGCCAAAACACTTCTTCAGTAGGGTACTCTACTGTTGGACAGAGTGTAATGACAACTTCACCCTCTTATGCCTCACGTGAGTATCTATGTATCTATCTGCTTCCCTGCTGCCAACCTACAGATTTATATTGTATTTTCTCTTTTTATACTAGTAATAGGTAGTCAAACTTACTGAAGATACATGTACATAATTGTTATAACCAGTTATATATTGAAGGGCTTTGTGCAAAAAGGGCGTATATCGCTTTTTTAGCGGATTTTCATTTTTTTCTGCAGGATCAAGCTAATTTTTGGCAGACTGACTTGTGTTGACATGAAAAACATTGTTCCGTAATTGATTTTGTTGGTTTGCGCTTTGTTTTCGAGAAATAACGTATGCAAAAAAACTCAGTCTTCTAAGCGCCATCTTTTGGAGATCTTGAAGACTGTTGAGAGTGTGCGAAGTCAAAATCAAATCTCACAGAATCTTAGCTGCACTTTCTTTTGAGTCAAGGGAAAATAGCACACGAGCGGAAATCTGGGAACGGATTGTTTACATCGGTTATTGTGACGTGAAACACAACACGTGAATTGATCGAGCGTCAAAAGGAAATAGTGCATGCTGCCTTAGAGCTCTGTCAACTAATATTTTAAGCCTTGTTTTAAAGTACCTTGCATGCCTGCCTGGTGGTTGAGAGGCATCACAAAGCCTTGATAAACCCGTAAGTCACCAGCACGTTTTAAAGAACCAAAATGTGCTCTGATGTTCAAGCGAGGATATACTCATGTTATCCTTGCTTGAAGTCAGGTCGATCCAGGCAGCAAAGTCCAAGAGCAGTTCTTGCCCAAATGCTTCTTGTGAGTTGTGGCTCATTTGCCAAGCGTTGCTGGTGTCAAAATTTGGAAAGCGAGAACTGGTTTTAGACTTCTAAAATGTCTTGCATCAATGGCAATGTGGTTGTGTATGCACAAGGCGAAAGGAGCCTTCCCAAGCATGCATAGCGATCGCGCTCAGTGGACGTTTCATTGGTTTGGTGGCCTGGTAAACAGCAACATACCGTAAGAGGAAGTGGATTTTTGGAAGTTATTGACACAGGGATTCACACAGATAATGCACAACAAGTAGCAATCGATTATAACATAAATTTTATTTCAAATCGGCATGATTTGCAGTGTTTCGAACTTCTGGGATCAGGGGACAGAACCCTAACCTTGAAGGCTTCAAAAAGTCAACATTTTGCTCTGCCGTAAGTCAAAAGAGCATCTCTGCAATCGCTTATTGTCGTAGACTGTGAGCGGTCCCTCTTTTGCTCGACAATTCGTAGAGAAAAACGGAAGGAAGAACGGAAATCAACATGAGCGTGCGAGCGTGATATGCGAAGCCACGAGCCGTAAGTAGCGCAGGCGTCGGACACGGCTCGCGGCTTTTATGAAACAAAAGGTGTCTTTTGTTCTTTTGTTTTTCAAAGACTGAGTTTTTTGCATACGTTATTTCTTGAAAACGAAGCGTAAACCAACAAAATCAATTACGGAACAATGTTTTTCATGTCAACACAAGTCAGTCTGCCAAAAATTAGCTTGATCCTGCAGAAAAAAATGAAAATCCGCTAAAAAAGCGATATACACCCTTTTTGCACGAAGCCCTTCAATTACAACTTACAAATTATCTGAATAGTCCATCGTTTGCAAATCATTTCAATTGATCAACTAAATTGCTAAGAAAAACATGAAAGAAGGATTTTTTTATTACAGTGTAGGTGTTTGTTTTTCTAATTTTATGTTTATTTCTATGTGTTCAGGTAGCCCAATACAGTATCAGCGAGTCATTACCAGTGGTAAGTATTGTTTGTTTTTTGTACTATTTGAGTACTGTAAATGACTACGCTATAGCAATATCACATTGTGCAAGTGAATATATGAAAAGATCATATATTTGAACTGTGGGAAAAATGTAAACACATGAATGAACATCACAGTTACATGTATATATACAACATATCTATAAGTAGCTGGGGAATTACCGGTAAAGCCTGAGAAAGAAAATTAAAGCTTGAATTGGATTCGAACCCATGACCACTGCAATACTTGGTGCAGTGTTCTACCAACTGAGCTATCAAGTGGGTGCTGGTCACATCAGGGTGTTAGCCAGATGGGTGTCCAGGCTTCCTGTGGATGGCCACTTCGTCTTATAAAGTGCTTATTTGAGCAGGCGCTATAGCACATTTTGGATGGCCACTTTTCAAATTCTGGCTAAACGTCTGGGTCACATTGATCAATCATGTCTATACATCTTTCCTGTAGTTCAAATATACGATTGTTCGTACATTCACTTGCATTCTTCACCATCCCAGTTGGCTTGATAGCTAGTTTCCCACACAATCGTTAATAGTTGTGTGCCAAATTGCCAAACTGCAAATTGAAAATGTTTTGTATTTACACAGCTGTTTACACTTTACTTGTGAGTTGAAATTTGCCCCCCTCAAATATGACTGCAATTAGTAAAAATACATGCAGAAGATTTGCTGAACACGAGTGTAAACACCTGGGGGTTAAACGCAAGTCTAATCTTTTTGTCTTACAGGAGGTGACGTTGGTCAGGCTACCTCTCCCCCTGCTGCCAACCCTGCCCCTGGATATGTCCTTCCCCCAGTGAGTACACTCACAAGAGGCCAGATCCCAGCAGACATGACTGGCCAGTTCCCCCCAGCAAGTCACGCTCAAGTTCAGCCACCATACCCTGACCAGTGGATTCCATACGCTCCTCAGGGGTTCATTGGCAGGCCAACAGTGTTCCTTCCTGCTAACTGGTAAGGCTGCTGTCAATTCATGTTTGTTTATGGTTAGTACGCTGGATATCGGATGTATGTAACATATGTTTGAGCCCGGGCTGTAGTATTTGCATTGTATTGGGCAAGACGTTTCACTCTCACAGTGCCTCTATTCACCTACCTGTTAAAACACATTTAAACGCTCCGGTTGAGGGGGGAGGGGCCGTGATAGACTAGCATCCCATTAAAAGGGAGGGGTAGAAATACTCCTACATGTAGTGCCTTCATGACCCCTTAATGCTCTGGAAATCACAATAGCCTCCAGTAGTATGGAACACTTGGTCCATCCCAGACTAATGAGCCACATTGTAGTAGCAGTAGACATACTAGACTTCACCTTACATGTCACCTGCAGTGGAGCTGTATGAGGAGTAAACATTGCTTACCAATGCTGATGATGTGCCTGTCCTGGGAAAGATTTAGCATGACCAATGTCCTGATCCTTACTTTTCCTTATATATTTTTCAGGACTGCTTCAGCCCCACCTCAGTCAAGAATGTCAGGCACAAAACTAAGCACCACTGCATAAGTTAAAATTAAGGTGGCACTCTATCATCATTGTCGTCTTACCATCACTGAGAATCCAAGCATGGAGTGGTATTGATATAGCCACGAAAACTGAGTTTGTGAATTTCTTGATGTAATCAATCTGTGTACACTTGTTAGATATTAGTAGAAATGTTTTGGATTGAGGTCTAAACACATTTTGGGGGTTCCATGTGATGTGTGATGAACTCCGAGAGCTGGTACTTTTTACAAATTCAAAGAGTTGAACTACATAACTGTATATTTTTGACTTATTTTTGAAGTTTATAGTGTAATCTATTTTTGATACTTGTGTGCAGTATATCTCAGAAAGTGATTGTTTTGGTTGAAAACCAAAAAAAATGAAATGCTGACTTCATAAACAATTTACTAGTTAAAGGATTTACAGTGCCACTACTCTGACCAAGGCCACTTAAGCAATTTTTTTTGCAAATTGACCACTGGCATTTTAAAGTTGATTTCCAGTCTGTACTGCACAGTCTCAGCACCCTAATGTTTACAAACATTGTAAGTTGTGACTCGATGGAATGCAAATCGATGTTATTTGTTACGAGCCACATACCTTATCTTTGAGGCCGTTCAAATTCTTTTTCAACAGCTTCGTTGATTTTTACAGCTGCCAAGTTGTTTCATCAAGTGATATAAGAAAGAACAAAGCATAAAGCTCCGACCGCTTTGCGTCCATAATGGGGGTTGTTTTGAAACTTTGAATTACTTCATGTAAGTAGTTGCAAAATGTTTATATTTTGTGATGTCTTACATGAAACAAAACAAAAACGCAAACATAATCATGAGAGTGCGCAGTACAGACTGGAAATCATCTTTAAAAGTATTATAATAGTTACTTATCAAATTGACCACAGATCTGTTGCCTTTCTAATGTGTGGCTTGATTACATGGATAATTTTGGGAAAAGCATTGTTAATCTCCATGATTTTTGTTTGTTAAATTTGTAGAAAATTTTGTCGGGTGGCCTTGGTTGGAGTAGTCGCACTATCAATTCTCTTAAATCACAAATGAAAATAATTTCATGCAAATAGTCTTTGACAAGTTATGGAACTTAATTAATCTGCAAGAATTGATGTTAATCCTAGATTATCTCAATCCTTCTGGACTCTAGCAGTCTAAATGATAGCTTGTCCACACCAAGCTTAAATGAATTCATTTTTAATTGAATTCTCTACATGATCACGGTTCTGGTGTAAAATCAGTTTATTCCTTGCTAATGCAATGTGTTTCCCGTGTTGTACACTTGCACTGGCAACTGCTGTACATTGTGGCTTGTTGTGACAACAAAATCTTTACGGGGAAATTAACATACACGTTCAGTGTATGTGTGTATAGGTAGGTAGGCACTTGTGAACTTAGATGTTGTAATTTACTAGAGTATCAAATTACTTTAAAGAGGTTCTGTCACCACTCATTTCTTGAGGTTTTAGTTGGAGAGTACAACAGGAAAAAACTCTCAACAGCTCAACACTTGGCAATGAACACGGGCAGGTGCAAGAAGAAATTAATTCTTCCCTCATGACCTTACTGGCCAGTAAGCAGCTTGCAGGATGAACAGATGTATACACATGTACCTTAGGGACAAAAGTGTATTCAGTTCTAGGAAACTCGGTTTTTAAACTTTCGATCTTGGAAAGAAAATTGAAATTGGTGCTATTTATTGCCAAAATACGAGCGTGTTTAAAACACGAAATGGCGAAATGACGAAATGTCACTCCAGCTAGCCTAAACAGCACTTCGGTTAGCCGAAATAGCACTTCGGTTAGCTTAAATGGCGCTTCGGTTAGCCTAAATAGTTCTTCGGTTAGCCTAAATAGCGCTTCGGTTAGCCTAAATATCGCTGACTTGAAGGCGGTTAGCTCTCAATAATTGTATGGGTTAACCGTATCCCACATTGTTAAGTGCCATTCCGTCATTTCGATATTCGTGTTTTAAACACGCCCTCAAAATACATGCTGTGTTATTTTGAATTTTTACCGACTTGAAAACCTTGAAATGAAAGTTTTGTGATATGACCCCTTTGAGGAAACAAGGTAGTTGTAATAGTCACACTTCTATTGTCAGACGTGTTACGATTCAGTAGAAAGAGCCCAGGATGGATAGAACGAGTTGAAGTGTTAAATATTGAAACGTTTGTCATACATTCATCATAAGTGACAAGCTTTTTCTTGTTGATCCTAATCATAGTTTATCATAGTTAGTCCCCTCCATTAACTATGTCCTAATGTAGATCCGATAGTCTGAAGGTGCGTTTCTTCAATAAATTATAAGGTTGGATTCTTAACTCTCGATAAATCGGAAAAAGGATTTTGCGTTTCTTTACTAAACAGATTAATCGAAGATCACTCGGTCCGTGTCCAGAGTGGAGTCTTCGGTTCCTTTGACACACCATGATCCGAGTGATCTTGGATCTTCGAATTTATCGAGACTTAATTATCCAATCTTAGATTTTATCAAAGAAACGCACCCCGAGTTACTAGGGAGTGGTTAGAATACACAGCTTGCAATAGATCGCTTGCAACTGACGTCATCGCCGCCATGTTGGATGACTTATTGTTCCTGTCAAGTTCCTGTCATCCAACATGGCCACCAAGGTCTTGGTCATTTGAATCTCTCGGGAATGGATGCAAACCACCCATACGACTGTAACATTGAACACTTTTCCTCCTTAAGTCTTGAGTCTTATAAATTTCATACCTTGGAATCTGCGAGTGCAGACCTCCCAGGTTAGACCATTGAAATGAAACCTATATGGAAGTACATTCAGCTTTCAATAGTTTCCAGTTGTTTTCGAAACACAGGACACTATGGACTCTAAGGAGGTACAGAGTTGAAGACTGGAGTCTGGTCATGAGTTTAATTATGAGAGGTGGCACGGGAGTCTTTCACTGGGTGGGTTGGGTAATTTCGTACATTTCTAATACCTCGTGGTACAAATATTATTTTTTCTATATATAAGACTTATATATACGCGTGTTAAATATTTGGCCATTTGTACATATTTACATCTGTTCGTAGAGGAGGAATACCTTCTAAATGTTTCCTCGCCTAAATATGTTGCTCCAAGGGCAATGTGCAATGGATCAGGGAAAATTGGACTGGCCAAAGAATGAAGAGGCAGTGCTCAAGTTAATAATGGCTGGCAAGGAAAGAAGTAGTGAAACGTCGAGAAGTACTCCCTTTAAGTTTTCTAGAGTATTTTGTATAATTATTTTTATCGAAATGCAGTTCTGTACGACACGATATAAAATAGTCCTTGCATTTTCGTCGGAATATCAGACGAAATTTCTATGTCAATCACTTAGCTTACCATAATCTGTGTATTTTTGTGTAAATTACGCGGCGATGTTACCTCATCCACTAACTGTACTACCCAATCCTCTGAAACAAATCGAACAGACCAGAATTTTACATACATTTTACTGTTAGTCATTTATCGCGATAGTTTCAGTGTATACAAAAGTATCTCGATCTATTAGATATTTTTTTTAGAAAACAATATCCGTAGCGTATTTTTATAAGTTAAAACGATGTTTCTAATCTTTTGTATAACTACGGAGATATTTTTCTACTTTAAGAGATGTAGAAAGATCTAGAAAGAATTTTTGTAGACACAGACCAAAGCAGTATTTTTCTCATGATTAATATAATGAGATCTGTTGTACGTGTATGTACTATTTAAGCACCGCGGTATGTATTTAAAGGGTACATTTAGTCGGTTTGTCAATAATAAAGTGTTAACCTCTGTTTGTACATTGAGTGTGTTGTTAAGGTGCTTATTACATCGCAAAAGAAGTATCACTGTGTTCTTTTGTGCACTATGGCTGATCTGCAAGGCTTTGCTAACCACCCTAGTGATCAGAAAAAGGAAATTTCTGAAAAAAGTCATTTCTTGCATTAAAATATTGGAGGCGTTAAACAAGGTAGACTTCGATCTTACAGTAATAGCCATTTTAATAAAAAATCGAGAGTACGAAGCAAACTGAAGAATTCTCCGAGTGCATACATCGCCAGCTTGAAATAGCCCGCTTAAAAAACTCGCGCCACTTTTTACTCCAATAAGAAGTTCGTTTTCCCGCGCTTTGCGTCAGCTACTAGTACATCTTATTACTAAGAGTAATGATTGACCGTAGGCGAATTGTCTGTTTCCTTAGTGATTGGCTCGAGTGATTACTTTGGTTTTGGATTTACGACAAACAATTGAAAGCGCAAAGACGATGAAAAAATTGTTCTATACTACTATGAAGTCTTGCAGTCTTTTTAGCCTCATACGCACTCTTTGAGCTCTTTGACCCTTCTTTGGGCTCGTGACAAACCCAAAGAGCGTCTGACTAGGAGGCTACGGGCCTTTTAACTTCTCAGTGTTCTAGTCTAATCCATGTTAGAGTTATTTCTTAAAATACTTCAAGTTTAGATCTACTAAAACGTCTCAAATATATCCGCATAGAGGACATTTGAAACCAAATTAAACTTCGTTCTCAGTCTCAAACTGCCAGTTCTTACACATAGTTTCTAATATTGGTTCTGAAAATTATATGGCATTGCATCGCAAGACCATACTTCCATGATAATTTCAGTCAGGTTAGATTTTCAGTGTCCGCTCTTTGGATATTACTGCCGGATAATAGCAGTTGTCTATCTTTCTCTAAACTGATGCCACTAATGGTGACTAATTTGCAAGCAATTTATAAAGTGCATCATGTATCAAACAAAACTGACAAAATTTGATCAACTGCCATGAGACAGAAATCAAAATGACCACAAGAAATATCACAGGAACTGTTCCCAGTATGACGATTTCAACGACATGTAACACAGTCATACAAACTCGTTCCTGTTCCGAGAGAAGCTCGCCATTCATGCCAAGCGTAGCTTCAGCCATGTTGATGACCGCCAAAACAAGCAAAGCGGTCAACGAGGCCGTTTCTGCATAATTGACACGTGGGTCTTGAAATGGCTTTTTCCATATATGGTGCACAAGAATAGCAGCGCACGTGACACTCAAGCAAACCATCCGAACGAAAGGAAAAACGATGAAAGTGTGGAGGCAGATTAGGACCAAACGCCGGCCAATTAAAACGCTTTCCCAGTACACGGCTCCAGGACCCTGGCCATCGCTACTTTTCCTGAAAGGACCGTAAACAACATCGTCTGTCAAAAGGTGCTCAACTTCAGTCGACAGATCATTAGATAGCAAAGGTGACAGTTCGTCGTTCACACGTTGGTTTTCCGTTATGTTAAGGGAGCTCTTCTTGCACGTAACCATCCAAAGAACAGCGAACGGCAATGGAAAGACACAAGCATACAAGAATTGCTTTGTAGATATGATTTTGCCGTTTAGCAGACTTGATCCAAGGTACAAAACAAAAATAAAAGGGATAATGTAAACAGCCAGAAAAAGTCCACACATTTTTTGCCACCATTGCCAACAATGGATGTTTCCATCGTAGAAGAAGCGAGAAGTTGACTGGATTTCCACACAGTTCAAGGTCTTAAGTGCTGCGCTTGCTAGTGCTGAATAGCCAAGCAGCAAACATTCTGTGGTAGCTCCAAAGTACTGGCCAGAGGAAGGCACGGTCGGAGACTGTTTCCGAAATTTCCTGACAGCTCCATGCAAGAGAAAAATGACCAGGACACCTGATAACACGGCAAAGACCTGAGAGGCATGCAAGAATATCTTTGAAGGCACTGTGAGTCCGCGAAATGGACAAACCAGGCCGTCGTTTGAATTGATTGCTTTAAAGTCGAACCAGCCAATGATTGGAGACAGCAAGTAACTGTATGCCAAATGCATCTCAATGTTCTCAGAGACGAACACTAAATTAGCGACCTGGTAAAAGTAGAAAAGTACTTTTATGTATCCACCGCCTTTTGAAGACGAGTCGGATCCAAGATGGCCATCTGGGCCTGGCTTTCCCCAAGGTGACAGTCGTTTGATCAGCCGTATGATTGGATTTTTCCACAGAAGGAACAAAGCGAACGCCAAGCTGTAGAACAACGCAACGGGCCAGAACCAATAGTCCGTGCAAAAGGCGTTGGCTCGACACTGCGGGGAGAATAGAGTTTCTGTAAAACCGGGCTTACATTTACCACAGAGGAACCCAGTACGGTTTCCGGAGCAACCGTTGGACAAATAATGCTTGTTGTCATACGGACAGCTGATGTTTTTAGTAGGACAACAATAACCGATTGGACAATTTTGAAAGTTGATAGATCCATCGTCTGGTAACAAAGGGAAGCCCCAAAATACTGGTTTTGCAGCAATACCACTTGAACAGTTTCCACCAAATGGGCAAGGCAGACAGGTTTTTGCAAATGGCTTTACACTGTAGAATCCTGTGGAACATGTCTTACAACTGATGATAAAGGACTGTGACATAGCCTTATATAAACCGTTTGGGCAGGCATTATTTGAAATGAAGTGAGTGTGGGAGAACTTTGTCCAGGCCCTTAGCGTCCCCACAGGGCATTGAATGACCGAGGAATTGTCAACATATGCAGTACTTGAGCCCGTGACCATGATATAGGCGTCAATGTCCTGAACTGTGTCAACTGTGAGAGTCGTGCTTTTCAGATTTATGGGTCCTGAACTTGCATAATATATGAATCCTCGAAAACCAGCAGAAATCATTAATTTGGGGTAAAGAAGACGAGTAGTGTTCTTTTGCCAATTTTGTGTGTGCTCAAAAGACGTGTTGACTAATTCAAGACTGGTAGAACTCTCTGCAATAAAAACTGTATACGCTGCAAAATTGTCAACAAATTGGCAATTGCTTAGAATATTGTGCCCATTTTCCACTCTCATCACTGAAGTATCCGGGTTGTTTTTACGGAACGCAACTTTGATAAATCGAACCAGGTTGCCGTAATTCCATTTTGGAATTTTACATGCACGGAGATCTTTTTCATCGGGCGGTAAACTAAACAACAAAATGGTACCTTGCACTGTATTGTTTTCAAAAATGGTGTCTTGCATCGCTATTTGGTTTCCTTGTCCTGTAGTGTAGAGGAAAAACAAGGCCGAGTTACCGAGACCAGAATTTACAAACGAATTTGCAGTAAAGAAAACGCGTTTTGTCTGCAGAAAGGCGTTTGCTTTCGCCTTAATCTCCATGGAAAATAGTTCATTGCTTTCAAAGTGAGAGTCTTGTAAGACAAAAGTTGAGTTAGTTGCCAGTTGAACATAAATTCCTCCACCTTTGTTGTTCTTATAGTGCAAGCCACTCATGTTCATCCGTGAGAGATAAAAAGCTGTCACTAGGAAATGGACTGGTTGTCCCTCCAATGTGTTATTATCGGCTCTTGGCTTTGCCACATTTTCAGAAATGATCGTATCGATAAGGGTGAAGTCGAGTTGATAGGAGACAATACTGATGGTATTCCAGTCGTATGTAGAATTTTCATCCTGCGAATTCGCATGGAAGGTGCAATTAATAATCGTAAGTTCTAGAAAATACCCTTCCGTGTGCAGAGTTGAAGTCCCCATGGCCACCTTGTTATACATAAACGAGACATTTTCCAAATAAACTTTTAGGTGACCCTGTTGTACAGATAATGACAGAGTTCCACCCTCCGGAACATCTTCAATAAAGTCTGGATCGTGTAAAATATTTCTCATGAACAAGACATTTCGAATAAGAACCGAACCTGCTTCTAGTGTAACCGCTATCACGTAGATCGCTGATCCCTCGTTTCTGGCGCTGTTTTCAACAAATGTGCAGTCTTCGATGTGTAGAAAAAACTCGTGTATACTTTCAACCAGCATGGCACCACCCTGCAACGGGGAACTGTTATTGATGAAATCCGACTTTGTTATGGAAATGTTCACGATGCTAACATTTCGGTTTACAGTGATCGCTCCTCCAGCATTATGACGAAACCTTGTTTCACTAATATACACTGAACTGCTGCCCCTTGTTGATTGCTTTTTGACATAGTTTGTAGAGTAGGGCTGAGAAATAAAGCTCACCGCGTCCTTTTGAATAGTACCTCTACTCTTCTGGCGACCTTTCACCGTTTGCCCGTTTGCAGAATTAACAGAAATTGTCTGGATGTGAAGACATCCTCCGGAGGGCGCCACGTTGTAAATGAATGAGATGTTGGTTAATGTCATAGACAAGGTATATTCCTTGTGCTGCCTTGTTACCAATACCATAAATACGGCCACATCAACCATATAAAGGCTTTCCAACGTGGCGTTATTGTTGATGAACGTCGTGTCGTGAACTTCAATTCGAGGGCTTTTCCCGGCAACACAGATACACGACAAAGCGTTGTTACTGAAAACCGACTTCTTTATTGTCAAAGAGAAACGTTCCTGGAAAGTCTCAAAATTGACTACTGCCGTTGCGTTCGGGAAAGGCATCACATTTGTGAAGAGACATCTGTTGACGTGCAGCGAACAATTTCGAGCAGTAACAGAGGTATTAAATAACGTGAGCCCCGTCAACTGTATAATTACCGTCCCGGATACTGCGTTGCTCCCATCAAAAACTATTTGCCTCGAGGAAGAACAGTTAATGAATACCTCGGCATCGCCAAATCTCTTCAGAGACAAGCTTTTATCGACGTAGAGTCCAGCTGTATGTGATGTCGTCGGCAAGCAGGGATATGGATCACGTGACGTGTCAGTGCCATCGATGTAGATGGTGTCGTTCCACTGCGCCTGTACAAGGGCAAGGCCAATCATTTTGCAGGCAGTGTGAATCGTCTCACCGCAAAAAGTGAAGTTGTTTCCATAGTGGCGGGAAACATAGATTTCTTTAGAGGAAACAGACACTGCGAAAATATTTCAAAACAATTAAGTGAGTTTTACGCCAAATATAAAGGTTCTACAATGTACAGTCGAACTTCTGCACAACGACCACCTTGGCGGTCATAGAAGAGGTAGGGGTATAAATATGACACCTTTTCGGGGATTGAGCATTTCTATGCATTTAAATAAGCATTTAAATGCTTATTGCCTGATTTCATACCGTGAAGGACTAGGGACGAGTCTGTAAATTATGGGATTAGCAACTATTGATCCACATAGTCAGAAAGAGCACACCGAGATTCACAAAATCCCCAAGTTTGGTGTTAATCGGGCTAATTTTCACTGAGATAGAGGCATTTAAAAACAAAAAAAATTTACAAAGAAATGTATTAAAATCCGGACAAATCCGGACAAATCCGGACAAATGTCCGGATTTGTCCGCATTTCCATACATTTCTTTGTAAATTTTTTTTGTTTTTAAATGCCTCTATCTCAGTGAAAATTAGCCCGATTAACACCAAACTTGGGGATTTTGTGAATCTCGGTGTGCTCTTTCTGACTATGTGGATCAATAGTTGCTAATCCCATAATTTACAGACTCGTACCTAGTCCTTCACGGTATGAAATCAGGCAATTGTAGCATGTAAATACGTTACACCATCAAAATATATCAATAAAACAGAAATCAAACAGATGTATATATGGATCAATGTTCGTCACCTTTTACAATAAAACATTGGGGTATTTTATGCACCGTTCGTTCGTTGTTTAACAGGCCGTTGTCGTCACGCAGCCTTACCTTCCAGCGTCACGCTAAAGGTCACACTAAACCGACTCAGGATCCGTCGAAAACGGTTTTCAGGCTCGCTATAATACTAGTACGTTACATAAATTCTGTTGGCCTATTGTTTGGTAAGAAGTTGAAATTATGTGACGACATTTCCGAATAGAATACGTATTGGTTCGTATTCCTAATACATCTGACTGTTTTTTTAGCTTAGCCAGTTTAGTATTGATTGTCACACGATTACATACATGATTACGTAATAATAATAGTAACAGAGCGAAGACGACTAGATAAGACTCGTATCTGTCGCAAAAATGATTAATTGTGCTGTTAAAGTTGTAAAATCAGGAAGAAAATCATGGACAATGGGATCATAGCTTTCCTCCTTGTCAGTGCAGATTTGACCCTGTTCATGTTAAAGCTTTCAGATTGAAGGTACCTGAATGTCTGAGTTTGTTCTCAACCTTTCAATTTTTATTATAAACTTGTTTTGTTGGTCAAGTAAATATACAACTGTCTAGTACTAAACACTGAACGCGTATCAGCAGCTCGTCAGATTACGCATATTATTTCGCTGCTGCAGGTTAGGAAGAAAACCGGAAGCGACCGGAAGTGCAACGAACTGAATACATATTCACCGGAAGATTTTCTAGTCTTGCCATTGATATGTAAATTCCAGATTAATATGTTTCATAACACGGGGTCGATCGTGGAAAGTACGATACTGAGAAGTTTGTCGAGGAAGTATTAGTCAAATACAGACTACACTAACAGACCGTAAAGTGACTTACTTCCCTTTAAACTGGATGTATACGGATTTCATAGTCACTTACCTCTGCTAATGCCCCACAGACTCAAAGTTAGTACAATGTTGATGAATGAATTCATTGGTAAAGTTAAGGACAATCAGAAGCATCAAGCAAGTCTAGTTGAAAACCGGAATACAGTCCAGATTCATTGCATGATTCGAGTTTCTCGCTTCAAAGTGGTTTCGCTTTCTGGTGTTCACTCGGGAGTCCGGGATCTGGGGACGAGGTCAATTGTCGATCACGCAAGCTTCCGCGTGACGCCGTTTCTTCAATGGGTACCATCCAGAAAAATAAGCAGCAACAACTATGTCTAGATACCTCTTTTTAGATGCACCGAAAGACATTCTTGTGTCAGTAGTTAGAGAGTTGTAGCGGACCTCTGTCTAATGTTGTTTCATGCGATACCTGGTAGTTAATGTCGATAACTTAAGTTACCTTGAGAGAGGAGGCAGCCATGACTAATACTAGAATTCAACGACAATATCATAGAGAGCTAGAACAGTAGAAGAAAACTGCATCGTGGCGTGTGTTTCACTTTATTTACTGGTCGACAATGTGATGTGCAGGAAAGATTTGGGCTGTACATGTTTTTCTATTCTGAACCCCACTTGACCTTGTCTGAGGAATTTGTCAGATGGAATTAACAATTCTTCTAAGGAAATCTTTCTGAAGCCTTCGATGCGAATAGAACATTCGTTGTTAACAGCCAGTTGATACAAACGCTGTATGGTGTGGATGATGTAAACGAAGTGAAGGTATGAAAAGGAGGGAAAATTTGTGACGCGGTGTTCATTTCTTAAATACAATGATGCAAGAGACCGCAAACGAAAATGCTACTAGCTGGTGTACATAAGGACTGATCTGAATCAGGTCTGATCAGCCAAAAGATCTGACAAACCAAACATAGGAACATATCAATTAATATGTTGAGAGCGAGTGACTCATCGAGTGACTCAAAACTCAAGACTCATCTCGTTCATGTGGTGGATCCAGACATTAAGCTACAGAAAAACCGTTTTTGTAGAAATATCTCGTGCCATTTGCGCACTACTAACTCATGAGCTGCTTCAAAACTCAAGACTCATCTCGTTCGTAACTAGCCAGTGGTGGATCCAGACATTAAGCTACAGAAGAACCGTTTTTGTTTTACTTACCCAGTGACTTTTCTTCCTTCTGTCATTTCTTCTTTTTTACCCAAAATAAAGGGGGCGGAGCCCCTCCGCTAGATTCGCCACTGCTAGCCACCATTACACTGAAAATTATGCACTCTAAAACAACCCAAAGTATGCAAGTAACTGCCACACTCCCCTTCAAACCGGACTAAAAATCACAAACCGGCAACATACACGTCAATCTTTATTTTCAATTACCAAAGTCCCTCAACCTCGTTCCCAGGGTCTCTCATCTTACCGCCTAAGGCGGTAAGATGAGAGACCCTGGGAACGAGGTTGCAAAGTCCCTATGTTTATACAATAAAACGTCCAAGACTTCATATACCTCACTCAACTTATCTTGTTCCTTTTTCTTCTACTACAATTCGTGCTGGCTATTAATGTGAAAAAGCGAAAACCCTAATAACATTGAAAAGAAATGATTTAGTTTCATTTAAAACCTATTTTCTCGTTCCAGTAGTAAACAAGAACCATTCCAATTGTAAAATTGTCACAGAATAATATCTTTTTGTTCCGTTGACCAAATTAATTGTAGTCTCTTCGCTCTTCACATTGAAACTTATCAATGGCTACTGAAATTCACGACACGCTCGGAACACGTATTACGGACTCTGCGGCAACATTTAGATTTAAATACAACACGCAAACGATTTGAACCTGGCCGCAACCTCTTCAAATTCCCAGTAGCACATTCCGCGCCCCTAAAATATAATTGTTCCTATCATAGAAGCCACACTGATCAACTTTTTTTTCATTTACATCTTAAACCTAGTAGTAGAGCGGCTAAGACTCATTTAATTCAAAATCTTATGTCATGGGAAAAGCTAAACCCTTCATCGCATGCTCGTAGTTACATGCCAAACACTATCTTTCTCTGACTGATTATCCAATTGCCTATGATTATCAAACCCGCCCACAAAATCCTCTGCGTAACCCACCATAGAAGACGTCGAAATAAGCCCAATATATGAATACGTCCTCCTCTCTTATGGAAGAATAAATATGGCCGTTCTGAACTATATCGGGGTCAGATCTTCTCATATACCATTTACCTTTACAACAAGAAATTTGATTGGCTGTTTATAGTAGATTGATTGGTGTGACATACATACATCTCTCACTGACTCACTTACCCATTGACCGGTCCATAACACCCGCGCGCCGACTAAGAGGTTATTTTTTTTTACAAAAAAACAACTCAACAAATAAAGAAGCATCGATTGTACTCTGTTCTGTTGTAATGCACTTAGGATGTGGTAGAGCACTCAAGAAGAAGGAAGAAACACTCGACTACGTCTCTTGTTTCCCCCCTAGACTTCTTTCGTGCTCTACCGCTTCCTGCGTGCTTTAAAAAAGAACAAAGCACAGTCGAGGATTCTTTATTTGTAAAATACAAGACACTCTTGCAGTTTTACGTCAGTTTGCAGTATGTTCTCCCAGAATTAATTTGCGTCCACTTTGCCCAAAACAATGTTGCTTTGATGTTGATAAAACGTTCGATATTGTTTTGGTGACAGTTGAAAATTGTCATTACCAAATCGAGAACTATATTTAAAAAGAGACGGTAATTAATAAATGAGATCAGCAACTAACTTGGGAAAGAACTTGTGGGAAGACAAATCACAGGATTGCGGCTTTCCGAATTTCCGATGATAATTTTGACAGAGTATGCTGGCTGTCTTATCGACGGAAATGTATGTTGAATTGAAGTTGAAAGATGCCATTGAAATGAACTTTAAAAGACGTGTTAATTGAGGTTTGTTGTTGGAACCTACGTGACAATTTTTATTTCCCATTCTCAACAAAGGGCCAAGACCTATTTACTTTGTGCGTGTACAATTTGGTTTTGCGAAAACTTGCACGCAACTTTATTCTATTGTTCTAATTCGAGTTAAAACTGATTCTACGCCATGAACATTGATGATCATTACGATATTACGTACCAACGCTTTCCCAGAAGAAATTAACACCTTTCACTGAATTTTGCCGACAGTTTGAAAAATCCAGCATCACTGAAACGACACAAATAGACAATCAGACAAGGAAATCAAATTCAAATACTCATGTCAGCTGTATTTTGAACTTATTAATAAATTGATCCTAAGGATCAGATTCGTAAATAGCACGTCTTTAGATTCTAACTCAAAGCAATTTATATTTCATTATTATTCAGAATTTTGAGACAGCTGGTAGTTTGGCGATCAAAATTGAAGATGAAATACAGTCGCATTATTTCTTTTACATTTCCGTTTCGCTCAGACCTCAAAAGAAATGCTCCTTAATTTACATAACCTGGAAAGAAGGTGATAAAAGCGACTTATTTGAAAGGGGTGTTCAATTCAAATAACATACTTGTGAGTGCTAGCCATCTGACTGGTTGTGGAAAATTAGGGTTTTGTTGTGTTAAAAGCTCTATCACGCTCAAACTTGAAAGCTACAGTATATAACGACCCTATTAAGTGGCCTTCCATCTAGTAAGTGGTCAGTTTTCAAAGTCCCGACTTTTCGCTCATACAAACGCTGTTACCTGTATTAAGCGGCCAGCTCCCGCTAAGCGGCAGCCGCCACACGGTAGCGGTTCTATTTTTGTCTTTCTTTGTTATTTTTATCTGTATTAAGCGGCCACCCTTGAAGCCACATGTCACTTTATGCGGTACTTTATTGAGTTTAAAATTCGATCCATCGTCACTATAAAGAACCAACATGTACAAAGATACTGTAAGCTGATAATCGGCCGTTTAATGTCGTTAACGCTTTCCAGATGACCGCAATGTGCTGAAGGACAGTACCATAGTAAGTATTTTTAGTGATCCTGTACGCTTAAAAGCGGCCACCTGTAAAAAGCGGCCAGTTCCTCCTTAACTCTCGAGGTTGACCGTCATATACAGGTTCGACTGCATATACTTTTCCTTTCTTTGATCTCCGTCTTTGTACTTGGTTTGATCGAATATCAGTACTAGTGCCCTATTTTAAGTGTTACGTACCGAAGAAGCAAAGTATCTTGGTAGCTATCTACTCCAAGAGCTGCTAAGAAAGCTTGTTTGAAGGCTAGACAGACATTTCCTCGTTTCATTGCTTCTGCCAGATGACAGATTCTATAGCTCACGAATTCAGTTATTTACACCATTACAGGGAATTAGTGGTACTAAAATTGCTGTTTCGCTATGAAATCTAAGGGTCTACACTGCTTAAAGACCCCAGTAAAAGACATTGGATTTTCGGTTGCAGACGGTGTAATTGCTCTTTGATAATTGCAGACTAACGATAACCTTATCTGACATTAATGAGACAGCAAGCATATTTTATGTTTCCGGATAACATTTGTCAAAACTTTCAGGAACGATTTTAATTTGCACATGTAGTGCTTAAGTACGAAGTATTGGAATACAACCGTGATCCATTTGGTGCTTACTACGAACCCCAAAGGCCACCAATTTGCTGAAAATAATAATTAAAAGAGGATTAACTCAAAGTGGTTACAAATGAGACGTAAGCAGACAGGAAAACGAGCTTAGTCTACTCTTTTGGCTTTATTGCCCTCTAAGAATCATTAACGACCCCTTAATTGCTAAAAATGATCACCACGGGATCTATGTTAGCTCTAACCAACCTATAATAACCTATAATTACGGTAGTAATGATTTTATAAAATCATGATTAATTAATCCATAAAAATATATTTTCCGGCTAGCACTCAACATAAATGATAGAAAATGGTGACAAATATGTTAGAGCGCTTTAAAAATGCTATTAATGCTATGAAGGCAGTCTGGCGTTTTGGGGATAATCCCTTCATTAGTGTTTGTTTCTCAAAAGGCAGACAATTGTCTGCCATTTGAGAACCAAACGCTGATTTTTTCACCACCATTGTCTATGATTTTAATCCATAATTTACACTTAATTATATAACTGACCCAAACTAAAGTTACCTAACCTTTTTAACATTTAGAAGTTACTGGAGCTTTTTGGTACAATAACAGTAATCTGAAAAGATGGCAATTTTGGAACGCAATGTTTTTATTTTTCTTTGTAGTACATACACTATTTTTTCACGTCTGTTTGTGAACAAGTAATTAGACGCAAACGTTTAGAGGGTTATGGAAGCATTTCGCCATTTATCTCGGCCTCAACAACATGCTACGTGTAAGAAGAGAGGGGAGGGGTAGGGGAGAAGCAGGGGGTAGGGAGGATTAAATAAAAGGTATCCTTGTTGTTTCTTTAGTTGCCACGATCATATGGGGATGTCGATCATAATAAAACATTGCTGATTCCGACTTCGTGCAACGCTAACTGATCAATGTCCACATGTGTGGTCATCTGGGATGGTCTTTCTTAGTGTATTTAAGATTTTTTTCCAGACGATGCAAGTTATGGCCACTGGCTCGTAATTACATGCGCTATTTGACTAAAACCTGCTTGTTTGCAACCTCGAGTAACAGGTAATATGGAACACCACCAGACAGTTGCCCGACCGCACAATGGCACCCCAGGTTGTTGGGCAACTGTTTGAATCTGATTGGTTAATCGCGCGCCCTCCAGCGGTCCTGATTTTCCATCCGGACCCCGAGTACGGACCGCTCGGAAAGAGACTGAAGAGACAGTAATTTATAAATGAGATCAGCAACTAACTTGGGAAAGAACCTGTGGGAAAACAAATCACAGGATTGCGGCTTTCCGAATTTCCAGAGTATGCTGGCTGTCTTATCGACGGAAATGTATGTTGAATTAAAGTTGAAAGAAGCCATTGAAATGAGCTTCAAAAGACGCGTTAATTGAGGTTCGTTGTTGGAACCTGCGTGACAGCTTTTATTTCCCATTCTCAACAAAGGGCCAAGACCTATTTACTTTGTGCGTGTACAATTTGTTTTTGCGAAAAATTGCATGCAACTTTCAGCTAGCGTTCAAATTCGAGTTAAAGCTGATTCTACGCCATGAATATTGATGATCATTGCGATATTACGTACCAACGTTTTCCCAGAAGAAATTAACTCATTTCACTTAACTTTCCCGACAGTTTGAAAACTCCAGCATCACGGAGCCATGCTATGCTCTTAGCACTTTCTCCAGCTTTGAAGCGGTCCGAAATCCCGCTTCATCAACTTTTTACATCTTAAAACAACTTAAAATGTAAAAATTCCTCACAGAGTCAAGCACTATCGCCTTTTGTGCCCGAAATGTCAAACGCACACGTAAGCCAGATTTGGACTGGACGGCTTCAAATGCAATTCAACACAAAAGTTGGTTTCAAAGCCATACCGTAGAGAAAGGCATAACACGTTATTTGCCAGCCTTGGTCGCTCCGTACTGACAAAAACTGTGTCCTCGGTCTTGAGTACGGCCTGTGGTCTCAGGCTTCGAGCCGTACTCAAGGCCTCGGACAACGTTTTCCCCCATACTGACCTCTCGGCTAGCAAATAACATATACGTATTTAACCATAATAATAAAATCATTCCTCCATTATTTGGCTCTCAAAATGCCTCGCCATATTGGCATATATACTTCACCATTGGGACGAGTTGAATTTTCCTAAAATGTATTCTTTCTAATGTTTGCCCCCTAGCAGACCGCACGCCGGGATAATTTGCATTTTAACTTGCAGGGGAATCTTTGTTTACTTCCCCCATTGGCGTACGTGACTCAGTTTCTTATCAAGCTACAGAAATATAAGTTTTGAATGTTATAAGTTCATTCTACGATTAACTGTCACAAGCGATTTGAGCCCGATTTATTGCGTACTTTTTGTTCAAAAATGTTACAAAGAATGCGAGAGCTTATTAGCGCTTTCATCACCCAGAAATTTTGCAGTTTCTGAAAGCCAATTGTTCCTTGAATATAAGACCCAGAGAGCCAAATACTTCAACAATTACTAAAAACTAAAGCCCTTCAAATGTCTGGCTTGTGGCATGATGTCTTCTCTGCGCAAAGTCGAATGTTGTAAATAATGAAGTCAGCAACGGTCGTTCTATAATCTTCTAGTTCATCCTTTAATCAGAGTTGCTTTCGCCTTGATGTAACTTCCATTGTTATCAGTAAGAGCACTGAATGTCGGATTAGTCGCTTGAGGGACGCTGGAACTAGATCAGGTATAGGGCTTACTGTTTTAAAACATCATCCATGATGATTTACGATCACTTTTTGCGGAGATAATTTCCGCAGTAATTTTTTGAGTAAAATATTAAGAAAAATGCTCTTTTATTACGACGAAATTTTGAAGCCGCAACATTTAATGAGGGGGACGAGATGGTTGAAATAAATGTAAATGTAGTCGTATTTTATTGCGAAACATCATATTGTCATTTGTCTGACAAATAAATAAAAATCAGCGATTTTTCTAAAGAAACGATCTTATAAGCACCACGTTACGTGTGTTACTGTAATTGTAGACTTATGCAACAGATGATAGACGATATGGGAATTACTCCTTCGAAATATTTTTTTCTTATAACCTAAATTGTCAAAACGAAAGAAGTATTTGAGTCTGGTTGTAACGAAATGACTGAGGCATATGAGATACTCATCTGATACAGAGCGAAGAAGTTGTGCGTCTAAACAAAAAGTTGTGCTTGTTAAAAGGCGAAATTGCGGCAGCACATGCTGGCTTGCTTATCTTCGGAAACCAATTATTATAAATTAAAACCGAAAGGAGAATAAAGCCATTAAAACCCCGCTTCAATAGACGTGCAAATTGACGTTTTCTTGTTGGATTTCATTCAACAGTCGTTGCTTCCCACGCGTTTTTAAGAAAGAAGTGCTTTTTTTCGTTTGTAATTTTGTCTAGAAACTGCACGAAAACGATATCAAAATAAATTTCCGTTAAGTGCTTTATAGGTGATATTTTTTCAAACTATAAGAAGACTTCCCTCGGGAAATCATTTTACCTTGCACGATTCTGTAGTTACAACAGGAAATGCTACTGCTTCGCGGGAAAAGATAAGACAAGAAAATTAAACCAAATTACAATGATAAATATGTTACGTAAGTCTTACGGGTAAAAGGGTAAATGAAATCAAAAGATTAAATTTAAAAACAGTACGTCGTTAGATTCCCTGTCGACGCAATTTATTTCGTTAGTTTTCAATATCTTAATCCAGTTGAGCCCTCTGGTTGAGCAGATTTTGTATATCGAATAACGCTCAAACTTTACCGGAAATTTGCATACGACGAAGTGAAATGCATGAAAGCACTGTTTTTAAAGGGTTTTTGGAATGCCGATTTCAATGACGATGCAGAATCTATCTGATTGAACAATGAAGAAAATAAATACGTGAATGTTCATGGATGTGTAATTCGCGAATTTTAACCTGATTTGAAATCTGATTTCGATTTCTTTTTGTCCATTTTAATCGAATCTATGTTCTTTAACTCGTTTTCGTTCAAACTTTGCCCTGAAAAAAGGAAAGATTCTGTCGTATGTGCTCTCATACTATATTCTAGCTGGCTTGAAAATAAGATAAACATGTTTAAATTTTTCACCAATAATCAAGAAATATAAATTCCTTACCTAAAATATTTCATAAAATATTAACGAAATTTTGTTTAAAAAGAGCTGACGAGTTTGTTGTAATTTTCGTTCAATTTTGGAAACCATTTAGGCAACGAATATGTCGGTTAAATTTCCACTAGGGTTTCGTGCGCGCCATAGAATTCTCCATCCAGCAGTCGATAATAACCTTTTGTCAATGTGCTTATTTATTCAAAGTAAAACATCAATAGAATTTAGTAATTGCATGCTAATGACAACTCTTATCTACCATGGCTTGATGAGGCATCGGGCATAATTTATTCTAAGTATTTATCAATTTGACATAAAAGCAGGTCGGATTAAGACTTTGCAGTACTTGGGTATGTGAGGTGGTCGGTGTATTAAATCAGGCAGTATTTCCGCAGACAAAACTTTAAGAATACAGCTGGAAGTAAGGTACGTTCTCGAATTTTAAGTTAATGGACTGATTTCTACAGTATCCAAAATTTAGGGTATACATTTTTCGGTCACGGTTAGTCCGAAGAAGTGGAACTCTGCTTCAAAAAGCGCACGCAATATTTCAAGTCGTGTGAGACTAATCCGCGCTATATTTGTTTGGTTTTTATTGAGAACCAATTTGAGTAGTCTTTATTTTTCACAACGCAATACTTCTTTAATGCTAAGCGAAAGCTAAAAGAAGGAGTCGTTCAAATAAATAAATAAATAAATAAATAAATAAATAAGCAAGTAAGTTCTTTAACTGATTTACCTTGATCGGGGAGCTAAGTACTAAGCAAATAGTCGAATTGCTCGAAGTTAATGAAACGGCCGTGATTCTTTTCCTCTCCAACTGTAGCCTCAACAAATGGCATCATTGGCGGCCCGGAGGCAATGTATTTTTAGCTGTCACTTCTAATTAAGAGAAAATGTGCTCACTTACGAAGCTTGCTGTGGTCAGATTAGCCGTATGATAACTCTGATAAGTTTAAGCCTTCTCGCACGATGTATCAAGGTAACCCCACCGAAATTCAGGAAATGAGAAATTTCAAAAAAATTAAAACTAGGTTGGCTTTGTTTGGCTCGTATCGACACAACGCTTCGGGCTATTCAATTTCACTTTGTATTTTCACCGGCCATAACTGAAGGCTGGCGAAAGTACTAATTCATTCATTACTGACTGAAAGTGTGTTTGGCCAGAGTACGACATGTGATTATTAATTGCATTTAAAGGCGAAAAAAAAACGTGGAATATTACATCGCAACCCATATTTTCTGAGCAATTGGTTTTCTAAATGATGATTTTACAAGGCGAAAATTTACCGAGTTATGTTTTCATTTCTGTCGTAATCAAGTCATAATCATGTGCGATACTCATTCAGCCCTTCATCAAGAAGTTACGAGTTTTGCAATAGACCGATTTCACCTCTTTTCTGCCATGAATATTAGAATATAACTTGTGGGATACGCTCATTTCGGTAAAATCAAAATCTCTCTTTGCTTTTGAGTTAAAATATTACCGGGAAATCAGATCTATTTGGATTTTCATTTAAGACAGGCTCTGTTGATAAATTATCGTTCGGGCATATGTAGATTTTTATTTATAATTTAATCGTAATCTTGGGATAAAAGTTCGAAGTACGTATTGAAGACAATTTTTTCGGTTATTGACCCCGGTAAATAAAATGGCCCACCAAAATACTGATAAAAGCACAGCGAAAAAAACTGTTATCAGTGATATGTTAGAGGCCATACATTTCGTATAAACCTCAAAAAAGTCGATAACGTGTTTTGCGGATTAAGGAGTATTTAGATTCTGCACGGAATTAAAGTACAAAACCTTCCAGGAGTGTTCGCTTTCAATTGGTTTCTTTTACAAGATACGTAGAAGAGTCGATATCAACGTATTTTTTATGTATAGAGTAAAGGGATAATGAATAGTAGGGCAAGGAAAGCGAACGAAAGTTCCCTTGACAGGTTGAGAACATCTTTCAACTTAATTTACGTAATCTTTTATGTTTTGTTAAAAATACCAAGCTTGTTGAATGCAGATAATTTTATGCATTCATTAAGCCGAATTTGTTATCCACCAACTTCCGAAATGTAAAGACAACTCCGATTCATTTGCAAATTCAGATGTGATTTTAACAATTCGTCTGTCAAAAAAATTACTTTATGCTTCCTTTTTCTTAATTCTCTCATTATTTGCAAAGATGCGTGCGCCTAAGAGGCTAAGGAAAAAGCGGATTTTATAAACCCACCCAGACTCCTCCAATCACCGCAAACCACATGATTCCAATAAATGCATTTAGTGAACGGATGCCAGTAATTCTCCTTCAGTTTCATCTCGCACTTGGGTAACTCGAAAGCTGGGTTAAAATTGAACGGTAGGTAAATTGTTTTGAAGTTTTGTATGACGTGAATGCCAGTTATTGTATGAACACATCGACTTGAAATATTCAGAGTTGCTTTCCATGTAAAAGATATGCTAAGCCGGGAAGCCTGGAAAATGGCCAGTACCTCCTATGCGAGTTATCGAACATAGATTTCTTGATTCCTGGGTGTCTTCAATTGGAGACAGTGAAAAAATGAATTGCGATAGAAAACAAATATAATCATAGCAGTTTTTAAAGAGGATTCTAATTTAATTTTAAAACTCAAAGTCTGAGGCTGCAAGTTAAGGGAATATGGCAATCCTTAACAACATTATTTTTGTTGCTGTCAAAAATATGGAAGCGCGAGCAAGTGGCAAAAGTTACGTGAAATGGTTTTCTTCTGGTAAAACGAAAAACAATATTTCGTGAACAGAAATTTTCCATTTTCTAAAGGTCTTTAAATTTACGACTCTGCTTAAAACGCTGCGAACTGCTCGTTAATATCTTAAAGCTTTTAATTCAGTAAAGTGAAAACGAAAAAGCTCTTAAGACGCTTCATGAAAACGAAATCCAATTTTCAAATGGCGGCAAAATAAAACAGAAACTAATAATAGCTCAGTCTTATCCAGACAAAAAATCCCACTTTATTAAAAAGGTATGTAAACGCAGTTTCTCTCCGTTCTATCAACCATTGTACCTTGATAAATGAATGGACTTCGGTTTCGCACCGCCACCTTATTTCGTAACCAGATTTCCCTCTGCTTCCCTGGCCATAACAAAAATAAGCACTTCTCGAAATAAATGACTCCCAGTAGAAAAATCGCTAATCTCTTTATTTACTAACGCAAAAATGCTAAGAGATCTCATGAAATTATTCATGCGAGAATATCGATGACGCTTTTGAAGGGAAAGTCCTTTGTCGGGTTGGTGTCACTCTATGACATGTGGTTATATGTGAATTCTCTCACTAGTTAAGACCGGGGTACACGTGAAGGCTGTTTTGACGTCGCTTAACACGGCCTTTCTGTCAATATCTCGGTCACGTTTCAAGCGACACTAAATCTCTCTGTTCATTTCATTAACCACTGTTTGGCGGTTTTGTGTAAATTTTTGGGTGATTTTTGGGCATTTTGGGAAAGAGATATTCTTTTCTCAACGGATAGGTTAAATTGAGGAAAATATGAAATGTTGAAGATTTGATTGATTTGGAAAATTGAAATTTGAAGTGAAGAATTAGTAGACGGATACCAAACAGTCCCCTAGCAACCTGGGGCTCTCTTTTGCGGGGGTCAACTGTCTGGTAGTGTTTCCAACCCATCTTAATCCTAACAATTTCCTTTTAATATTACTTCAAATTCCACTCATATTCATGTTTACCCCCGCCTTAAGAGCTTTTAATTTCTTTGATTCACACCAAAGGTGTGGTAAAGCTTTACGACTTACAGATTTACTTACATTGGCTTGACTTACTTCGACGGAGGGTTTCACGGTTCGGCCCATGTCTCTAAATCATAAAATACTTTTGTTCGCTTCTTATCAATGTTACCGCTTTAATCATAAAAACTACAATTTCCTCGATTGTGATTGGTTTAATTAAAGAACTCCTCTTTGTCGAACAGTTTGTTATCGGACAGCTCAATAAGCCAATCACATTCAAAGTTATAGTTTAAATCAACCAATCACAATTTCAGAGTGACATGATACCATTTACGCCTCCTTTGTCAGTATTTTAATGCAAATTTCCCTTTCTTTCATAACTTGGTTATGCTTCCGCTTTCTCGGAAATTGTATTTTTTGTGATTAACTGGTAATAAGACTTTGTGTCGTCCAATTCGGTCTGTAATCATACTCGAGATAAACAAATCGGACTCCAACTGCGGACTCCACTCAGTCCTATTACCATTACTAAAAACCCCTGTCAGATATAGTTCAATAATAACATGCTTTAGTTACTCGTGGCAGAATGACGAATGACCAAAATTCTCAGAAGACTTCAGTCAATTTTACCGACGCTGTCGACCGTTGAATTTAGTGTTGACCCGTACGATTTGTTCTGCGGTTTATGATTTTACGGCTATTTGCATGCGAAATTAGGTAACTTGCTCACGATTGGTTCATAAAGGATGAAAAACTGGGCCTGTACCAAAAAAACGTGCACAGGCGAATAAATAATACAGACATGCGCCGAACTGTGAAACCTTCCCTTCAAGTGTAAAGTTAGAACTCTAGATCATCTAGCCGCGATGTCAAAAGGTCCGCTTCACCTCTCACTTAAAACATAATTCGGGTAAGGCATTGTGGTTTGTAATTTAATGGTCTTTCTCATCAACACAGAGATCCCTTAAAGATAAGATTCCTCAAATTGAAAGATGTTATAAGCGATATGCTCACAAAATTATTATGTAATGTACTCAATCTGCTTTCGTTGAAAAGCCTGTTGAGCTATAATTAAATGAAATTAGGATTCGAATTTATCTGTGACACTTCTTTTCACTATTGCTGATTTCCCGTAACCGACTGGTTTTAATTTATGTTTTTAAAGTGTAGACGGTGTGAATTCTCTATGGAGATAAACTTGTTTTTTCCCATTTCCTTAGACTGTTTTTAGATTGATTGCAGTTTAAATTTCAAATTCGCTCAATTAGCAAACTGAAACAAGTGCCGGGAATTCTAAAGGAGACGGTCGAACACAAAGAACAATCCGTTTACGATGTTACAGCTTTGAATACTTCCATACTATTCTGTGTTATTAGTTTTTGATGGCTTCTTTTGAGTCTTATATGACCTATTGGAATCCTAAAAGCAATCTCCTTGAAGAAAATAGGTCACCCCAAATCACGAAAATCATTTCCCGCCAAACGCACAGCAAAATATCACAATCAACAAACGGAAACTTAAAAATAAGCGACTTTTTAAAACATTAAGCTATAAAAAATTGCGAAAAAAATTTCTTAAAAACATTTAAGAAATTTTTAAAAACGGTTGAAAATACACGACGTTTCAACTTTCTCGGACGTCATTATAAAGTGAAAAGAATATTCTATAAGTACAAGAAAAAAAAACAATAGTTCATTAAAAAGATGCCACAAGCAAAGTGAGACCATCAGTGCTCCAAAATCTTTGCTCTGAGTGTTAAGGCTAGGCCTCAGTTCCTTGATGAATAGCATTTCGTAAACGAGGCAGTCAAATTTCCCGTGGCACTTCTTGAGAACACGAAATTGGACCTCGTTAAGAAGATTTTCGTCACCGTGCGCTTCTAAAAGGTGTTTACCGATAGACGAATACTTGAGTTCGGCAATGCGTTGATGAAGGTGTCGGGCTGTATAACCGACATAATCTGCATCACACAGATCACATGCAAATTTATAAACAACGCATTGTCGACTTACAATACTCGGCTTAATTTCGTTTACGAAATGCTATTCATCAAGGAACTGAGGCCTTAACACTCAGAGTGACTCCATCAGTGCTAAACTATTTGTTCAGCTTGTAGCATCTTTTTAATGAACTATTGTTTTTTTCTTGTATTTATAGAATATTCATACTGTTTCTTTGCACTTGATAATGACGTCCAAGAACGTCGAAACGTCGTGTATTTTTATGACCGTTTTTAAAAATTTCTTAAATGTTTTTAAGAAAGGTTTTTTCGCAATTTTTTATAGCTAAACTGAAACTTCAAACACAAATTCGTGCTATTAATATCTTAATTTTCACTAGAAACATGTCTCCATTACTAACAATTTGTTAGTTTTGATGATGAGTAACCATCGATGCAAGTGTCAATTTTTCGTTACAACCGAAGAGACATATCGATGATTAAGTCGAGGGGGTATCTTAAAGGAAAATTAGAGTTTTAATCAAAACAAGGCCATTCCTAATACAAAGTAAAACAATTCCAACAGAGTATTGGATAATCCACTAAACAATTTCGCAGCTGTATTGACTTAAGATTTTAACACAGGAAAACTATATCAATTAAATTGGAAAAGTAATGAAAAAGTGTGTTTATGAAGGCATGCCCAGTAAAATCCGATTGAAAAGAACTATACAGCAACCTTAATTTCCATGGCTGGGATTACCATTAGAATAAGAAAAGTATGTCTATGTAAACTATTCTGTCGGGTTTGTTATCTGCAAACGTCATTTGCCCGTCAAAAATGTAAACAGCTTTCCTTTTTTTCAGATTTTTTACAGATGTTCTGAGTTTTATTTGTTGACTGAGGTCAGTTGAATTGAGATTCACTGTTTTCTTCAGTATAAAAGGAGAAAGTTGAATCATGCTTTTCATCAAACTTGCATTCAACTGAAAAGTGAATCATACTTCAAGTAAGTACAAGTTTCTTGCCTTAAAAAGCTTCGTGTCCTAACGTAGGATCGAAGGACATTATATTTCTGTAATACCTCCAATCTTTTGGAGCCGGGACGTATTTATGCAACTTATTTCAAACGGGCATTTTGGCTTATGGAAATTTAAGGAGATCCGGCTGGGGTGGGGAGTAGAGGTGAAAGATGTTGTTAATGATTGTAAGAGCTGAATGCAATGGCTAGAGATCAGAAGTTTACGTTGGCACTATGCAAAATGATGTATATAAAATTTCGCAGCTCAGAGATTTTGGTTAATTTAAGTGAAATATTTGTGGAGAGCAATCGTACATAAACTGGCAGCTGAATACGTGAAACTATGTGCAACGTGGTATGAAACATGTCTTGTGATAACACAAGGTTTTGTCTTACGTGGTCACTCTTTTGCCGAGCTGTTGCCAAAATGTGGTAATTAGTTAAGAGGGTCGTCAAACAAGGAAAATATGCCCAAGTTTTTTGTAAAAAAATTCGTATAGTTAGCAGGAAACAAAACTGGACGACGGAACTTAATGGCGTTATACTACTCAGTACTGACATGAAAAGAAAAAAAAAAAGCCGAAACAAAGAGGATGATCCGAAGTAAAATACGAACACTAAACGTAATTAAAAAAAAGTAAAACGTAATCGTGACTTGGTAATCAAAACGTACGGTACACGGGAAAGCCCAACACTGTTCAAGGGCTTCATGAAAAACCTTCAGCATTCCTTCAACCTATGTGAACGAAAGGTGTTGAAACGAGTTGAAAAATGTGAGCATGTTGAATTCTGTTTAGGCTCCAGAAAAACAAGTTCGTCAAAGAATGTCTCAAAATCTGGATAGAAAAGGAATAAGTTTCGTGAGACAGTATTTCATCGGAGAAGGATAATACATGAAATGTTATATCAGAGTTCACTATTTGCCAGTGCCCTTTTAGCATGAGATGCAAAGCGTTGAAATCTTGCTACACACTTTCGCCATCTTTCGAGACTCTTCTTGTTGATAGATTGGTCACGATAGGTCAGAATGTGAGAGCATGTTCGTGATAAATTGTTTTGCACAAAATAAACGACTAAAGCATTCTTGGGACGTTCCATCCGTCACTTTAGGGAAATCTCAATGTAAGTACATGCTATACGATTTTTACGTGGCCGGGTAGATAAATATGCTATAGTTCCAGCAGAGGGTTCATATAATATCACAATCAAATATTACGGGGGAAATTAACATAAAATCGAGACCAAATGTTACGGGGAAGACATAAGATTTGGTAAGATAAGACCGATGACTAGAAACGTTAAAAGCTAATACATGTAGCTTTTCTACATAACATTCTTCAATATTCGCTGTAATTTCAAAACCCTTGTATTGGGTCATCTCCAGAGTAAATGTTTCGGACGATGCCGATATTCTAATGTTTATTCCACCATTTCTTTAGTAAAATTTCAGTCGTTTCCCTTCCTGTGCTTCGCGAAATGTTTGTTGCCAGCCCACTACACTTACATTTACGAGTGGGGTTTCCAGTTTGAGGTGTATACTTTGAAGTACAGCTTGAGAGACATTTTGGTGGTTGGATAAAGTTGGTTGTAGTATCTCGAAATCTAATCGGCAATTTGAACTATTTTAAGCAGGACTTTTTAGCTATTTTGGTGTAAGTTAAAACATATTTTTTTGTCGTTTCTCCGTATCTCTGTTTATCAGGAAGTTTGAATTCCGTTATAGGGACGCCAGCAAGTTTGTAATTAGCACGATAATCTTGTTGATTGTGTTGTCATTTGACATTGAACCGATATCAATCGAAGATGGAACGACAGACATCACTCAGTTACCGGAGAACGAGTTTACTCGGGCTTGGCAAACAAAAATCCCAAGTACAGTTTGTAAAGGAAAATAACTCGGCAAAATGTTATTTCAGATTAGGCAAATATATCAAAACGTTATCTACTATGGCATCG
>OZ026603.1:16926086-16961086 GCA_964020085.1 Micromussa lordhowensis
AACGTGGAATTTCAATGAGCTCTGTACGTTGTCGGAAATGTGCGTGGTGATTGTGTTTTTTTTTTTTTAAAACTCTCAAAACATATAAATTGAGGAACCAGTGTCACGGACACGGATTAGTGGGCACTAGCAGGCGACGTCACCTAAAGGGCTCACCAGGTATCATGTGCTCTTAAGAGGGATTGACTGGTGTGTCATAGAGAGAGAAGAAGATTTAATTTATTATCCTAATCTTTTGCTACCTGCAGGCTTTTTGCATAGAGCAACGAGAAGTCGAAGTTCCAACTGAAGTGTGTTGACTGACTTACGGTGCTCCCCTTCTCACTACACTCTGGTACACTCTTCACTGCACAAACGTCTTCTCCAACTCAAAGCAAGAGTGCCTCTGCAAGAGCAATCTATTTGGAAGGGGTCTATGTTACTGTATCAAAGGAACTAACCAGTGGATAAACTAAAACGACGTTTGATAAACAAACCAATTTTCCCGCTAAAATATAGCAGTGGTCATCAAAACGTAACGTCTGTAGCTATATGAACAATGCAATCTAACCTAAGTAACGTGTCAGGCGACCCATTCTATGATGACGTCGAGTCTGAGGGCGAGATTCCATTCCTTGTTTTCGTCTTGTTGCTCATTTTTGCCACTGTTGCCGGTAATGGCTTCGTATTTATGGCTGTTTACACATTCCGAGAATTGCGGACGGTGACAAATTACTTCATCGTGTCCCTTGCTTCGGCGGATTTAGCTGTGGCTCTTCTGGCGATGCCAGTGTGGCTCATCAGCGTGCTCGTTCCCATTGACAATGAATACGATCACCTGGTTCTGGACTTGTGCACCAAATGGATTGATCCGTTCTGCTGCACGGCATCCATCGTAAACGCCACATTGGTTTCTATTGACCGCTACTGTGCCATCAGCCGACCTTTGAGGTACAAAACGGTGGTGACACCACGTCGTGCCAAACAGTCCATCGCCATGGTTTGGGGATTTTCATTCATCATCGCTGGAATCTCCTTTCTGCAGTTCCACGAGGACCTCAAGGTCATTCACGGATATGTCATCTTCTTGTTCTTGTCCCTGTTTTGTTTTCCTCTCTGCATCATGTCGTTTTCGTACATCTCCATCTGCAGGGCGGCCATCAACCAGATTTCCAAGATGCAGTCCAATCGACTTGGTGCAGACTCTTGCAGCGACCCAAAAAGGAGACAGTCGTTTGAGCGGCGAAAGCGCTTCTTCAAAGAACTTAAGATCACCAAAATGCTTGCAGTTATTGTGAGCCTGTTTGTCATCTGCTGGAGTCCGTTTCTTGTTGTTACTCTTATCGAAGCTTTTACACTCGAGGACATTCCAGTAGCGGTTCAAGGAGTCATTGTCTTTCTTCCTTACGTGCTATCATGTGCAAACCCTTGGATCTACACTGGAATGAACAGGGACTTTCGTTTGGCTTTTAAGAAACTTTATTGCAACTCAAAAAATCTGTGCCGCAACCGTTATAGAGATGGTGACGGTAACGAGCGAATGTTAAGACCATTGCCTTCAACTACAGTCGACGACACTTTGATTTCCAACGGCCTGCGACAAGGGCCCAGTTCTTTCAAAAGAATATCCACTCGTGGACCAGAAATAAACATTACCACCGTCTAGTATTTGGGTAGGTCATGTTGAAAACGAAGGCAATAACAATTAAATCCTTAAGTAATCTTCGAATGTCGGAACTCAATCGAACTATCATATTAAAAATATTATTGGGAGGCAGAAGATGCATTTCCTCTCAAGCTCTCAAACTACACCTTCAAGAGCAGTTTAGACAGTACACAGTACTTAGACTTTTAGCCATTGAAATGATTTTGATTGACTAATGGAAGCACTCGGAAAGCGACGACTTTTATGTCATAAAGTGATAAGTATTTTGAAAGTAATTCCTTAAAAACGAAAACAGACCAGCAGGCACAGCACAAAGTCATTTGCGGTAATGATGCAGTCAGATAAAAATAGATAGAATTTAAGGATCAAGAGCGGAGCTCTCATTTTTTTTTTTCGTCTGAGGACTGTTAGAAAATAGCGGACGGAAAGCAGTGTTTAAAATAGCATTGACCCAAGACAAGGATGTAAAAATGTTTGCGTTGGCGTGTTGTCGGCATCAGCGCTTTTTAAGATATATGTTACGTCGTAGAGCGGCAACAAACATTTGACAAAAGATACACGAAATTTCAAAAAGGACCTCAAGCTAAGCTTTCAGTTAAAGGTGTTGTAGTGCCTTGCGAGAGTCAGAGAGACAAGTGATGTTAACACCACAAAGAGATAAAAAACCGTGTATTTTTACTTTGTGCAATTCGTATCAACGGTCTACGTAACCAATTTGAGCCCAAGGATTGAGGAAGTGGGCGTTGATGGAGATAAATTTGAATCCATTTTGTTGGTCGTACTCAGTAAAAAGGCTTTCGAGAGTATTTTCGTCGTGTAACGTAAAACCTATTAATCTTGGAGTTGCCCTTTATCTTATACTGTAAATTGTTAAGTATATATATAGTCATCTGGCTATAAAATATTAATTTGTATATAGAGAGAATAAAAGCGAAAATGGGCACTTTTACATGTCTGCAACTAAATAGTTTGCTGTCGAAACGAACGAATGAAAATCAATTTCAATAACTAGCACCTGGCTAAAGGGACTGTCTTAGAACTTCCACAATATCATGAATATCTATTGCCATTAATCTCATTTTCTTCCTGTTAAGTTAGAATCTCGGACCGTAGCGGCGTTTGGACCATCTCGTAGTTTTCAAAATGTTGTAACACAAACATTATCGCGATAGTACTGAAGCCAGGACCCGGGAATAAGCTATATTCCTAAATCCAAGAGTTTAATCTGGAATAAAATTGACGATACACGTTAATTTTGTTAACCCCATACAATCTCGATGCACCAGTATATAAGTAACAAATGCACCAATTTTCTGAGCTCGGTTCATTGAAGTCGATATTTTATCAAAGCAAATGGAAAAATCTTGAATTGGAGCGTAGCGGCAACGCCTAATTTTTCACGTGGTTCTTTGTTCACCTTACACCTTACGGTATCTGTGGGTGCAAACTGAAAAAATATGCACGGAAGTTAGCCACAATGTTTTTTCGATGGACGCAATGATCCTCGCAATGTTCTGCAAAATAAACAAAATTTATTTTGGATAGGACGGCTGCTTGGGCAGACAGTTGTGAAAATTCTGTCTTGATTTCCTCATTCGATTGCTAATTCCAAGGCGTATGCCCGGGGTTATGCATGATTTATAGTTTTCGATCCAAACTGTTTCTTTCAAACTCACATCGAAAGCTTCCAGAAAAAAAAATGTTTTTAAATATTATCAGCTGAAAACCATTTGATATGGTTTTCATTCTTTACTAGAAATGAAATCTCAGCAAGATCTGTCGTCACAAAAGTGCCGACAAGAAGTTTGTTTACCTCTTCAAAAATTCCTCTTATGAGTTTCGACGTTTTTAATAACAATTGCCTATGGTTGCCGTGTAGTATTGAATAAATGATGTTTTTATAAAGCCCGGGTGCCTTTTGCAAAGAACAATCCACGGTACAAACACGTTATAGGACGGTATGGCGGTTTTTTAAGATCCCATTTGATTTATAATAACTTGTAGGCGCCCAGTGGAGAAGAATAAACAGGTGGATAACATCAGTCAAAGTTTAAAAGGGAAGCCGCTGCCCTCCTACATTTGACTCATTAGCTACCGAATGATTGTTTGTATCGCGTAGAAGCCACTTTAATATGGGCGGTTGAAAGGCCATTGTATTTAAAATACAGATGGGATTAACGTTTCACTGCGCCAGAATCATAACTTTGACTGAAACAAATACCATGCCGAAACCTCTGTCTGATTTCAATTTTTAGTGAAATGGTGTTTACGCTGTTATTCATATGCAAACAACAAATGTTTACTTAGGCCCAGTCCACAAGTATCGGGATATTTTTGAATCCGCAACTTTTTCTTTCAGGATTCAAAAATTTCCCCGTCTTCACCTTCGCTGCGGAATTCGCCGGATGCGTTTGGACGGAAGCCATATCCGGAAAGAAAAAGGTTGCAGATTCAAAAATATCCGGATACTTGTGGACGGAGCCTTACATTACATAATATGAAAGAATTCTGACAAACTGGTTAATCAGAGAAGTTCTATTTTTTTGAGATTTCAATTAGTTTTCCTTTATTTTTTTTATTAAACATATCAAGTCGCAAAGCACCATCGTGACTTTCCAAGTCTTAATGGCCATCAGATATGAACACATGAAATTGATTTTCTATTTATTATGCTGAAAGAAACCGCCTGAAAAGCTTGGTCACAGAATACAGAGAAGATCGGAATTTAAAACAAGCTCCGGTTTTAGAAACAATATCCGTTGAAAAAGTTTCTTTGGACTAATTTTGTGCCTGATAATTAAGGAGTTCTACTTGAAATTTCACACGAAAGGAAGGTCGTAGGCCGACTTGATACGAAAACGGGCCCAAGGAATTATGTGTCAATTGACTTTAGTTATTGACAGTATTTTTAATTATGTCTCTTTGTTGTACTGCATCCACAAAGTCATGGAGGTCAATAGGCTTGTTATTTAGTTTTCAACTGTAGATATAATAGCGCATAAATAATGTGATGTAGTTAAAGAATTTATTGGTGTACTTTTCTCATTTAAGTTGGAGGTGATTCCGAATAAAAGTTCCTCCATAGTTGGAGAGATCTGTGAATTGTACGTTGTATTAAACCAGCGAATAACTTTTTGTATGAATGATTTCGTAAAGGAGCAGGGAATAAAAGTATGGTCGATATAGTCTTTTTCACCACAAAAGCAGCATTCATCAACAGTTTTAATACCATATTGAAATAGTTCTCTCTTTGTCACCACGATTCCATGAATAAGCTTAAACTGAAATTCTTTTAGTTTTGTTTCTTTGCAAAGTTTTCCTTAAGATCTTTGCCCAATGTTCGTCATTTAAAGAAAGTGTTTCGCTCCATCCTTTAGGGCCGGTCTGACCTCCATTGTGGGTTTTATCAATGCAAAGATTGTAGAAATCCCTCGATTTGGCTTTATCAAGGTTGAATGTGAAATTTAATGGACTTGATCACACTCACTTACTCATTCACTCACTCAATCCTATTCGTGCCATTTGGCGCATAAGGGAGGCCATTAACAGAGACCACCATTGTTGCCTGTCTTTCGTTTTCTCCCCTATCACGACATGATCACATTGCAGACAAACTCTTTAACATTTTAGTGAATGCCTCAGGTTTGAAGATGTTGGGTCAGAGACAAATGGATCAAAGATAGTTTACTTAGGGCCTGTTTACATGGAGGTGGGGGACCCCAGGTAGGTGAGGTAACCCGCCTAGGTGGGGTAACCCGCCTCTCCATATAATCTCTCATTTTTATTTGATCATGTTTACATGATAGGTGAGGTAACCCGCCTAGGCGGGTTGCCCGGTCTGCCAGGTAGGGTAACCCGCCTAGCCGGGGTCGCATTTTGCCATGTAAACGACTCAAGGTGGGGTAACCCGCCTAGCCGGGGTCGAGTTCATGTTACATTTGCAAGCGCGCCAAAGCGCGTAAAAATTTGAACCAGAACAATATGGCCGTTAACTGCTTCTGGCGGAGGCTTTGTATCATCAAAAGTGACAGTAAAACGCCACAGCATTGAAATGCTGCAGCGAGAGCAGAAAATAAAGATAAAATAACACTGACCGCCAAAATGCGTCGTTCGTCCGCCATTTTCGATGTTTACGTCAAGTAAAGTCACCCCGGGACCCCGGGGTTGTAAGTTTGCATGTAAACGCTTGCCATTTTTCGACCACGGCTAGGCGGGTTACCTCACCTACCTGGGGTCCCCCACCTCCATGTAAACAGGCCCTTATAAAGTTAAAAAGTGATCGTATATTGTTCGTGTCATTGCTTTGAATTGTGTTGACGTGAAGTCTATGTATTTCGTTCAGTATCAATTTCAATGTGAATCTAGAAAGTTATCTCATTCCTGTAAGGGGACTCAGTACTATAACTCAGTTGACTAAGCAAAACTTGGTTTTTACTAGCAATAGTAGGCGTAAGCATGCACGTGTGAATAGCAGCAACAGCATGCTGTTGCAAGTGGCAAAAAAAAATTTCATGCTGTCCAAACCAGGAATTAGCATAGGCAATCATACGGTTTTTCTCGTTCAGCTTGGAATTAATTTGCACGAGTGAGTTTTTCAAAAGGCTGAAATTTCACGAGCCGCTTTTTGCGTCGGTGTTACAGTTGAACGCACTACTCTCAGCCAATCAGAATCGCGAAATTGTTTCATGTGTATTATTATTCTACATAAGTGGAAGCATAAGCATGGATATATGAAGAACAAAACTGGTCTTCATTCCCCTATGTAAGCAACCTCTTTGTGTCGCAAACTACAAAAAAAGATGCCACTCAAATCCCTAGCGAGGACCACAAAAGAAAATATCGGTGTGTTTGAACGAGTTATGTTTCAGTCGCTGAAACTGTCAACACTCTTCTGAAATAAGACCTTCTAAGAAGTAGGTTTTCAAGAGTACGATTTATTTTAGAGAATGAATTAACGATTATATGGATTAGACTGGTGGAACTAAAAGATTGTCATTTCAGATATGGTCAATGGCATGATGGTTAGCGTTCTCAGTTCCCATTAGAAAAACAACTGACAAGTTGACAGCCTGAGTAAGAAATTTGCTTCTCCAGCAGAGAGCAAATTTCCTCAGTTCCACATGATAGTCAACGCTCCAGCGAATCGTGTATAACAAAAGTCTTTTCGGTATAAACAAACGCTGAAACATAAGATTGATCATGATGTTGTTGCGGCGAGCCTAGAAGTCCGATGTTGGTCGTAAATTAATTTCTTAACGTTGAAATTCAACGTGCGGGTTCTTGGAAGCTCGTTATGCGGCATGGTCAGGCCGACAAGAAAATTTGTTTGACAAATGACTAGTTTATTAAAACACAGTTATTGCTTAAGTGTTGACTTAAGGAAACCATTGACACCCTCTCTTGGTAACCGCACCGGCATCCACACGACTTGTAATCCGGTCACGAAAGAATTTATTACTTCCTGTAAAATAACTATACTAACTTTGATTGAAGATTGGTTTTTATTTTATCAAGGTCTTTTATCAATCAACTACTCTTTTTAAATTAAATGATACATTTTTCTCTGTTATTTTTTTTTCATTTTTGTAGCATGTTGTTTCATAAAATCAAACCAGTGCTTTTAACATTGTATGTTGATTAATTTTGGAGGACCTTATGAACACAATTAACTGAATTATACAATAAAAAATCAATTAAACCCATTTTATGATGAGGAAAACATTAATTTTATGGTGTTTTGCTACTAACACTTAGCCGACAAAATCAACATCTGGCCCGCTTAACTGTTTGCCAAAGTTTTTCTCTAAATTCTGATTTCTTTGAGACCATTCACTCCTTAAGGCGGCGAAATACGAGATACAAAAACCTTCAACTTGTCGCGCAACATTGTTTCGTTGCAAGTTTTTGTCGATGTTTCGCGTTTTTCACCTTGCGTGATCAACTTGACCCGCAACAAAAACATTTGTTGCAGGTTGAAGAAATGCAGCGTGCTGATTGGTTGATTTGCTAGGGCACGAGCAAATTTGTTGCGCGACAAGCTGTGAATTTGATGAAAAACGAGCAACAAAGCCAAAATTTGTTGCTCAAAGTAGACCCGCACTCTACTTTTTGCAACAACTTTCTTCAACCCTCAACAAATGTTTTTGTTGCGCCCTCGTCAACTATCACGCGATAGAAATCGAGAGCGAATAATCTAATTGTTAAATAGAAACACGGTTTTAAACCAATCAGCGTGCGTATTTGCTTTGGGTTATTTTCTAAAACAAGATGGAACTGGCGATCGACAAACCCGAAAGTTTTATATTTTATGAATAAAGCTATCGGGCTAAAATAGATTAACAAGGAAGCATTTGTACTGTAAAAAAATCTACATCGCGGCCACACAAAGTCCTATCGTTGTGGACAGCGAAAACGAAGCCTTTTGGAAACATTAGCGTCATTCACATCAAATGCGCATGTGCATAAGATGGTTGTGGTGTTTCCTCATTGCGGATCCACGTTTTCTAGCGTGTTAGAAAAGACGGAGATAATCGGCTACGAAAACGACAATATGAACGCAAATCCTTGTTTTACCATAACTGAAATTCTCGAGCGCTCATTGGATAATTTTCATTGCCAATAAGCGGACAGACACATGAATTTATAATTTATGCCATGTTCACGCAACAAGCGAGAGCGGACAAGTTAACAATTTTTTATTTCAAAAAATAAATTGACGTCAGTTTTTCAGTGGTCTGCGGATCCACAGCTACTTTGACAATGTTATGACGAAATTCATGATCAATAACAGGACAGACGCATGAAAAACTGACGTCAATGTTAAACTGATGCTGATTTGAAAAGGCTCTAGTGTGGATGACGCCTTGAAAGCTCTCGAATTTATTAATCGATTAATTTGGGTCAACAAAATCGAAAGGAATATCAAAAATCTCAAGATGACTAGCGCCGTGCTTTTACGAAATTATTTACCTCGGGCTCTAACAATATTTTATTTTGCGGTTTCTTTGGTTCATTTTGTTTTCAATGTAATGAGTTTGGGAAACTAACCCACGCAACTCTAAAAATCACGAACGACTGGAACGAACGCGTTTTTAATTCTTTTCACACACATAAACCCACAAACCATTAATGTAACACTATTTGCTCTACTCAAAGCAAAAGGATTAATCGGTTCTTAAAAGCCTTTCTTGTCCAAGCCACTAAAAACAAAGTTAATTTGACTAGTTCCCGTTGAGCTCTTTGTTTGCCTCAGGGGTGTTTACAACCTCGTTACCAGGCTCTCTCTTCCCTGCCCTCCTTGTCACTGGGAGAAAGACCCTGATTGCGGCTGGTCACGTGACCACCTGCGACCCAATTTTTATCCACGGGGGTAGAGTCAACGAATAATTTTTGTCGATCTCAACTGAACGCACACGGGCAAATGCACCTTTGAAATTCTGAGCTTCACACAGGTCAAACGAAATATATTAACATGGATATCCAGCGTATTGAAGTATCACTCTGATTTCAATTCTAGCCGGTCTATTAACTAAAAAGTAAAACCGTTTCGCTGTTTCATGTTGCCTGAATTATCCTCACGACACCGACATTGTTCGTGATATAAAACAACTTTGCAAAATGTAATCCTCTTAACCGTTTTTAAACATCTGCTTAAATATTAACGTTTTTTTTTTTTACCTGAACATTTAATTGTTACTTGAAACACAGTTACAAGAGCGGTCTAAATATGTTTATATTAAATATAGTGTAAACTTACATGAACCTGATTCAGATGAAATATAAGTGCGGGCCTATGTCAACAAAACTGTAAATCATTTTACTTTGCTACTCGGCTAATCGGCCATGTCAGGAGCCCATGTAATGTCCAAAATACCGCACACAGAATAAAATAAATTTCTTCCGATTCAAAGATTCAAGAGACTGATCCACTGGTTTCAGTTCGATTCGGTACGTGACGTTTTACTGTCGAAAACGTTTGTGCTCCATTCGGCTGCCGAATTTCTTTGCGACTGCTCGAGGATTTGAAACCCACAAAGTTTGTCACAGCAACAATCAAAACACTCTGAAAGTGTTTAGCGACTGCTCGAGGATTTGAACCCACAAAGTTTGTCACAGCAACAATCAAAGCACTCTGTCACCCCTCCCGCCCAACAGATTTTTTTTACCACCCAGATTCTGGGTGGTCACGTGACCAGCCGCAACCAGGGTCTTCGACAAAGGGACGCAGAGAAGAGAGAGAGAGCCTGGGAACGAGGTTGGAGTGTTTGATATTCCTTTGGGGGTGGGGATGGATGGAGTTGTTGATACAGAGAGAAATATTCAGCACGAGCCTTAGGCACTGGTAACAATAAGCAAATAATCAAGTTATTATACTTATATAAATGAAACTGGCAATGTAAAAAAAACATCTCAAACTATAGGAAAATTAGTTAGAAATTATTATTCTGACGTGACGTTGGAGAGATTCGCGGTGCATCTCGGGTTGCTTAAGCACTATTTAAGCTTTTTGGCGGGAGATCTAAGTCATTCTAGGTGTTCGCCCGCTCTATTTTTTATTATTTTGTTTTTAGTATTACGTTTTCGACTTGGTAAACTCGCGTAAATTAGATGGAGAGTGCCCTTTTCTCGGGGTCTCGTGCTGCTGCATTAGATGAGGAATACGTTTCCACAAATTTTTTTGGCCACATCTAAAGGGTGGTTTTTTAGTGGTTTTTCGTACCCTGCGTAGCACAGTTTCTGAATTTTGGAATCTTTAGTTACTTTTGTGAGGTAAACATATGAATAATTAATATATATTAGGATACACTGAATCAAACGACTCATGGCTGACTGCCTCATCCTCAATAAACTTTTCACATTGAATGTCTCGTGTGAGTGGAGTCAGAATCAGGCGAGACACATAAAACCTGGCGAGGTTTTAGTACAAGAAGCTGTGAATAATTCCAGCATATCATATAGAAAAATAAAAATACAATTAAGCTTAGATTCTTAAATGGCCCGAGAGTGTGTATGTTTTAAGGGAAACCTCGGACAGTCAATTCACTTAAACAAATTCAATCGAAAAAATAGGAAGCAAAACGACGACCTAAATATCTTTTGGTGCCAATCACTTCTTCAGCTACGCAAACAAATTTGAAAACGTATTTTAGCCAGCTGTTTAGCGGCCAGATCTAAAATAGATATGGAAATGAATTGTCTTGGCCAATGAAGGTGTCATGATTTGGGAGCTGGGTTTGATAGCCGCATGAAAAATGCCAGTGAATAGTTCTCCTTCTGGAACATTCTAATGGGAACTCAAAGGATGTTGGAGACAAACAAAAGTCAAGGATCACGATGGCGGAGTCGAACAACATCTGCTCAAGCACGGCACTACGCATTTCTACGGGATAACAGTCCAAGATACAAGTGATGTTGCATGGACACAAACACGAGCCGAGGGGCGAAGTGTTTTTTTTACAAGGTTTTCTAGGACTCCTTTAAAATCATGCCCACGTGACTTACGAGCCAGTAAGCTTTAGAAATGGATAGTATAGTGCTTTAAGTAGCACTAAGAACGATAGTTATCGACCGATCAGAACGCGTATTGTAAGTTGTTTTAAAGTGAGTGTCTGCAGTTATAAAACGATGTCATTTGCTTATGGAGTCGGTCCTAATAAGTGACATTGAGACACCACAAGAAGTCAATGTGTTTATGTTTAAATGCTTGCATGTGGTTCGGGGCTCACGGTTCATGAGCAAAATCCCTTGTACGAGAGGTGTATGCATGTTAACAAGCCAAATTCTCCCTACTCTTACGTTTCTTTATTACGATCCTTCTATATATTGTGACAATGTGCACCAACCAGTAACGATAATCCGTAAAAGAAAGCTCGCAAATATTTACCTGTTTGTCCTATTTATTTATTTTTGATTCTGTAAACAGATATTGTTATAGCTAATGTACATTAGCGTCACAGTTATTTTTATTCCTAGTTACATGTAGGTGTGCCCTATTAGCTAAGGGTTTCTCCCTCTGTTAGATACTTTTAGACATGTTGATAAAGTTCGTTCATTCATTCAATGCTACTCCACATCACAACGTGGTAAATGCAATGAGAAACCACAAAAAATGTATTGATAAGTAAATCAAAGGATATGACATAGCTCTTCAGCATGCACTGGGCAAAACATTTTCTTTCCAAATTTATCAGAGCTATGGCAATAAAAACTAAAGGTAATACATGAACGTACAGCATGAATGCAACCGGAAAAGATTTTCAGAGTCTGCCAAGAAGTATCAAATTGATGTGTAAGTTGAAATATCCCAGCTGATGTAGAAAATTATTTTGCATTCATGTTGCCTAACTTCTTTAGGTACATGTAATTACAGTATTCCAAATGTATTTGATAAAAGCCATGGATATCAAAGTTCAGTTTCCCTGGTATTAAAAGTAACTAACTAGCTCTGGGAGGTATTTTAAGAGATGCCCGACAACTTAGGCAATATGCATGCTATATTTAACAAATTGACGTCAGTTTTTCATGCGTCTGTCCTGTTATTGATCATAAATTTCGTCATCACATTGTCAAAGTAGCTGTGGATCCACGAGGCGATAGCCGAGTGGATCCGCAGACTACTTTGACAATGTGATGACGAAATTCATAGTCAATAACAGCACAGACTCATTAAAAACTGACATCAATTTGTTTTTTACGATAACAAATGGTCGAATTGCCCGCTCTCGCTCGCTGACGCGTCGCACGAATTTCAAATTCATGTGTCTGTCCACATATCGACGATAAAAATTAGCCAACGTATTTTTAGACATCTCGTGACAAGCCAAAGGAAAACTGCTACGTTTACAGTAAAAACCCGCGTATAAGGACCTAAGTTAGGCTAAAATTTCACATAACAACCATTCCAGGCTAAAATCTCAATACAGGCTCTTATTTCCAAAATATATAGTTTTTCAAATATAATACAGTACATCACATGTGATACAAAATAAAAAGGTAACAAAAACTAGCAAGAACAATGGTAATGTTATAAGACTTTATAGGCGGATTCATGCTGACGTCATTGTTTACATTTTTGCTCATTTGCATACGGCTTTGCAAATAGAAGGAAACATGTTAGATATGAATTGACTTCAGGCAGCTAAAGAGCTAGTGAAACTTAGTACATGGTGAAATGTTTAGCTCTTTGGGTGTAATATTCAAGGAGAAATTGTCTTTCAAAAACTGCAAAATTTCTGGGTGGCAAAAGCGCTACTGAGCTTATACATTCTTTGTTAAATTTTGAGTTTTTAAAACCGTGTTGCACAAAAAGTATTCAATACATCACGCCCATATTCACTGGCAGAGTTAATCGTACTATGACCTTTCAATATTCAGAACTAATTTATTTGTAGCTCCATCAGAAACTGAATTGCTTATGCTAATGAGGCAAATATTGTAAACAGGGATTCCCCTGTATAAGACCACTTATACAAGAACCCATGGAGGCTAACTTGAAAAAACCTAGGTTCTTATTTGCAGGTTTTTACTGTTCTTTAAAAACATATCATCAAAATTTCAAAGGGACTGAGCTAAAGTTACCTAATCAAAACTGGGCGACTGCAAAAGGAGGATCACAAAAAGGATGCATTCAGCTTGAAAGTCAGTCTTCAACTCGCACGAGTGGTGTTTAAGACCTGCATAAGAAGTCCAGTAGTAATGGTATAGTCTACAATGCAATGAGCAACAATCACTGCAAACAAAAAAACTCCAAAGTCCTTGAGGGCAGCCAGAAGTGCCGTGAAAATAAAATTGACTTTGTGTGTGAATTCTATGGGAATTCCACTGAGTTGTAAGGCGACAGTAAGCATGGAGATAAAGGCAGAGTAGGATGTCTGAAAAATAAAACAGAATTAAAATATTTAAATCAAAGCTTGAATGCACCGACTCATGTAAGGGGGGGAGAACGATTTTCAAACGTTCTTGCTTTTCATACTCTTCTTTACATAGTCACCCTGACTCCAGGGCTTAATCAAAACAATATTATCAATTAAGAAATAATTAAACTGAGACAGATCCTTGAGTATTAATTTTTGTTTGAGATTCACCAATTAATTTGTTACCGGAGCGCAAGAATCAGGCATTGGTTTAATCATAGGATGCACGATGGCCAAATGGTTTGGGTATTGCATTCTAGCTTCGTTGGTCTATGTTTGAGCCCGGGCAAGAGCCAATGCATTGTGTTCTTAGGCAAGACATGTTACTATCACAATACCTGTCTGCACCCTTGTATGAACTGTAAATGTAAATGGTAACAATTATTATAATATTTAGAGACCGAGGGAGCCACATCAGCCATAGCTGATTTTCACACGGGTCCTCTATCCTGGTCGAACTGGAATTTGCAAATGCTGGTTTTTCAGGAGGGAGGAAAACCCTTGGAGGGAGGCAAGAAATAACGACAAGCTTGACCCACATGACACTGGCTGGAATTGAACCTGGGACACATTGGTGGGAGGCAACCCCTCTTTCCACGGCACCACCCATCCTCCCCTGTAGGGGCATGTTAAATCCTGGGATGTAACCCTGCAATGGACTATCACACCACCCAGGGAAGAGCAGAAATACCGGTACTCCTACATGTACGCTAGTCTTTTCATGGTATTCAAAATAGAGATACATGTAAGTGTCAGTCTGATCAGCCACTAGCCTCAAATGCAAATGTTGTGTTGATACAAAATATTTCAAAAATTATCTGATCTAGTACTACTGCAATTAAAGGCACAAGGTCATGGTAGTTCAGCTAAAACTCTGTTTATTATGGGTAGTTATGAACTCTACACTTTAAATTGGCAGAGCAACAGTCTTTTAAAGAGAATATCACAGCACCATAAAAACCAAGGATGATCTCTCAGCATTATATAATATGTAAATGGCAATTTCGTACAAATAAAAATTGAGAGTAAGCTTGAAAAAGCCTGAAATTCTTCAAGTTTGCCTGAATGCAATCCATTTCAATCTTCTCCAATTTTACCCACTGATGCCCATTTTTGGTAAGGAAAAATTTGCAGGCTTGTGTCTAAACACTTTTATACCATGTAGTACTTGTCTACCAGTAACTGACCTGTCTAAAGCTTGGTACACACACAAATAACAGCTGTAAAGCAAGGAATGGCCAGATCATCGACTGAAACAAATATAAAATGAGAAATTGTTACTGGTACTGTGATTAGAAAAAAAAACCCTTTTATGATGCAATGTACATGTAGATAGCCGGTGTCACAACTGCATTCCCTAAAAGAAAAATTGGAGAGACGCATCTGTGTGGTACTGTTGTTACTCATGTTCAGGCACCTGACTACATGTATTCCAGGAATGTGCGGAAAATGACCTGATTGGTTGATTGTTAGTTGTGTAATGTGTTGTAAATTGTTGAACTCAATGCTTTACGTATTATTGCTTGTGCTGACAGATATTTGGAGAGTTGGCCATCGAGACCACAATCAAAATTTTTGCACTTTGTGAGTGATATTTAGATTTACAATTTTAAAGTTCAAAAGTCAGCTTAATGGAGGTACACATGTAATCAGCATTTTGTGTCAACATTGAAAGGTCATTAATTCTACTGTCTTATGCAAAGATCACATGCACAGAGCAAGTTCCTTTGTTCTCTCCACCTGTCACATTGACTGTCGTGACACTGAAATGGTTTTTATGTGAAGGGTAATCTATGCAACAAACATGATTATTAACAGCAACAAAGATACTCTCTCTGATCTTTTCTTTCGGAGAGGGCAGGGTACAATATAGAGAACAAGATGTGGATTCCCTGAAATGCGAAATTTCTCATCGAGTGGCTGACTTAATGTCTTACAGGTGAAGGCAACAAAGGAAAGACATTAGTTGAGTACAAAAAGACAACTTCCCCAAGCAACCATGTATTTTTGGCTTGTCATATAATAAGGATTTTTTAGATGATTTTCCCACAGCTTAATGCGACCATTTTCTGAAAGGTTTACAAAACATTTTCCACACATCTTTTAAGATTGATCAGAAAGAGCCAAGAAAGATTCTGTCAACATTGAAACAAGGCAAACTTGTCAGTAACTGTGATGTCATCTAAAAATCTAAACATGTGAGACATCACATTTTTATATACTTTTTTGCTATTCAAAGCTTAATGTCTTATATTTGGCCGAGATCAAATCTGAGCACCCAATACTCCTAGTCGCCACAGAAACTGGGATTGGTGAATTGGCCTGATCAATGCAGGGTTTACCTACCACCTTACTTCAAGACAGGCCACTGAAAATTCAGAGAGGTAGGGAGGCTTCAAATGCCACAGTTTTTACAAAAAACTTTAATAAAGAAAAGTATGAAGCTAAACTAGAATAGACCTTAGTATAATTACTCAGGTGATTATAGAAATTCATGTGATCTCATTGGTCGAGAATGGAGTCATATTCCGCTATGTTCACCTCCACCTAATTTTCAAAATGGCTGCCTAGTGCTTTGTCGATGTCTCTGAAGAAGAATTTAATATGATGGAAGAAAATGCTATTCTGAGAAACAACAAACATGCCACAAAGTTTGGAGTGACACGTTTTGAAAGGTTAGCTGCGAAAATTGTGCTAAATATAACAAAGAAACCTTTTGAATTCTTGTGAAAATGTTGCTTATGCTGATATGCATGAGTAAATCAAAACAACTACATTGAATTAAATTTTCGCAACACTCAATTTAGTTACTTTATTTACCTAACAGAATGGTTTTAACAACAAACTGAGTTTACCACTGACTGAGACATTTTTAGCCTCCTTTTTGGCTTTTTCTTAGAGGCAGAATGTTATAAAGTGTGTGAAAAACACTTGCCATTTTGACCATGTGGTATATTAAACCATGTGATCTGTGCACTTAGTTGTTCATTGATGCGTGACAATGACAAATAAAATTTAACATTTTTTGTTGAACCTTTGTTCAGGTATTTCTATAACCACACTAGTAATTATACTAAAACAATTATTTGCCTCAGGCTTGTGAATAGTGGTGAATATTCACCTCGACTTCGTATTGGAATATTTAACAATTATCCTGCGAAATCGCACGGAATATTGTCTGATACTTAGCCGACGAGGCCGTAGGCCGAGTCGGCTAAAATCAGACGATATTCCCCGAGATTGAGCAGGGTAATTGTTTTATTATTCAACAAATTGATAACAAAACAGCCTAAATCCTTGTAAATCTCTCTGTCGACATTTTCTCACTTCACTTTTTCTTCCCACATATGAAGCTACGTATACCACCGGATATCTGTTACCTACGGATGACAGATATCGAGAGCATCATGACCATATTTGGATAGTGTTACAACTTGTTGAATAATAAATAAACAATAGTCTCCATTTGGCGCGAAAATATGCTAGGATATTTGTCCGCGGACATTATCTGTTCCGAGAAGCGAACAGTTTTCCGAGAGCGCAGCTCGAGGAAAAATGTGAGCTTCGAGGAACAGATAATGTCCAAGGACAAATATCCGAGCATATTTTCGCCCCAAATGGAGACTATCGTGTTTATTATCCTTCAAATCTTTTACGCAACGCGCGCAGATTTGAAAATCGTGGTATATTCTCTGATATTCCCCAGTTTTAGTTGGGGAATATTCGGTCACGTGACGGGTTTGGACCAATCGCGCGCGAGCGAAAATATTTGATGGATTATAATCAGCAATATTCACCTCGCCTTTGGCAAATAATTGTTAAATATTCATATTCTCAGTATTGGACTGGAACTAGCTTACAATGAAGGCTCATGTGGAGGAAAGTCAACGGAAGAGATTGATATCATTTACGTTTGAAAAGACTCCCTGCATTAGCAGGTAGTTCCAGTCCAATACCAATACAAGAATGGTGTATTGTCAGAGGGTGGGAGATGGAGGTTCCAGACAACACAGTGTTTGGGGGAGGTGTTTGTATGTTTACTGGAACAACATTGTCCATAATGTAGCTGTTGGTGACATTACTGCATGAGAAACAGCCAATCACATAATTATTCTAAAAAAGACTCCTATAGAGTCAGACAGACTGTTTTCCCAGTTTAATCTCAAACATCGCTCAGATGGAGGATGAATTGAGTGCGTGAAACAGACGTCTGTCTACTCAACTAGCTACATGTAAGCTTATCTTACCTCTGACTGGACCAAACCATTTTGACCATTACCACGATCTTGATTTCTACTCATAGAGAGTAAAACTTCCAAGTTTACATAAGTCCACTTGCTCACCAATACAATAGCCAGGATGATATTAAATACAACTCGAGTCCATATTCCAGAGTTTGAACCGGAAGATAAGTGTTCAACAGTTTTGTTGTCTTCAGGTGGCGGAAGACTCTGGTGCTGACTTGTCACTTCGGGTAAATCTTTAAATTCGTCGTCCAAATAATTTCTTCCATCCGTTTCTACATCTTTTGATTCGCAAGACGTTTCTTCAACTTTACTTCTTTGGACAGTTTGGTTGTCTTCATCTTCTATAAGCGACGAGACATCTTTTTCCGCAACAGAGGTTTCACTTTCTCCAGGATCAACGTCAAATTTGGTCTGGTTAGAAACATCTTTTTCCGCTGAAGTAGAATTTGAAACAGGTTGGTGCTGTGAGTTGGAGGTAGTGAGATGGCTTGATCGACTTCCCAATATTTTCTGAAAGCGATCTTCGCTATTTTGCAGCAGTTTTCTTCTCCTCACTTCTCGGCGCTGAGCGTCAGCCATATTGGAATGAAAAACTACTGCTCAGTCCCCCTAATTATTCAGTTCCCGCTGCCATGAGTGGCCGAGTTACCTCGGTAGCAAGTAAAGAGGTGAATATTTAAAGGAACACAATCACGCTTTTGCGCATGCGCAGGAGCTTGATTGTTTTTTTTTTTGGACAGGGAGATGCGAGAATTTATATAGGGCTTTCACAAAATCCGTTTGCATCGTCCTCAATCAGCTTTGGCTTTGCCCTAAAACTTCTCAGAAGATCAGTGATACACGGTTCTCGTTCTAGTTTGTGTGTAATCGAGACCTTTCGGTGTTAACTTCAATGCCGTTTGACGGAACTTCGAGTCGAGGGAAGTGTTATGACGGCTTTCTCCCGGCAGCTTTCAGAAAGGTTTAGAAAATCGGGAAAGTACTGAGAAGTAATGGAACCAGCAACATAGCAGGATTTTTGTAAAGAAACCGATTCACGAGGCTTGGGAAAGACTGAAAGGATCGCGTTCGTGCGAGATGGTCCCACATTAAAGGATAGGCTAGCTCAATTAGTTCAGAACATGCCGGCCGAAATGACAACTAACACGTCGGACTCGAATACATCTACAACTGCCGTGCAAACTGAGAGCCAAACAATGTCGCCTTTCACGCTGTCTGAAGACTTTATTCGACAAACACCGGCTGACAGAGAAGGGCAAGAATCAAATTCTATGGTGAGTGCTGATATAGAGGGTCTCAAACTTGATTTACTCATCTTACAGAAAAAGGTAGAAGAAAATGCAAATCTCTTGTCAGCAAATATTCAAAAACAAGAACTTATGGTAGCCACTGAGGGCATTGATTATAAAACGAGGTATGAACATTTGTTGTCGACTTTACGCAAAAAAGAAAAGGTGGTCGAAGAACTTGAGGAAAAATGCCTGTCCTTTGAAAATCGAGCATTGTCTTTGGAACAAGAGAATGACTCACTAAGACTGGCGTTAAAGATCATTGTTCAAGAGAAGAATGAATGTTACAGCCGTTCACAAAAGGCAGATGATCGTTGGTCTCTTGTGGAAAACACCGATGCCGTGAACCGTATGAAAATTAGACGCAATCAACAGACAATCCCAAACGATAACATTGATACCCGCAATAGATTTGAGCCCCTTGGGAATGAGGTTCAAGGAAGTTTCATCAATGTTAGCCCAGCGCCAAATAACGAAGCTAGGTTACCAAACGCGAGACGTTCCCAGATCTCAAATTCTAGAAACCGTAAGGATAGAGCAGCGCGAACCTCAGACAGTGTCAGGAATGATCCAACAAATCAATCGGCAAAGAGAAAGGAAGTATTTATAGTTGGCGATTCTATCTTAAGGAACCTTCAGGGACGGAAAATCTCAAGATCTGCAAAAGTCAAGGTTTCCTCGTTCCCTGGTTGCACTACTATGGACATGAGAGACCATATCAAGCCAATTTTACGAAGAAATCCTGATGCGATTGTGATGCATGTCGGCACTAACAGCCTCCGATCAACTGCATCGGTGCGTGATTGTGCTGAGGAAATCGTTAACCTAGCCACCATGATTAGTAATGAATCCTCGGCCGATCTTGCGATATCCGGTATTACTCCGAGGTCCGACGATGAAGTCCTCGCCGTTAAAGTGTCAGGTGTCAACAAGATACTTAAAACCTTTTGTAATCAAAATGGATGGGGGTATGTCGACCATTCAAACATCTCTCCTGAACAGGACCTAAACAGGAGTGGTTTACACCTCAACACTAAAGGAACTGCCCGACTTGCGACAAATTTTATTAATTACTTAAGAGGTGATTAGGGTATTGCCGACTGGGAAACGGATGAGTCCTTGCCTCCGCGAGTAAATCGTAAGTACACTAAAAATAAGGGCGACCCATTGACTATCGATCCATTTGGCCGGGGTTTTGTTATGGCGGTATTAAATATCAATAGTTTACTTGCACATTTGGATGATCTCAAATTTTTTGTACTCGACTCCAAAATTGATGTACTGGCTATCAATGAAACGAAGATTGATAGTTCGGTCAATGATAACGAAATATACTTGCCAGGTTTTGAGGTTGTTAGGAAAGATCGCTCTGTTAACGGCCGAAGTGGTGGTGGTGTTTGCATATATTTACGGAGTAACATAAATTACCAGATTCGTGATGATTTATGTGATGACCATCTCGAATGTGTTGTCATCGAAATTATCAGACCTCACTCCAAACCTTTTATTGTTAGTACGTGGTATAAACCTCCAAACTCTCCCCAAGATATCTTTCGGCAATTTGAGTCTTTAATTGATAAAGTGGACTCTGAACAGAAAGACTTCTACCTTCTGGGGGATCTAAACTGTAATATGCAAGACGGATCAAATCATAACTCATCTACTTTAACAAACATACTTGATCTCTGAACCGACTAGAATTACACCCACTTCGGATGTCAGTCGTTTCGCCTACAAGTCGTTTCGCCTACAAGTCGATTCGCCTACATCGAGGTCGTTTCGCCTACACGATCAAGTCGTTTCGCCTACACGGTTTGAGTCGATTCGCCTACATTAAAGTCGTTTCGCCTACACTTATAAGTTGAAATATTTTGTGAAAATAGATAAACATCACTGCCCACAGTTAACAGAGAATTCGTATTTGACCGTATTTCCAGTTAAATTCCGAGATATTACAGCTTTTGACTGAGAGTTAACGGAAGGTTCGAGAAATGTTGATTCTAGTTTGATCACGTAGAGTAACCTGTACTTGAATCAACAACATACCGATCAACAACACACCGATATCGAAAGGAAAATCACGCAACAATAGTTGTATCGTAAGCAAACAAATTTAATCGCTTACTATCTACAGCTAGCTAGTCACAATGGGGACATTTGCGTGACCCTGGTGGTCACGCGCCCTTTTAAATCATTTTACAGTATGTAATGGAACTACATGTACAATAATAACGCGGAGCTCAGCCAAAAACCTTCAAATACATTTCAAATACATTTAGGTCAGTGACTTATCAATTGGAGCGCTGAGCGAATACTCGTGACGGGCCATTCAGACGTGCACACTGCTTAAGGAGTTGTTCAGCAGTGTATCTTTCATTGGAAAACTCACCTCGTCGACGATCGCTGACGCTGGTCTAAACTGATCCTCAATTGCTTTCTTCTTGACAGAGGCCATGATTCTCGCTGCCGTCGCGGCGCCAAGTGCTGGCGGGTGATTGTGGTCGTACTTTCCATGTTGGAACCCATCTCCTCGCTGGATCACAATGGCTTTACAGTGTCTACCTGTTGGTCTTACTGTGCATTGCCAGTAGGTGGCATTGGCTCTGCGAAGCTGCACGTTGTACGTATAGCCGTCGCTGTCAGCAAGTTTCGTCCTAGCCCGTTTGGTACCAGCTTCTACTAGTTGATAGGTAACCTCGTTACGGACGTTTTCCTCAGTTTGGTGGTGAATGTGTGGGTCCGCAATTGATTCTTCCACGGGCTCACCTTCAACATAAAACCACAAAAAATGAGACACTTGCCAGGTCAACATTTCATGCTTTGAATACTACTATCGGCTGATAGTTGCTCCGCCGAAATTTTATGTTCTTAAAACAAATATTTGCCCGAGAAGCGAAGCGTCGAGGGCATATATGCTAGTTTTAAGAACATCAAAATTCCAAGGGGCAATTATCAGACCTATAGTTCCGAGCGCGCGTAGAAATTCTATATGCGCGTGTAAACTCTATAAACTATGTATGTGCGTGTAAAATCTATATCATAAAGCAAATAAAGAAGCCTAAGCCGTGTATTACACCGTGATAAAACACTCCGGACAATATTGAGAACATTCGAGAAATTTAGAAGACACTCGCCTGCGGCTCGTGTTTTCTACATTCCCCTCGTGTTCTCAAATGCCCGTCATTGTAATACACGGCTTAGGCTTCTTTATTTGTTAAATAAACTACTTGTGTAGAGAGAAAATTATAAAAAAATATATATAACAACCCACCTAAAGAGGCCTTAATCTAACGGAAGAACACTATAAATCGCGAAACTCATGGAAACAGTGGAAACCGAACTTTTCATCAAGTATTGAAAGGGGAACCTCTTCGTGTATTACAACTACAATACTTGAATTCACGGCGACAACAAACCGACACAAACAAACTCACCTGGAGTAGTAACATTTTCAGCGGAATCCGAAAACATTGAGTTTTCACTGGGCAGAGGGCTGGCTGGCATGAATGATGAGTTTTCGACTGCGGTAGGTGCTGCGAAGACGATGCTGGATGGTTCCGAATACATGGTCACCTCCATTACTGTTCCAAGTGAGCCAGCGGAAACTGTTGATTGTAAGATGTTAAGGCATGCTAAATGGTTTTGAGAATTGGAAGCAATGTTCGCGAAAAATAAATTAAGTAAACTGTTTAACGTGATCCTGAACAGCCTAACTGTAATTGTAGCCATGTAAAGATGACATTCATAATAATTATTATGATAGTTACCTTCATTTCTCGTGCTCTCAAAGTTCGGCCTGGGTGGATGCAAGGTAGAACAAGGTTTACATCTCCAAGGAATGTCTTCCCCAGACCTGACAGCGTTTCTATACATGTCTCTGGATACACCACTGCTACACGTTCTGTGCTGCCATTTATTACAGCCGTCGCACAGAAGGGCTTCTTGGCGCTTGTTAACAAATTTTTTGCACTCAATGCACAGAGTTACCATTTTTCTTGCAGTTCAAATGAACGATTTTTATTTCGGCCATTATAGAGGGCTGAAGCTGAAAACTTCGTGCGGAAAATTTTTAAACTTGGCGCACTATTTTCCATATGACGTAAAACTCCGACTATTGGCTCATAGTCGGAGTCTTTTAGCCAATCAAAAAGCTAGAAATGCAATAGTCGGAGCTGAGAATTTACTAAAACTCATTATACGCACGCTGAGAGATCTTGAGACAGAAGAAAGAAAAATTCTCGAACTGGATTCGCGTGCATAACAAAACAAAATCCGACTGTGTGACAAACATTACTAGATAACATTTTTAGATAAGTATTTAGTAATAAATATTTAGTGTAGGCGAATCGACTTCAATGTAGGCGAATCGACTAAGACCGTGTAGGCGAAACGACTTCCGTTGTGTAGGCGAAACGACCTCGATGTAGGGGAATCGACTTGTAGGCGAAACGACTTGTAGGCGAAACGACCGGTTACCCCCACTTCGAGTACGCTGATTGACCTTTGTATAACTAATTCGCCCGAAAAAATATCAAAAGCTGGTGTAGTTCATCTCGGTATCAGCGATCATTCTCTTGTCTTCATGACTCTTAAAATCTACTACGAGCGAACTGGTAGTCATCGCACGATTGAGACACGCGCCTTTAAAAATTTCAACCACCACCACTTCCTCGACGATGTTGCTCAACAGCCATGGAATAGAATTTTTTCAGAGACAAATCCGGAAGAAATGTGGAATGTTTGGAAAAAATTGTTTATGGAAGTAGTTGATAAGCATGCCCCACTTCAAAGTAAGCGGGTCTCCAACAAACACTCCCCTTGGATTACATATGAACTGACTCGCAAAATTCATAAACGAAATTATATGAAGAAAATTGCTATTCAAGAAAATAGCGCGACGGCTTGGGAGCGATACAAGCAAGCTCGAAACGAAGTAAACAATGCCATTAAATCAGCAAAGAAACGGTACTTTACGCATAACTTGGAACTGAATAAAATGAATCCTCGAAAAACATGGAAGCTGATTGACGACCTATGTTCACGCAAATATGGCAGAATTCGAAATATTTCCGAAATTAAGGTAAACAACGAACCCATTTCTTCTGCGGCGGAAATGGCAGAAGTTTTTAACGATTTTTTTGCAACTATAGGATCAAATTTCGCAAGTGAAATACAGCCGTCAGCCATTGAGCCAGAGTTCTATCTACAACCCACGGACACAATGTTTTCTCTTAAACCACCAAGCGCTAGCACTGTAAGCAGGCTTTTGAACCAGCTAGACACCAAAAAAGCCACTGGATTGGATAGAATTCCCTCTAAACTCTTAAAACTTTCTAGTAGTATTGTCGGGCCGTCCTTAGCATACATTTTTAAGAGCTGTATAAATGCCGAAGTATTTCCAAACGAATGGAAAATTGCCAAAGTTACACCGCTGTTTAAAAAAGGATCTAAGCGTGAACTAGGCAACTATCGACCAATATCAGTATTGCCACTGGTCTCAAAGATTTTCGAAAAAATTATTTATCGTCAACTTTATGATTACCTTCAGGATAACAGCCTCTTGAATACGTACCAATCTGGCTTTCGATCAATGCATAGCACGCTAACAGCGCTGCTTGAGACAACGAACAACTGGTCAATTAATATTGACAACGGTCTCTTAAATGGCGTGCTATTTATTGATCTTAAAAAGGCCTTTGACACAATCGATCACGAAATAATTTTGCGGAAACTTGCGAACTATGGAGTTGATCAAAGTGCTCTGCGATTTTTTGCGTCTTACTTGAGTAATAGATCTCAGAAGTGCAGTGTCAATGGAGCGTTATCCAGTGCAAGTAGATTAACCTGCGGGGTTCCCCAGGGAAGTATACTGGGACCTCTGCTCTTTTTAGTATATATCAATGATCTTCCTAATTGCCTCGATATACCCTGCGCAAAAATGTTTGCAGACGATACTAACATCACCGTCCCTGGTTACACTTTTGCCGAACTCGAACAAGCAACCAATACTGAACTTAACAATCTTTATAGCTGGCTGAAAGCAAATAAGCTTAGTTTAAACATCGCGAAAACTGAGTTTATGGTGATAAGTACTCGTCAAAAACTTCTTGCAGAAAATTGTAGTGAAATTAATATCCAATTAGATGACCATCCAATTTGCAGAGTTGAGCATGCTAAATCATTAGGTTTAATTATCGATGACCGACTTTCATGGTCCAATCACGTCAAAGAACTATGCAGAAAAATATCCTCGGCAATAGGCGCTCTGAGGCGCATTAGGTCCCTAATTTCTCAGTCCACTGCAGTACAAATATATAACGCTTTAATCCAACCTCATTTCGATTACTGTGCCCCCGTTTGGGATGGACTGAGTTCTTATCTATGTGAAAAACTGCAAAAATTGCAAAACCGAGCGGCTAGGGTTATTCTGCAAGCCAAGTATGAGGCAAACTCAAGCCTGCTTCTTGAAACTTTGAAGTGGGACCGGCTATCATTAAGAAGAAGAAAGCAGAAAGCTACAATATAATAATAATAATAATAATAATAATAATAATTTTTAAAGAGGGAGCCCAACTCGCCAAGGCGGTCTTCAGTGGGGCCCTCATACATTAATTAACTAATTAAAAAATTTTCACGAAAAAGTAAAATATGTTACAAAGTTTTACAAAATTTCGAGGTTTAAAAATTAGCTAAGATCTTTTAAAAACGTTTTCAACTTGGATTTAAAAATAGATAAAAAAGTACACTCTTTTAAATCAGTTGGAAGTCTGTTCCAGTCTTTCGCGGCATGAAAACTAAAAGTTTGTTTACCCCAGTTTGTTCTGGGTAGGGGTAAGCGAATATCATTAGAGTGTCTTGTATTGTATGAATGAATAGCTTGATTTTTAGTTAAATTAAAGTTGAAATCGGTTTCTCCAATAAGACACTTGTGGGTTGCGATGCAGCGGTGAAAAAGCCTTCTCGTGGAGAGTGACTTCAGATCAAGACTCTTCAGTGCTTCGGTTGACGAGCTTCGGGGTGGTTGCCCTAGCATAACTTTAGCAGCTTTATTCTGTAGAATCTGTAATTCTGACATAATGGTGTCATTGTTCTTGTCCCCCCATATAACGTCTCCGTAATCGAAAAGAGGGAGGATTAGGGCATTGTACAAGGCAACTCTAGCTTGTAACGGCAATAGATTCCTGATTCTCCTGATTAGGCCTATTCTCTGATTAATCTTCATGCTGATAGCATCAACATGATCTGCCCAGGACATAGACTGATGAAGCGTAACGCCTAGGTATTTGAAAGATTGAGATCTTTCAATACTAGTGCCCTCCACTTTAACTGAGATGCCTTGAATACGAATCAGTTTCTGAGGACTTCCAAAGATAACAAAATTACATTTGGATATGTTGAGTGTCAGGAGATTTCTAGAGAACCACTCAGACACTGTCCCCAAGTCAGCATTGATGTGATGTTCAAGATCACTGACGCTTTTGGATGAGTAATAGAGTACAGTATCGTCAGCATAAAGAATAATAGCACTTGCCAGATGACAGTCCGGAAGATCATTCACGTAAATTAAAAACAGTAAAGGTCCCAATATACTGCCTTGGGGTACTCCAATAGCCGGCATATCGGTAGAAGCAGAGTGAGCATCTCCAACCGATGTAATTTGTGATCTGTTTATGAGGTACGATCTAAACCACTGGGTGGTAGAGGTGGTGAGACCGATATTCGTCAACTTTTGCAGCAGCAGGGGATGATCCACTGTATCGAAGGCCTTAGACAGATCCAGAAAAACAGCACCTGTAAAAGAACCAGCGTCCATATTCTGGAGGATATTGTCTGTAAAATGAGCCAAGGCTGTTGTAGTCGATAACTTCGGTCTGAACCCAAATTGCTTTGATGTAAGGATCCCATTGTTCATAAGATAAGCATACAGTTGGGTGTATACGGCTTTTTCTAGAATTTTACTGATCGTTGGCAGCACAGTGATGGGTCTGTAATTGTTAGCATCACAGCGATCACCTTTCTTGAATAACGCTGCCACTTTTCCAGATTTCCAAAGAGAAGGAAAGGTGCGAGTTTCCAGCGAAAGATTAAATAATCTAGTAAGGCTGGCACTGATTGCTGAGGCTGAATCTTTCAGTAGACGAGCACTGATATTATCTAGGCCTATGGCTTTATTGGTTTTGAGCTGCTTAAGCTGACGAAGAACGAAGTCTTCCGTAATTGGCTCGAAAGCAAATTCATGGGGTAGATTCGAGTTTACCGCAGGCGCCGAGTGGATGTGGGATCTACAAGACCTGAGCTTTTGTGCCAGTTTAGTTCCAATTGTTGAAAAGTGTTCGTTGAGAATCTTGGCGATAGATTTATTGCTACAGTATTGAACACCGTCGGCCTCAATGCAGGAGATGGGAGTTCTTTCTTTGCGAGATGTTATGTCGTTTAAAGTTTTCCATAATGCTTGTGGATTAGATTTGTTTTCGGTAATAAGTTTAGAGTAGTATTCCGATTTACATCTCTTTATCTCCTTATTGACGTAGTTCTTAAGTTCCTTATAGCGTGACCAATGATTTGCAGACTTTGTTTTCAGGGCTTTACGATGGTAATAATCTCGTTGGTACATAGCTTCAGATAGCTGTGCGTTTAACCAGGGAGAACGAGTCCCTTTAATTCTTGTTTTCCTCATCGGAGCATGATTATCGGCAACATGAGTAAAAAGATTATTCCAGTCATTGACCGCGGAGTCAATGTCGTGCTTGTTTAGAGCTTGGTTCCAGTCAATTTCTTTCAAGTCATTCACAAATTCCTGCTTTGAATAATGTTTATATGACCGATATTCGATGGTTCTCCCTGGAGCCTTGGGAACACCTGATTTGATAACACAGAAGATCAAACAATGGTCGCTTAAAGGTGATGGAATTACACCTCGGTGAATGACACGATGAGAAATGTTAGTAAACAATAAGTCAATCAGTGTAGATGACGTTTCCGTTATCCTCGTTGATGTGTTAATTACTTGATCAAGGTGATGAACATTTGTCACCTGGAGAAGTTTGCGCTTCTTGGCTTTATCATTATTCATCCCGGAGCAAGCAAAATTTATGTTGAAATCCCCGAGCAAAATAAGCTCAGTCTTAACAGGCACAAGAGACAAAGATGTATTTAAATCTTGAATAAACGTTTCCAGATTCGAATCAGGTGCTCTGTAGATTGTCCAGATAATTAGTTTCTTGCATTTAGGTCGGGAGATTTCGATGACACAAGATTCAGGTAAAGAAGCTCCAAGATCAGGTCTAAGTCGATAAGGAATACCATCTCGAACATAGGCCAAAGTACCACCGCCTGTTTTGTGAAGACGATCAGATCTCACGCAAGAATAACCAGGAATCAGAATTTCGTTATCCGGAATCGATGGTTTGAGCCAAGTCTCCGACACAGTGAAAACATCGAAGGGCTGGTTGAGCAACCAAAGTTTTAACGAGTCCAATTTAGGATAGACACTTCTTACATTCAGATGGGCGACCATGAGTCCTCTGAACCGCGTAAAATCTTTCACAGACAGACTTGGCGAAGCAACGGGACCAGGATTTGTCGAGACGTCACCAGCAAGACAAATTAGTAGTAGTGCGAAGGACGCTGAACGTGCTAAGCGACAGCCAGTAACGGCGAGTTCTTTATTTGTTAGCGATGGTTTCGATGTCTTGTAAGAGCTTGACCTCCTTGAAAATTGCAAATCACTTATGTTAGGTTGGCTTAAGTCTCTAGCCACATACAGGATGCTGCTATCCGTGTGTCGAGTTGGAAGTGAGCGTTTTTGGTGTGAATATTCGAAGAGGAATACATATAGAAGAAGTAAAAAACATAAATAGCGAGAGCGCAGTAAACTCGTGACACTCGCCGCCATTGCTGATCTGATACAATGATGTTTAAGTCCCTCAAAGGGCTAGCCCCAGTGTACTTGCGCGATTTATTCAGTGAGCGGCATACAGACTATGACTTGCGTAATTCTTTCCGTAAGTTAAACTTGCCCAAGCCGCGTACTGACTATTTGAAACGCAGCTTTGGCTATAGCGGTGCCCTACTATGGAATTCTCTTCCTGAAAATATTAGGGCGATTAGATCAATTGGGCAGTTTAAGAAGGAAATCAACCGCGCACTTGAAACATTCGATTCCCACTCGGCAATCTTGTAAACCAGTTTTTTATAGTCATTTTAATTTTTATAAAATGATTGTAATTAAAATACTTAGTGTAACTGAAGATTTTTAACCGAGTTTAAATAAAGATTTTACTTACTTACTTACTAGCGTTTCTTTGTTGACATTTTACTCGAGCAAGCAGACCTTTACTCGTTGGTTTTCTTTCTTGATATTCAGACATTCTGTCATGTTCTCTGCGCTCAGGTGTACTCTGTGAGATTGACTCCGATTTATTTGTTTTTAGCTATCAGGATAGTTTTGTAAATATGATAAAGGACTCGTGTATAAAATCAGTAAAATTTCCATCATAACATTGCAGCACATCAGCATATTCAGGCTTGTTTAATATGGACCACGGACTTACCGTTGCCTTGTTTTTGCATTACTCATGCGGCTTTTTACGTGTTCCACCACTACATTGGTCTATACAGTTTTTATTTGCCGTTTAACACGAAAAAACAGGTCGCTTTCCCTGACTAGTTGAGCGAGTTCACCCATAGGTAACCCAGGCTCACTGTGTGTGACACGTGACATAATATAGGAAAATATAGAGAACATATGAGGTGAAGTTTAGGTCTGAAAATTTGCTAGAAAATGGAAATAAAAATCGATGAAACTTACCATGTGGCGAGTTGTTGTTGTCCTTAATACGTACACGTAGTTTTGGGGAAAAGCAGTCTTCATCATCTTTCCTTCATAGTAAAATGGCAAGGTAGGAGACTGAAGCCAAAGTCGGGTTCCGATCGACTCAAAGGAAGCACGATTTTGTTCGCTTGTGGAACATGAATTTCTCTAAACCACGAATCCCCTGAAGCATCTCCAGCTAGCAACGCGAGGCCACCAGGCTCCGTAGAACTTGTACGTTGACCTACTAAAATGGCGATCGTTAGCCGTTGCCCTCACCACTGGCACAGTTCAAATATGGCGCTGAGCTCGGGGCGCCTGGTGACGAGTACAATCAGTCCCCGCGTGTAGGGAAGGGAGACAAGACATTGTTGTCATCGATATACCTTTTTAAAGGCCTCGATAACGACATTTTAACCGGAATTTTTAAGCAGGCTCTTTCTCGGCGTGATTGGCGCCTGGGCAAGATTGGAAGCTGGCCAATATTCCCGAGGGTGTAGTCGGGCGGTGCGTTTTGTCTTCGAGCAATCTGGGTCTCCCTTCCCTACACGGGGACTGATTGTACTCGTCACCAGGCGCCCCGAGCTCAGCGCCATATTTGAACTGTGCCAGTGGTGAGGGCAACGGCTAACGATCGCCATTTTAGTAGGTCAACGTACAAGTTCTACGGAGCCTGGTGGCCTCGCGTTGCTAGCTGGAGATGCTTCAGGGGATTCGTGGTTTAGAGAAATTCATGTTCCACAAGCCTGGCGTGTTTATTTAGCGACTGGACTCGATTTTCGCGAACAAAATCGTGCTTCCTTTGAGTCGATCGGAATCCGACTTTGGCTTCAGTCTCCTACCTTGCCATTTTACTATGAAGGAAAGATGATGAAGACTGCTTTTCCCCAAAACTACGTGTACGTATTAAGGACAACAACAACTCGCCACATGGTAAGTTTCATCGATTTTTATTTCCATTTTCTAGCAAATTTTCAGACCTAAACTTCACCTCATATGTTCTCTATATTTTCCTATATTATGTCACGTGTCACACACAGTGAGCCTGGGTTACCTATGGTTCACCTTTCTTCCTGTAACTGAGAGATGAACGCGAGCGGCGAATGGGATATAAATAGCGCTCAACTGTCACTTTGTCGCGTCGGTATGACGCGACAAAGTGACAGTTCTATTGTTTTCCGATGAAAGAAACCAGCCAAGTTCGCGCGTGCGCTACATCGTGATAGTGTCCCTTTACACCCGATTTTAGTGTTACGTGCATAGGCGACATCACCATCACCATCACATCATATCCTTTATTTAAACACGATAAGGTTTAAAGCTCAAAGCTTGTGGGGTCGTGTAGAAATAGTTACAATATAAATTTATATTAAAACGGTAATAACATTACTTACAGAATAAAATGCAGAATACAATCAAGCATAAAATGTAAAATACAAGTATAAAATGTAAAATACAAAATATTTAGAAGCATTTAAAATCTTGGTAATGCCTCGGCAGCGAATGCGCCGACTGTACGCTAAAATCAAGTTCCTTAAAATAAGGATCCTTCCTCACTTTAGGATAAAAATCAGTAAACTGGCCCGTGAAGTAACTCGAGACAGCGTTCCATAGGATAGCGCCTCTATAGCTTATAGAGATTTTAAGAAACTTTGAATTAAAACGAGGGATGATTACATTATTACTCCTTCTAAGGGAGTGTAGGTTTTTGTCGAGGGTCGAGGGTCGAGGGTCGAGGGTCGAGGGTCGAGGGTCGAGGTCGAGGTCGAGGGTCGAGGGTCGAGGGTCGAGGGTCGAGGGTCGAGGGTCGAGGGTCGAGGGTCGAGGGTCGAGGGTCGAGGTCGAGGGTCTAGGTCGAGGTCGAGGGTAAAAAATGTTTTCTCGTGAGGTGTATATCTGGGAGGTCAAGATTCTCTCGTAAATACAAGAAAATTCGTTTAATGAATTGCACTAACATTTTGCTTGCAAACAGCGTTGAGCTGAGCTGACCTGTGATGTGTCCTTTAATTTAGTGTCCCCCGGGAGTGTTCATGTCATACTTTTAGCAAAATGTCAACAGCTGGGGAGATGCGTCGCCGACGAAACAAGAAAACTTCTAGAATTAGAATATAGTTCAACTATTTACAGATACATCCTATAAGTAATCCTTCTGTAGCACGGTATGATACACGAATTGCAATTATAACCGTTAAAAAGATAATTTGCCGGCCTTTGTAATTTGATAATTTCTTCACTCCAGGAAAAATCAGCAACATGAGTGTATTTCAAGGGGAAAATTGGAAGCATTTTAGATCCTGTCGACAGCAAAAAACGACCGCACACTACAAGAAAGTTTAGATCGAATCGCCGGTGCGATATTTCTTTTGGATCTCATTCCCAAGTAAGCTATGCGTGAAAAATTGGTCGGCTGCAATGTTGTAATTGGAATAGTTGTGAATTTTGGCCGAAAATTCCTGTAAAAATCGTTGCTAATTGACACAACAAACTTATCTTTGTCGTTCGAGAGTTAACTATAGGTTGAATACTCACATCAAACTGGTGGCTCTTTAGAAAGTCGAAGATCACCTTCTTCAGGCGCTGGGTTTTAATTCCCAAAGCCTTTGCCACCGAAGCATAAAAGCAATCGCCGTCCCCAGGCGGATTGAAGGCAACGTCGTATCCTAACTGTTCTACTCTCTTTTCCATAGGGTTAGAACAAAGGAGAAAGAACAACGATCGAAGAAAGAGTCGAATAACTTCAAACGCTTACACAACAAGCGCAAGGCGAGAAAGTACTGAAGAGACGAACCGCGCGATTAACGTTATATATTAATTTAATATAGGATGGGATATTAACTTTTTTAACTTTTTTAACTTTTTTACCCTCGACCTCGACCTAGACCCTCGACCTCGACCCTCGACCTCGACCCTCGACCCTCGACCCTCCACATGTTACCCTCGACCCTCGACAAAAACCTACACTCTCAGAGCCGCAGGCGCTTCACCAATAAACACGCTATGGAATAATTTAATTAGTCGAAGTTTATAATAGAAGGTTAAAGTGTTCCAGTTCGAGTGTCGGTATACTTCGTCCGTAGGCGTATCATGGGGTAAGTTGTATATTATTCTGGCTGCTCTTCGATGAAGTAATTCCAAAGATTGTAGAAGGTCTGAATTGAACAGCCGCCCCAAACGACCAGCCCATATAAAACGGATGGCAGTCACTATTTTAAAGTACAAGTCCAGTAGGGCGTTTCGACTCAAAAACGAACTCCTTTTTAAAAGTTTAAGCTTATTAACAAAGTTATTTTTCAAATCTGTAAGGTGGTGTACCCAGGAGAGCCTGTCGTCTAAAGTGACTCCCAGAAGGCGAGTATGTTTTACCCACTCGATCCGTGCCTCTCCAAGAGTCACAGGAATTAGCGGCCCAATGTGCGGTTTTCTCATCAAAAGCATAGCTTCGCACTTAGCTGGGTGGGGGGTTAACGAGTTTTCTAGGCACCAGCTGTTCAGTTCAGATAAGGCTCTATTTAAAGAAGTGACAGTGTTATCGACAGTGTCGCCAATACAATAAACGGTGGTGTCGTCCGCGTACATAAAAATAGAGCTGGAAGTGACAGCCCTAGGAAGGTCATTAGTGTACAAAGCGAACAACGTGGGGCCCAGTACTGACCCTTGGAGAATCCCGCAGGTAACGTTTAGCACTGATGAGTGGTGTCCATTTACTACCGAAAATTGAGTTCTGTCAGTTAGGTAGTCAGTCAGCCATGATAATAGGTTACCTTGAACTCCAAATTGAAGGTTCAACTTATGCAGTAGGATGGCATGAGATACACAATCAAAAGCTTTTTTAAAGTCAACAAAAGCCACAGCAACTACTTTGTTGGCTTCTATAGCTGCTCTCCAGGTTTCCGAGAGATGTACCAGCAATAATTCAGTAGAGTGCCCCTCGCGGTAGGCCCACTGTTTATCTGTGACCAGGTTATTTTGGAAAACATGTCGGACGATTGTATCGGATACACAAGATTCCATAATCTTGCTAGGAACACTAAGAAGCGATATCGGTCTATAGTTGTTTATGTCAGCTTCATCTTCTTTCTTGTGCACCGGAATCAGGCGAGCTTTCTTCCAGTCGGTAAAGGTTTCACCGAGGCATGCGCAGAATGAGAATAGGCCAGTCAAGGGTGAGACGATGGCAGGCTCAGCCAGTTTTAATAATTTTGGTGGAATGTCATCTGGGCCTGCTGATTTATTCGGTTTAATAGCTTTCAGTTTGCGCCGGACCGAATCCACGCAAACGGTGACATCAGTCACAGAGGGCATTGAGCCAGTGCAATCGCTATGCTGTGGAAAGTCGCTGTTGGCTCGTTCAAGTCTAGTGCCGATATTAGCGAAGAAATCATTTATTAAGTTTGCTTTTTCTGTATCATTGACGGCAAGGCTACCATCCTCCCTCTTTAATGGACCAATCCTGTTTCTTCTAACAGGGTTAGTCGCCTCCGCAATTAAATTCCAGTAAGCCGCTGCAGACTTGACTTCAGCTAACTTCTCGTTGAAGTACTGTGCCTTAGCGTATCTTATCTGTGATGTAATCTCATTTCTTACTTTCTTGTATCTTCTATAAATTTCCTGGTCATTAGTGCTAACCGCTCTCTTAAACAACTTGAACCTTAAGTTCATCTTTCGTCTGATGTCATTGTTTATCCAAGGAGAAGAATGACTTCGGATCTTGACGCGCTTCATAGGTGCATGTAAGTCGCAAACCTCTTTAAATAATTTATGCCATGCCCAGAGAACATCATCCTTGTCGTAACATCTTGGTTCATCTTTCGACATGCTATGTAACGGCTGTTTAACTGTGAAACAGGCAATTTTTCATATTATTAGCGGAAGAAATGACATTTAGATGCTAATTACTGACCTGACATGGCTGAAGAAGTTTGTGAACATTGCAAGTTTCCAGATTCACAGGATAATTAAACGATTTGTGTGTAGTCGATCAGCCGCTCAATGGTGCGGACTTCCGGTAGAATTAGGCCGTTAACGCGTAAGTATTCGAACGATGTAAACATTCAAAACAGTCGATTTATCTCTCACAGAATGACTTCTTGATAC
>OZ026603.1:16968586-17004086 GCA_964020085.1 Micromussa lordhowensis
TCATCAAACAAAACCTTGACAAGGTCTACACCGTCTATTACAATCGAGATTAGAAATCCTACGCCACATCCTAAGACCTGAAATTGGAGAATTTTCGATCCATTTTTTACACAATATGCGATACGGTCGCTAAAACCAAAACATGCTCTATTTCTAGCACTTCGTGTCAAAGATCAACTGCAAGCCACCTAATCATGACCTAATGAGAAGAAGTGTATTCGCCGAATATTATCCACGTACAGTATCAGATATTACTTAACTTTGCGGTCGAACTGACCAATATTTATTGATTTCATGAAATAAAACGTACAGTTGTAATAGTGATGAAAAGGATAAAATAATCCCGACCTATCCAATTGAACAGTTCGGCAATCGAACCCAATCGAACACCAATCGTTCGCTGCCGAACTTAATCGAACATAATCGAACTCAATGAAATTTTTGCCAATCGAACACAATCGAACGTTCGATTACCGAACGATTGGTAATCGAACCCAATCGAACGTTCGATTACCGAACGATTGGTATAATCGAACGTTAACGTCACTCTTGGCAACTCTGGAGAACCTGGAGAGAGTAATGGCTGCAGCGAGGTCCCTTCTGCTTATTATAATACTAATTTTAAACACAACTGCCTGTGTTGCTGTTGTTGAAATGGTGCGATTTTTGTCTGTTGAGAAGCATTTCCTTTTAACAGTCACAGTACCTTAACAGTCATCGAAATTGCTTTTTATTTGTTTTGTTTTGTTCGAACATTGACATTCTTGCAGTATGATGTTCAGTTCCTGGTTATTCAATAAAAGCTGACAATGATTATATTCCACGTGTTTTTCTCAGTTTGAGGCGTCATAATAATAATAAATATAATAATAACAAAAAACGAAACAACATGTACCTCGCAGAAGCGTCCATTTTCCCACACTGTACCACCACATGTGACTTTTATAAATACATTATCATAATTACATTTTGGCGGGAAACATCACAAAAATCGTTGCCGCCCGGAAGTAAAGGATAAAATATTAGACGGTTTCTTAAAACACATTATAATCATCAGTTAAAGATAAATATCACTGCAAAACGTTCTTACCAATCAAAGATAATCAAAGATATATTCAAGGTTTTTTTTGGCGGGCAGGGGTTCTGGATGGGGTGGGTCGGCATACTGAGGGAATTTTCCTGTTTGAATTGAGGTATGTTATGTTTTTTAAAAATACAGGTTTTAATTTATTAATTAATTTTTTTTATTTTCTGAATTATATATTTTTCATGCGTTCCGGGTTTTAGTAATTTTGTGTTCTGGGTTTTAGTATTTCGGCGTTCCGGCGTTCCGGCATTCCGGCATTCCGGCGTTCCTTGTTTTAGTACAGGCCGGTTGATTTCCCTTTACAGTCTGCTCGACGAATTAGTTGCCGTTAAATGCATTTCTTTCCAAGAGGCATTCGATCAATTCGCTGGAAAAGTATCATCGATAGCATGCAAGGCAGACAAGAAAGAAGCACGACGACAGTTAAAAGAAAAGATCTTGTCGAAGAATGGCTTGCCAGTTCTGTTTTTAAACAATAGTGGCCACACATTCATCCTGCTTTTAGAACTGCCGTTGGACAATATGTCTTTGTGTCGAAGCTTGGATCTTGTTTTGAACCGGCACAGTCCGTCGAATGAAGAGCATGCTGGCGAACGTTTTGAAACTGAACTAGCTCCTCACGTTTCACCTCTGATGAAATTGATGTCATCTTCAAAAGACCGTGCCATTCTTACATTTGTCCTTTCAAGTATGTTCTCGTCGACACAACAAGCTATGGTATTGGGATTGCAAAACCAGCGTACTGAGAAATTAAAACGAACCATCGAGAACTTTTGAAGTGAAGTGGACAAGAATCAAGAACAAACAGGGAGAGAAGCACAGTGCCGTTTAGAAGCTCTTATATCTAGGTTGCAAACAGACCTTAATAGAGAGAGAAATTGACATAAAAAGAGCCCGAATGCATGATGAAGAAGTGGAAAGTAGAAACTTCCACATCGAGATGAAAAGAGAAAGATTGAGATGACTCCAGGGTAGATCTAAAAAGATGTCAATACGTAGACTTTTCCACAAGTGGAAACAGAACCTTCTGTCACATAAAGGCAAAGGTAGATGGTGTTACAGGATTGAACATAGAGCAGAGCAAGCAGTTTATGAAGTTTTACAGGAACAACTGAAGGCTCACGCACGCCGCACACACGCAGATGGGGAGATGAAGGAACAGGCTGGCTACCTTGAGCATGAACTACAAATTCAGTCCAAAGAGATGCTGCGAATTGCAAACAGGTAACTAATGATGACATAACAAAATTAAATTATAAATCTGAGAGTTAATTTTGAAAATCATACAGTAATGTGCACTTGGTAACATTTAATATGACAAAACCTAAAATTATAAATAAGCAAAGACATGTAATATCGAGTCAGCAAAAATAGCATGCATTTGTGAAGGTGCAGTGATGTTACCTGTATAATACATTCATATATGTTGTGGTTCAAATTTTTCCTTGGTTTGATTTTTATTTTCTTTCTTGCATTCACTATCATAAATTCAAACAATGGAAATACAAATCAAACTGCTTTGAAAAATTTTAAACCAAAGAAAAATTTTAACCACAACATATATGTTTGGAGTTTTTTTATTGTGTATGGAACAAAAGCACGAAGCAACTTTCTGTGTTTCCTTAGAGTTATTGTAAATGGCTTTCAACCAATCAGAAAGCACATAGTTTTCTTTTTTACATAAAATATATAAACAAAACAGGCGTCTTCAGCAAATTGGTAAGAAAGCTATTAAATCTAAGGAAACTGTACGCTCCTGGGGAAAGTGCAGAAACAAACGCTATCGACAGGCAGAACAACATCGTGGGCAGAATCTTTGGGCACATCTTCGTCCCCAAAAGAAACATAATCAGAGGCACATCAATGTTCACTACAATCGAGCACATGTTAAGAATTACACCCGATTTGCATTTGCTAGTTCCAGTCCTATACATTGCAAGAGTCTAGTCATCAGGCGTGCTATTGACGACAAAGCATACGTAAGATGTGGGACATCAGAGGGATTTTCAAGACCACTCCATACTCCAGTTCAGCTTAACACTGGACCTGATAGCCACTTTAAGCTCCCATTGGCATATTATCCTGATCCTGTTGGTTATGTCGCACCTGGAGTAATATTAATGGTTAATGACATGAAAGAGGTGGAACACAGAGGAGGTTTGCTCCAACAGATGTTACAGTCTCTGTGACCTGTAAACCAAAGCACATCTATCCAAGTTCTGCTACAAACTGGGCCAATGACTTATTTGCTAACAGATATGTCTTCCGAAATGAACATAATATGCCTTTGGAAGGAGTATCAAAGACAGCTGTTTTAGACAATTTCTCACTCAAGGATTCCTTACCCTATCTCATTGCAATGAGGGACGCTGTCTTTCAGTTTGAACTTATGACAATTGAGGAGGACTATGAAAGAGTGGCAGAGGGAGGAGATTATTTTTCCAGGGAAATTTCAGGGTCCACATTCTTCTAAAGAGATTGGAAGTTGGTCTGCTCTCAGTAGATCAGTATAGGCAACAAACAGCTCTGGGTAAAACAGTGGAAGATCTATCCTTACTGGTTGAGCAATTGAAAAGTATAGATGAGCATTGTGATTTGGTTTGTATTTGTGGACTAATGATAGTATAATAATATTTATAATGACATGTATTTATTTATTTGTTTATTTATTTATTTGACAAAGGTCATTCACTTATTTGACAAAGTTCATTTCATTCACCACTCTAGTTACTGTAATGAGAAGCAAGTCTCAGAAGCCTTTCCAGGCTTATCTAGGACACCCCCTTACTAAATGATAAGAACCAAATTCTCAGACGATGTATAAAATTACATCAAGTTACATTGATCGTTAATACCGATTCATGTAGGAAAGAGCTACCACTAGATTACCTAGTAATATTAAACAGAATAATGTATATCATAATACGTCCTCTAATTAAACTACTGTCCATTCATTTGATATTATTCTTAGACAGTTGCTTTTCTTCCGTTGCGTTTTGACAGGAATTTAAGGTTTTATCTACCGTTATATACTATTAACTTCATCCTCCCTGAGGATCTGGCCTCAGACTTTAGCCTTTCTGCAAGCACATTTAATACATGTAGATGGATATAAATATACATAAATGTATTTTGGGAGGATTTACAGGCTGACTACAAGTCTGTAAAGAAGGTTTGTCAAGATATTCGTAAAGAAATGGAGGTTATTGGTCTTCCCAGGCACAGGTGAAAACCTACATGTACACATACTATAATACATTACTGAGCAGTACCTTTTTTTAATGATAGGTCTATTATCAATTTTGGTTGTTTGGTTGGTTTGATGGAAAAGCATGTATGGGAACTAGCATACATGCTATGACTCCTTGGTTTGGTGATTATCGAAAGTTCTTTTTCGACGAAAAGTACATGGTGAAGTGTGTAGGTGCTACTTCTTCTCCAATGCTTGAAAAGTGTGCAGGGAAGGGTTATTTCAAATTTGTCAAAAAATTTTTTGATGATCATTGTTTTGTATTTTGATAATGGATTTGAGAGAATCAGGAGTGGTTGTGAAACAAAGAATGGAAGTATTTGTGACTTTCATGCATCAATTGAGAATTCAAAGGTGTTGTTGAATGGGTGGATTGGGATGGTTGTTGGAAGTATTCAGCCACCAGTCCTAGACTATTCTTGTGAAGGCGACTTCCACTATGTTCATCCTGACACTATTTCATTAGGAGAGATAACAGAGAAGCTTGGTCTCAAAAAAGAGCATGTAGTAGATGCCTCTACAAGAAAGCGAGATGATTTCTGCCGCGGAAAAAATTAGATGAGTTAGTTTCATCTTGTGGCAATCCAGAGTTACAATTGAAATATGAGAAATCAGATGAGTCTGATTCTGTTCATGGCAGTGTATCTGTTGCAAATGATATTCTTACCAAAATGTTGGCATCTGTAGATGAGTTTATTTCCAAATATACTGGCGAAAATCTTAGGAATGCAGTTGTAAATGAGCTGAAACGGCGTTTTAATGCCAAAATTAAAACATTTATTTCAAAGAAGACAAACGCAAGTGCCAGAGCAGTCGAAAAGGCAAAAACATATGATGATTTTGACTGGGAAAAGCTCATTAGAACAAATTAACTGGAAAAGCTGTATGTCTCCCAGCTTGATCTCTATTTAATTTTGGCAAATTTCAATCTTTCAAAGAAGGACTGTGAAAAGAAAGGTTTAACAAAGGCAAGCAAGATTGAAAATATCAAAAAACACTTTTATTCATCTGTGAATCAAAGGAGGAAGCATGCACCACATCCGGAAATTCATGTGGACCTGCCTCAAACTGGACAAAACAAAGAGGCACATGCTGCACTCCAAGTTCCTCCCTGGGGTGATACAGTTACAGTGCCACATCAAGGGCAGGTCAACCTTGTGAACACCTGTCCTGTTGATAACTTCTTGACTATATTCTATGTTTTGATGAAGACACGTAACAAGTTCTTCCAGTATTTATTAAGATCGCCAGAATTGTATGCCATTACACTATTAAGATCTACGAAATGTTTGATGATGGAACCTTTGCGGAAGGCAAGTGTGAGTGGCTGAAGTTGTTTCCTGGCCGATTTAATCTTGCACAGTCAGTCAAACTAGATCTTTGGGGAAATGAAGAGGATCTATTTGTTTCAAGGCTTTACTCTGCCTTGGAAACATCCTTTACCAGCACATGTCCATCTCCTCATTGCCCGTCTGGAGTGAAGCAAATTTGTTCCAAAGCAATTACTTTAAGCACATGTAAATGGTTTAATTTTTGTCATTGGGCTATATGCATGTTATTATCAATCAGTTGATACACTGGTATAATTGCATGTACCTGCTGGCATATTTCTTTTACTGTTATTGTTTACTTGTGATGCAAGTGATGTTTTTATTACCTCCACAACATTTTAACTTGTTATGCAATAACCTCTGTTGGATATAAATACAAGTCACATTAAGGTTGTTTACCTGGAGTTGCTGGTATTTTTATGTTTTAGTTATCCAGGAATTCCACCCCCAAGGTTTCTCCAAGAGTCTCTGACACAGTGGATTGAAACAGACTCTCAGCCAACTCAGTGTGGACAACGTATGCACACAGTCCCGCCCGGCGCCACTCACTTCCTTGGTACTTGCTTTGTGCAAGACCCAGTTAGTGGCCAGCCTCTGTGAGTATCAAGAGTTGTGCTTGAAACTAAGTGCTGTGTAAATATATAGTATGAAGTAGTTTGTGTTTTGGCCTTTGAATGAAACTACGGGATCTTTTCACTGGATTGGATCTCTTTTAATTCAATGTACATGAACCTGTCATAACCAAGAGTAGCAAGGAAGTGTTTTCTTGATATCAATTGACCAAAGTAACGTTCAACATATTAAAGCCAGCTATGCCTCCAGTCCTTCTTTAATATTCATTAAATGACTTAGTTTTATTTAATAATCAATTACATGTCTATAGTGATTTTTAATTATGCTACGCCATTGTCTGGGATGTTTTTGATAATGTAGTGTATTCATATGTACTTTTGCATTCCTCAAAGGAAAACCATTCAATCCTACTGTGCTGGGATGCGCACAATCACCAGAAGGACATTTCAGGGAGGTGCAAAATGTATCCCACCATTCCTTTTAATGTCAGTGGACATCTTTGCCCGTCAGGGCATTTTGACTGAATGCAGCCAACTACCAGACTATGTGGAACTCTCACACGAAAGGTGAGTCTTACTTCAGTTTTGTTTTCTTTTTTAGTAAATTGTAGCCTAACTTCATTTTAAGTTATTACAGAGCACCATGAAAATTAAGTAACTTTAAAAATTCATTTTAACATTTCACTTTTACTAAACAGGTACCTTCTTTTTGGACTGACATTTTGGAGTGGAGGGCACTACAGAGGGGCTGTTTTGGTTAATGGTGTATGGCACCATTATGATGGGCTGTGGGAGAGGAATTCCAGAGGTCGGGGACTGCAAAAATGCACGAGGATGCCATCCACCCCAAGTGGCTTCCTCTTCTCTCACTCGGCGTGTACATCTTTGAAAAGATTTTGCTTTAAAAAGTGGCCTATATCCTTTGATCTGTTGTGAGTGTAGAATAATTTATAAAGCACAAAAACATAGATAATGAATCAAGATTTCACTGTTGGAAAAAAGCAATATTTGCAGAGGGTTTCAGCTGCAAAACAATTCCTGCACAAGTAGGGAGTGAAAAAAAAATTGTGCAAGCTGAAAATTCCCCACCCCCACATCACTTTTCTAATGGTCCATCCCTCACAGATTTAAAAATTCGCTAAAAAATAGTCCAGCATCTATACCGGTAATGTTTTGCGATGAAAAAGCTGCAAACTAAAATGCAAAAATATGAGTATTTTCTATATATATTTATGGCAGGGCCAAAAAGTCACTTCCATAAAAAGAGAAATGAGAAAAAACAGTAAAGAGGACGAGCAAACTTTGGAAGAATTAAGTTCAGCTCATCGCCGTTCGTAAGCAAATGCCAGCTAAAGCAAACCAGTTAAATAAACATCTTATTAACCGAGCTTAGTCGGTCTGTATGGGAGAATCTTGACCTCAGTCACCACGAGATTCTCTCATACAGACCTCATGCTCGGCTAGTATGAGCTAAGTATAAACTGAGCTACCCGTTTACTTTAGCATACACTACTCGCCAGGCCTCATGCAGCCCTGTGTTTATCAATATACCGTAACGATTCGATTTAGCGCCCTCCTTCGAATGTGTTTTTATTGATAAGCGAGCCTCCTCCAATAAGCGACCTAATTCAAATAATCTTCTCCATTCTAATAAGCGCCCCTATTGTAACATAATATTACAGCGCCTTCTGTCTTACATAAACAGTGGTCTTCGTCTGAGTTTCTCAATTATTATGTCCATGAGAGTGCATAATTCCTTTAAACGTTAACTGAACATTCACCGTTTATTTGTAACTGTTACAGTTTCTCGACTGTTATTGTTCCTTTTTCAATGAATACCGAATTAAAGTTTGTTTGAACATTTGGTTGTTTCTCAAAAAAGAAAGAAGCGGCAGAATAGGCGCCCTGTCTCGCATAACCGCCCTCCCTTGAGGTACTAAAAGTGAATTAGCGCCCCGGGCGCGAAATTGAATCATTACGGTGGCTTCGTAATTGATTAATGATAAACCATTTTTAAATGGAGTGACTATTTGCTATTTGTTTACTGCTACTATTTCAATATCAACAAGGTTCCCTTTTCTGTTATTTGTTCACTATCCAGTCATGTAAACTAAGAGTTTTCTCTCCCCTTTGAATCCCAGTCTGCCGTGCTGAACAGCCAAGTTATCCAGCACTAACAAATCACCTTTCTTCCATTTAAACCCTACTGCGCATGTCCACGCGGTAGCCAGTAGGTATTGCAGTACTGCAGGCTCAATATCGCTGCCATCCCCATAATAAGTGTGAGAGGGCTGTTTGTGATCGGGGATTTCAGTTCCCCCCGGAAGAAGCCGGTAGTACGAACAATTATGAGTAGTTGCCTGGTTGAACCAGATTTTCTTTCCTGTCTCTGGGTGTTGTATGCAGGCGGGTAAATTATGCCAAAAGTATAAATCCCCGTTGGGGTCCCATGTGACATTGCTGCCTTGCTCTATTATCATTTTTTCTACGACCTATAAAGAGAGGAATAAAAAATAATAGTAACAAATTTTTGATTATCGTGGTAGTTTTTGATTATTGTGCTAGCTAGTTTTCAGACATGCACTCAAGCAGACTGAACAAATGTTTCAAATAAACGTGCTTAAAATGGTTAAAAATCCCACGTTCGGATGTGTAGTGGAGGCAACATAGTATAAGAGTTTGACGAATGCCATCCACCAACTGCTGGAAGATAACCAGTGAAGGGTCTGGGTTCTAAGAGATGTGCGTTAAAAGATGTACCTGCTTACCTCCCTGTCTTCTGTGTTATACACGTGTTGCCAGCTCAAGTACTTTTTATTGGATTTGTCTGGAAGGTATCTGAAGTAGCGCACTTGTCTCTCTTCAAACTTTCGTACAACTTCGGGGTCCAGTTTGGAGAGGAGTTCGCTGTTTTTAACCAAAATTGTTTCACCGCCACAGCCATCTGTGGGTTCTTTCAGGCAGAAAAAGAAAAGCTGTAAGGTAAGAGATAGTAGTAAAAATTTGTTAAAAGCTGACTGTGAAAGTCATTTGTCATCGACATCGCTTTCATTATAAATTCCCGCCTTCCCGGCTATGTGTTTCACTTCTACTAACAAGAGACTATAAAGCTTTGCTTTATTATCCGGCTTGGTTATAACACAATTAAAGGAAGGTTACTGTGGTTCTCTTGCTTTCTTTGGGATTCTTATTCACTAAGAAAGCCGTCTAGTATTTTGTTCCTTTGGATAATGTGTCGGTCACAACCTCCAGCACTCAACATTCTTCTATTCTACACTTCATTTAACTGCTTACCTTGGAGGGGTAGACCTTGGTGTATGCCATTTCGTTGTGTGGATCTATAGCGACATCATCAGGATCATCGTTAGCAGTGTAAGTTCCAACATTTTTGTCAATTTTTTGTCGGAACGATGCACCACCTTCATAAGTTATTCCTTTCCAAGGAATTCCCTTTGCAATGGTTGAAAAGTCTTGTGCAGTTTCAGCTGGAAGATCGCGGAACAATATGGCCGGATGTTGTGCGTGGTTTTCCTCTACGTACTCCATACATTTTGCAGTCAGTTCGGCGAGGGAGGACTGGTGCGGATTAATAACTCGTAAGCCATGTGGGAATGACTCTCTTGGTTCTCCCAGGAATTCTGGGAAACCTTCACCCGTTGAACCAACAGTGAACGGCCTGTCCTTGAGCCTCGACTCGAATTTAGTGACCAGTTCCTCTCTGGGTAGTGGCTGCAAAATCCTCGTTGTTGTTGGATTTTCCTGACTTTGCTGCGTTGAATAACTGCTGGTTATATTTTTGACATTTCTGGTTCCGGGAATACCACACCTAGGAAGTCTCCAGAAGGATGCGCGAAGCCACAGAAGCCGAGCTGCCATATCCTGTTAAGGGAGTGAAATGATATAGGAATAGGGTTTCAAAGCACAATCATTCATATTTTGAACAAGCTCAATTCCGTGAAAATGAAATGTTATTGTGATAGATTAAGATTTTTACAGTTTTTTTGTTAAAATGGAGGAAATCAGTGAAGGAGTTGATCCATGAAAAGAAAAGAGGGGAAGGTGAAGTCAACGCAGCTATTTAGACAAAATTATTGCACCTATGGCCAGGATCTTTACCGTCACACGTTAAAAACCGTCAACACGCACATCAAATTTTTCGCGATTTCAATTCCCTGGGCGAAGAGAAACTTATTTTCACTATTGATATTACATCTCTTTACACCGTCATCCCTAATGGCGAGGGTCTTCCAACCCTCTAGCATTTTTTTTTATTTACGCACTGTTAAGGAACCATGCTCGGAAACACTACTCCGCCTGGCTGAACTTAACACTCAACTGTTTTTCATTCGAGAACAAATATTATAAAAAAATCAATGGCGTGACCATGGGTACCAAAATGGGACCCAGCAACGCCAATCTTTTCGTAGGCTACATTGAACACCAATTTTTCAATCACCACAACGGCCCTAAACCTGAATCTACCGTCGCTACATTGACGACTGTATTTATAACTTTATAACAATTTACTGCTGTCAATTCGTTTCAATTTACTGCTGTCAATTCGTTTCATCCGGCTACTAAATATACCTGGAAAATTTCCGATACTTCTTTAGCATTTCTGGATATCAAAGTTTCTATCGAAGGCAACGGTTTATGCACCAGTGTGCACTACAAACCTACAGATTCTCATAGTTATTTGTTTTATTCACCCTCAAACCCATCACATGTCAAGAATTTCATTCCTTATTCTCAGTTTCTTAGACTTCATCGTCTTTGTTGTGATGACTCTGATTTTTCCTTAAAATCAGAGGAAATGTGCGAGTTTTTCGACAAACGTGGCTGTCCTGCTTCTGTTGTTCAAGCGGGCCATCATCGCGCCCAAAAAATTGATCGCCAGTCAGCACTACAAACGTCACAGAAGGAGAATAATGATAGAATTCCATTCACCCTCACATTTCACCTTCACAACCACGCAGTAAAATCCATCCATCATTCTAAAAAAACATTTAATTACATCAAAATGATCCCGATACTGGTACTGGTACTGGTAATTTTCCTTTCCTTTATATCTTATATCCTTATCTTATATCAAGAAATTGTTATTAATCTTACGTAAAAATCTTTTCCCCAGTCATATTGTTGAGAGGGTCATTAGGCAGTATATTACAAAAACTCAGACCCTTTCGAACATACCTGCTAGTCCTCCCTCTAATTCTAAACATTTTTTCAAATTACCTTATGTTGGGCCCTTCTCTATTGTAGCACATTAAACAGATTATGTGAACTACTTAAACGTTATTGTAACAATCTTGATGTTAAGCTAGCCTTTTCTTCCTTCAAGATCCGTAACATGTTTAGTGTGAAGGACCCTGTGCCTGTTAAACTTCGTTCGAATGTTGTTTATATGTTTACCTGTGCAAGCTGTAATTCTTGCTATGTCGGCGAAACTACCCGACACCTCTCGACACGCATTCACGAACACTTATACAGGGACAGGACCTCACATATCTTTCAGCACCTTCAACAATCCGAGGCATGCCGTAATTCCTGCTCTGCTGAATGTTTTAAAGTTATGGATCATGCGACCACAAAATTACAGGTCAAGATAAAAGAAGCGTTGCATATTTCCTGGGAGCAACATTCTTTAAATAAGCAATTATATAACGTTAATTTAACTCTCTCGCTCTAAATCAGCGTTACATATTGTACACTCTTTTGTTACCTTTAGCTAGTTTGTTAGATTTCTAACTTCTTTTCACTGTTGTTATTTATCTTTGTCTAGTATTATACTATAAATTCAAATGTAACTTCAATTTAATTCTACTTTCAACTGAAGATGGTCGATGAACGACCGAAACATGTCTTTGAAATTAAGTTTCAAATGTGTCGTCATTTTCATAAAAATTGTTACCCTTCAGTTCTTAAAACTTTTGTAGCGTGACTTTGCTGTGCAGAATATTTTGTGTCCGGCGCGTCCGGCGCCGAGTCTGTGCTTAAATTCTTTCAGTCGCTGTGATTGGTTTGTCGTGTCATCTCATGATTTTGATGAGAATAAGCAACTTGATCACGAAAGTACAATAAATTTTCCTCTCGTTGACAAACGTTTTCCATAGTTATTTCATAAAAGCAATAGACCACTCTTTCTATGGGTTTACTGGCGCAATAAACCACGCGGGATGTTGGGAGAACACTCGAAAAGCTTGTAAATCACGAGCCGTTAAGCGAGTTATTTACAAGCTTTTCGAGTGTTCTCCCAGCATCCCGCGCGATTCATATTACGCCGGTATACCCATAGAAAGAGTGGTAGTCAAATAAAATTTATCTCTTATAGCGTATTTATTGCAATATTTAAGAAAGTAAGATTCCTGCCTATCAAAGTATATGAAAGATCATATATTCGAACTGCGGGGAAAGATATGAAGACAGATTCGCCTTCAATTTGAAGATCTTCAATTGATCGTTTTCACTGTCACGCAATAAAAAAATAAATCGAAAACTATCCAGTGTAAAAAGCTAAGAAATTGTGATGTTATAGAAGATAAAAAAATAAGACAATTCTCCAAGTTTTAGCCCTGTGCGTTTCCCCAAACTTCAGAGATTCGTCGAAATGTTTCGCAGAAATTTACAGAGCCCAGTATGAAAACGCCATGCTGGTGTACCTCCATGGTACACCAATATGGCGGCCGGAAAATAGTGTAAACATCTCGAACTTACTTTGGCTTTCTAGGCGACTGATTATCAGTACTCAAAAAACAAGTATTTACATAAAGTGAATAAAGATAAGAATAGCCAAAAAAAAAAAAAAAAAAAAAAAAAATAAGGACTTTTTCCTAATGCTCTAGCTTCTAACTGGGCTCAAAGTCATGAGATAAGTGTATATTTTTCAACAAATTTGATCGTAGCCTTGTGTCACGCACATCCATAACCTGGAAATTCAAAATGCTCTAGTTTCCAAACGAAGCTGTAAACAGATTATACCTGATGAGGATAAAAACTTTGGTGGATCTTTAGTTTTAGATTTTAGAAAGTGATGACGTCACGTAAAAACGACCTATTTGATTAGATTCACAAATTAGGCAGTCTGTTAACCCTTGGAATTTCAATCATGAGCGTGTGATTGCCCATCCTAAATTTCACTAGTTATTTTCTTTCGTCACAGATCCTCGAAATATCTTGTTACAGGTATTACCTTTCTCTTTTGTATTTATCAAAAGAAATCTGGAAAAAGGTAATGTTCTTCGCTTTGAATTGTAGACTAACCGGGATGCTATAAATAGCTAGCCATACTCGTTTCCAGTGCATTCGGAGGTCGGAGCCATTCCTGTAATAAATCGCGATTAAACGCAATTAGTGCGTTTGACGCTTTTATTTCATTAAAGAACTAGTCGTCGCAAAGCTTGGGTGAACCAGTGATAGATACTGGCAGAGATTAGCACCTTGATGGAGCATCGTAAATTGCTTCAGATTTATGCAGCAGTGATGCGATCGATAACTGCTGGCTGTTCAAGTGTCATAACTGTGTACTTGACTATTTGCAACAAACAAATTTAGAAACATCGGGGCAACAATCGGTTATAATACTTCAGGAGCAACGCTGCCCTGATAAATAGGTTCGTCGCGGAGCATGCCCGAATATTAGCAAAGCAAACTGTATAACATTTCCTACTATAAAACGAGTACATAATAGTCGTAACACCGAAAGCTCAAAAGTACTAATATATGCTAAACTTGGTCTCGCACATATAATGCTATTGCAGTATATAAACCAGAAAAGTTACACCATCACACCCGAGTACAATCAAAATGAAACCTACCTTTGGTATCGGAGTCTCCGACTTTGGGAGCTGACTGCTTGTGTGCTAATAATATATGCAAAAATGCGGTTTGCAACTATTGGTCGATCGAAGATAAACCATGGACCTGTCTACCGATGTGTCACGCAATATCAACAAAATATTTCTTATTTTTCATACAAACATGAAGTTTGGTTGCCCCTCCCCGTTTTTCTTCGTGAAAGTTTTGGGTCCCATATTTCCATGCATTTGCAACGGATCCTTTCAAAACTTGCATATTCACAAAATTTCGCATGATCAATCGAGCGGTGAGGTTTATTGTTTTGCTTGAATAAAAATTCGGAAATCGGTAAAAAGGTCCATTTGTATAAGTGAACATGCAAATGATTTCGATCCACTGATGTTCGATGTGCTCTGCAGCTACAAGGGTCTCAATGTGGTAGTGTGTTTTTACGCCTAACAGTCAGTATTTCGTTTTTTTTTTTACGGCTAACGGTTAATTTATTTCCGTTACGGTGGACGGATCTTTTAAAAATTAATTACGCTTTAACTTGTTTCCAGATCTTTTTATCACAGACTTCCTCCGAGTCAAAATTTGCTGAATCGACATCACTATGACGGGAATCTTTCGTACTTCTCCACCTGGTTGAAATCAGCCTCAGACGCGAGCGTGGGCAGGACAATGATATCACTAACGAAACTTATTGAGCACCCTTCGTCAGCAACAGAGCGGTTTTCAAAGGAGGCAGTGCGTGCGTCGTAAAAAGATGACGAAAATGTCTAAATAAAATGACGCAGCCAGAACGTCCAGAACTTCTCAGCACTACATTTCGCAGCATCTATTTTTCTGGCCGCTTGCTCGGTTGACTAAGAGCAGTACCTAATTTATCTCTGATAAGGTCGATGAGTGAGTGAATGCGAGCGCGCGTGTTTTTTTTTTGCCCGAGGCGATTCTCTGAAGCGCTCACTTTTGCCCGCCCGACTAATCAGAGAGAAACGAGAGACTAATCGGACCTAATCGTTGTCTAGTTGCACGGCGCTTACCGCCACAAATTTGTTCTTTGAACAACCGGGCCCGGCATCGATTTCCTGCACGTTTTCTTTAATGGCTCATGAACCGGGGAAAACGTATCTATGACAACGCCTTCGGTTTGTTTGAGAAACAATTAGGGATTAATTGTATGCGTGAACAGATCGGACGTTTTAGTAATGTTTACAATTGGCTGCCGCAGTCAAGAGTACATATACAAACAGCCTGTTCTGGCTGCTGCATAGGAGGAAAAATTATAGTACACCTAGGGAGGTGTTCATCTTTTGTAACAGCGTTTCTTTTGTTTCTTACAGATGCTTCATTACTTTGTGAAGGTTTTTTCTTGCTCCAGTGATAGCTTCTTCTTGTCAGGAGGTGGCAAATTGAAACTTTATGTTGTGTCCGATCTAATGAAGGTAACGGCAGTTGCATGGGCGGCATAACTTTTTTAGCACTTGCATGTTACACACACAATTTCTTTGTCATCTATCCACGGTACTATTTAGAGGATGTAGTGAACTACCGTTTACATTGGCACACACTACACGCCAGGTCTTACGCGGCCCTTAAAACTTCATTATTTCAATATCAACAAGGTTTCCCTTTCTGTTGTTTGCTTCCTATCTAGTCATGTAAACTAAAAGTTTTCTCTCCCCTTTGAATCCCAGTCTGCCGTGCTGAACAGCCAAGTTATCCAGCACTAACAAATCACCTTTCTTCCATTTAAAACCTACTGCGCATGTCCACGTGGTAGCCAGTATGTGCTGCAGTACGGCAGGCTCAATATCGCTGCCATCCCCATAATAAGTGTGAGCAGGTTGTTTGTGATCGGGGATTTCAGTTCCTCCCGGAAGTAACCGGTAATACATGCAATTAAGACTAGTTGCCTGGTTGAACCAGATTTTCTTTCCTGTCTCTGGGTGTTGTACACAAGGGGGCCTGTTATGCCAAAGGTATAAATCCCCGCTGGGATCCCATTTGACTTCCATGCCTTGCTCTTTCGCTGCCTTTTCCACGAGCTGTCAAGAGAGGAATAAAAAAAATATTAGTAACATTTTTTTTTATTATCGTGGTAAACACATTTGGGTTCAAGCTTCAATGGGCTAGCTAGTTTTTAGACGTGCCACTCAACCCAGACTGTGTTGGGGAAATTTTTCGATGGAGCTCATTTTCATCTGATCGCCGAAACAAACATCTCAGCGCGCTGAAATAATATGGGAGTATGAGGGTCGCTCTCTTCCAATGTTGAAAGAAATCTTGAAAGATATGCATGTTAAATCTTTCGCAGGCCAAGTGACAGCTGTAGATGTCTCTTACATCGCAAGGCCGCCATTTTCAGTGAGGAATAACTTATTTAGGAATTGAAGGTTCGCAATGGGATCTGCACGGTCAAAATGAAAATTACTTGTTCCATTTCTGACATCTTTGTCGAACTTAACTTTGACATGCACTTTCTTTCTCAGATATCTTAAGTTGTGTATGAAGTGAATCGTTGTACTGTTGGCCAACAAAATGTGTCCTGTCTCGGTTGTCGATAGATTATCGTTTGGCGCAAAAAGAGGTGAGAAGTAAAACTCACGAGGAAAAGGGCAGAACAATTCGAAAACAAAGCAATGTTTTGTCCTTGAAACTTGTCTAATCGAGTTTCGCTCACTGTACGTTGTAACCAAAAGGAATGATGGGGCAGCTGGGCAGCGGTCAACTTTGACCTCCATGAGCTCTAAACCTGAGCCCCTGATATGGTCATGTGATACTGGCTCGCAGATACCTTGTTTTGTCAGGAGTCAATTGACGATAACATGGATGCTCAATATCAAAGATGTACGCTGTAGACCAAGGCTGTATGCCTCGGTCGAACTATTAGCTGGAGTATGGCCGCCATGTTGCGCGACGCGCCCTAGATCCATGCCGCTGGCCATGGTGACAATGAAAAAAGAGTTGCATGTGGTTCTCTTCCTAAAGTTATGGTTCCTCACTTTGCGGCCGTTCGTGCCCCCGGAGCTCCGCTATTTAAGGATATCATCATGCTACTCAAACCATAAAATAGAGAAAAAATGGTGTATAGGAGGTGAACGTGAAAACACAAACCTTCTTACCTCTCTGTCGTCCGAGTTATACACGTGTTGCCAGTTCAAGTACTCTTTATGGGATTTGTCTGGCAAGTATCTGACGTAGCGCACTTGTTTCTCTTCAAACTTTCGTACAACTTTGGGGTCCAGTTTGGAGAGGAGCTCACTGTTTTTAACCAAAGTTGTTTCACCGCCACAGCCATCTGCGGGTTCTTTTAGGCAGAAAAAGAAAAGCTGCAGGGGAAGAGAGAGTGGTAAAAATTAGTTAAAGGCTAATTAACGTCATTTGCAATCGGCATCGCTTCTATGGAGCACGCGAGGGGAAAGCATGGATTAGAAATAAGAAACAATAGTGGCGAGAGGTTATGTGAGTTCTGTGAAATGAATGGATATGCGTGGGTATCTCCTGATGGGCAGACAAAGAGTCAGATAGAAAAAGAGAGAGTCCAAGACCTCAGTGGCCGGCACAAAGGCATACAGAGCGGCAGTTGTTGCTAGTGATGACTAATGACTAAGTGACTAAGCTAAGATTAAAGGTGCATAAGAACCGACAAGCTAAAGCTGGACGTACATAAGTTAGAGTGTGAGGACATTCGTCGAAGGTATAATGTTGAGGTCAGAAACAGGTTTGAAGCTCTTGATATTGAAGGCGATGTACACGAGCATGCAGAAGGTATAAAGAAAGCGTATGTTGGAGCTGCCAAACAGGTCCTTGGATATGCCAAAAACAGGAGCAAACCATGGATAGGAGGGGAAACTTGGCAGAAGATAGAAGAACGAAAGGCAGTGAAGCAAAAGAGAGATAGTACAAGATATGAAAGGGTTAAACGGAGCGAGGCTGGGAAAGGACTACAGAGCGAAAGATAAAGCAGTGAAATATAGCTCACGCGAAGAGAGAGCAGCAGAGAGTGGACGGGAAAGAGAACCTTACAACATACTGACTAAGACGATAAAGGACAATGGAAGACGGAAGAAGGTGTAGTAAAGAGCAAAGAAGGAGAGGAGATAAAAGACAAGAACACAAAGATAGAAAGATGGAAGGGCATTTCAGCGAAGTGCGAAACAGAGAAACATCTGATGAAGAGATAGATATTGAGGACATAGAGGTCAACATCGGGGAAATAAAAGAAAGAGAAGTGAAGGAAGCAATGAAAAAAACAAAGAATGGGAAAGCACCCGGGGTAGATCGGATAACGGCTGAGATGATCAAGGCTGATATAAGGAAACAGGGGTGAATGAGCACACAACGCTATTCAGAAAGGTGTAGAACGAGAAGATTCTAGACAACTGGAACAAGGGGAGTATTGTAAAACTGCCCAAGATAGGAGACATCAGGGATTGCAATGCTGCTCACAGTACTGCAAGGAGCAAAATATTCGGCAGAGTGCTAGTCTACCGGATCAAGAATGCAGTGGATAGCGTACCAAGGAAAGAACAGGCAAGAAGTACCACCGAGCATATTTTTATCCTCAGAAACATACTGGAACAAGCATGCGAATGGCACTTCTTTATGCACATTGCATCGATTTCGAAAAGGCGTTCGATTCTCTCCACGGGAGTAGCTTATGGAACATTATGAAGGCGTATGGTATGCCAGGGTCAGTGCCAGAGAAGGTCATATATATAGTGAGAGTGAGGTCGATGCACGAAGGATTTGAATGCGCAGTGATGGATGAAGGCGACCTGACAGGCTAGTTTAGAATATTATCTGGGGTGAGGCAGGTCTGTGTCATGTCGGGGCTTCTGTTTCTTCTTGTAGTGGATTGCGTGATGAGGAAAACAATGGAGGGGAGAAAAAGTGGTATTAAGTGGGACTTCACAAGTGTACTTGAGAACTTGGACTTCGCAGATGACATTGTGCTGCCGACATCCAAATATGACCACACCCAAGAAAAAACGGAAAAACGTAAGAGCGGTAGCCAGGGATAGGGCACAGTGGAGAAAGAAGGTTACGGCCTTATGCGCCTACCGGCACAAAGAGCAGTGATGATGATGATGACGATGAAAGAGCAATTTTGTTCCTAGGGATAATTCATCTGTCATGACTCCTACATTCTGAATTCGTGTACTATATGCTTTATTGTACTGCTTACCTTGGAGGGGTAGACCTCAGTGTATGACATTTCGTTATGTGGATCTATAGTGACATCATCAGGATCATCGTTAGCAGTGTAAGTTCCAACGTTTTTGTCAATATTTTGTCGGAAAGCTGTACCACCTTCATAAGTCATTCCTTTCCAAGGAATTGCCTTTGCAATGGTTGAAAAGTCTTGTGCAGTTTCAGCTGGAAGATCGCGGAACAATATGGCGGGATGTTGTGCGTGGTTTTCCTCTATGTACTCCATACATTTTGCGGTCAGTTCGGCGAGGGAGGACTGGTGCGGATTAATAACTCGTAAGCCCTGTGGGAATGACTCTCTTGGTTCTCCCAGGAATTCTGGGAAACCTTCACCCGTCGAACCAACAGTGAACGGCCTGTCCTTGAGCCTCGACTTGAATTTGGTGACCAGTTCCTCTCTGGGTAGTGGCTGAAAAATTCTCGTTGTTGGATTTTCCTGACTTTGCTGGGTTGAATAACTGCAAATATTTTTTGGGGCATAGGCCTTCCTGGTTCCGGGATTACTGTACCTAGGGATTCTTGAGAAAGATGCGCGAAGCCGCAAAAGCTGAGCTGCCATCCTGTTAAGGGAGACAAATGATACAGGAATTACGCTCAAAGCACAACCATTCATATTTTGAACAAACTCAGTTCCACAAAAATTAAATGTTATTGTTATAGACTTAAGATTTTCCTTTTTTTGTTAAAATGGAGAAAATAAGTAAAGGAAGTGATGTATGAAAAGAAAAGAGGGGGCCAGCGACCAGTTGAGACAGTAAACTGCAGGCGACGCTAACGCCACCGTTACCAAGCCTCCTTGGCGTGCGCGCTTTGATGATTGATGTGCGCCATGAATCACGTTGCCTAGTAAGGGATGGACCATTAGAAAAGTGATGGGGTGGGGATGGGGAATTTTCAGCTTGCACGAATGTTTGTTTTTCACTCCCTGCTTGTGCAGGAAGTTTTTTTGCAGCTGAAACCCTCTGCACGAATTTTTTTTTCAGACAAATATTGCTTTCTTTCCAACAGTGAAATCTTGATTCATTATCTTTGTTTTTGTGCTTTATAAATTATTCTACACTCACAACAGATCAAAGCATATAGGCCACTTTTTTAAGCAAAATCTTTTCAAAGATGTACATGCAGTGAGAGAAGAGGAAGCCACTTGGACGGCTTCCCCGTGCATTTTTGCAGTCCCTGACCTCTGGAATTCCTCTCCCACAGCCCATCATAATGGTGCCATACACCATTCACCAAAGCAGCCCCTCTGTAGTGCCTTCCGCTCCAAAATGTCAGTCCAAAAAGAAGGTACCTTGTATTATAGAATTCTCATTCAAGAGTATAAGACCCATCCTCTAATTTTTATTGTAGGCACGAATATTTTTTTAGAATATTTACAAAGATACCAAATTCTAAGATTCATTTATTACAAATTTTATGATATTATTTTTATTATAATACAGTATACAGTGTATCTGTAGGTACACTAGCTGCAATTTAAAACAAAAACAAGATTCTAATTGTGTCCTTTCAATAAGAAGAAAATGATTTTTGTTTATTCATATTGTGCCTGGTAATATTGTTGATTTCTGAAAAACATTTCTGGCTATGTCAACTTATATTTGTCATTTCATGCAAAGTGAAGAAAACACTTTAGTACACTATTAGATATCTTTATGTATTATAAATAATAATATAGCAGTGCCTGGGGTAAGGCCCCAAGAATGTTTTGAATAAGAATTATTTTTAATAGACATTGGCAAATTTTGTATATTAAATAAAAGTCACAAATGGACCTTCCTTCTGCATGAATGTTTTTTCTTCGCTCTCCTCTTCGCTCGATTTTTTTTTCTTGATATTTTCCCTTGCATGAATATTTTTTGTTCCCCCCCCCCCCCGCCCCCATCACTTTTCTAATGGTCCATCCCTAAAGATGCCCAGAAACATTAGGCACGATATTCATTGTATGAACACCAACTGATGATACTCAATAATAATTTTTCTTTTTTTGGAAAGACTTACGAACATAAACAAGACGCGAGATTGATTGATTGATTGATTGATTGATTGTTTAGGCCATCCCCATAAAATGTTTCGTTTCCCATCGCCCGACCGACCCATTTTTTGGGAAAAGTAAAAAAAAAAAAATTCCAGAATCACTTGTAAAGAAGCAAGTACTTTAATTTAAAAGCACACGATCTTGTGTTCTTAACACCAATTGTCTTAAATTATCATCGATACTTCGTTTTAGCCTTTTTAGACATTTGATAGTCCTGTTAGTCAACATTCTCAGCGAGATCGACTGAAACAAAGTCCTTCGGTTCAAAATCTCCTGGCTTCTTAAATCCAACTCTGCATTTGACACGTACATCTAAATCTCCATCATACACATCGGTAAATACTTCTTGCAAGGACAAGTCCTTTTCAACGAACTTTAGCCTAGGTAAGGCCACAACTCTTTTATCTTTTCGTAATCTTATCACGAGTGCACATTGCAGATAAGGAATTACAAACGAAAGGACCGCGTAACCAAGCTTTCGCACTTGGCAGCCCGGCCTTCACTGGCACCCAGACCCCTTCTTGTATTCATTCCTTTTTTTTTTTTTTGCCCGACCGACCGACCCACCTTTACGAGAGGGAGGGCGATGAGAAACGAATCATTTTATGGGGATGGCCCTAAGTATGCCTTGTTACTCAGCCAATAGCCCTTTTCACGGTTAACTTTTCTCATTTGCATCACAATATAATTTAGCATGTATGTGAGGCAATTTCGGGCTATTTTGTAGTTTTAGCCTGCAATAGCCCAATTTCGATATATTAAAATTCAGCCTAAAACAATAGACCTCAGCACGAGGCTCGTGGGAATAACTACAGAGTTTGTGGGGTTTATTCCCACGAGCCTCGTGCTGAGGTCTATTGTTTTAGGCTGAATTTTAATATATCGAAATTGGGCTATTGCCTCGCATCCACGAGACTAACCGTGAAAAGGGCTATTCCAAATGACAGAATTAGGTGTACTGTGCAATTTTGGAGGACCTAGAGTTTAATTGAGCCATTTATCCCACCACATAAACAAACTGTAGCGACTATAGGTTTTCCGACTGAACTGGAAAGATGTTTCACGACAATCCAATACGTCAAAATAATCACTGTACTACATTGCAGACTAAATCCGATCTGAATAAACAACGAAGAATAATTTGTTGCTGAAAATTAACTTACATAACGATAGAAATTGATCCCCTGTGGAATCTATGGCGTTATATCCCCGCCAAAATTCAAACTTTTGTTTGCAACATTGTTGCTTTGAATTATCGCTCGATTTTACACTCCAATATTCAACTTCTACAATTCAACATTGCCCATTCACAATTCAATGTCCATATTTCAAATGCAACGTCGGTCGAACATGCGACGTTCTTATTCAATGTTCAATGTGTTTATACGGTGTAAATTGCGATATGCTCGCAATGCAATCCAACATTCTTGTTTCCTGTATTCTCAATCAATATCCATATTTTGCTTCCAAATTTCTTCGTTTAACATGCGACATTCGTGTCTTTCAATGCAATGTTGATACTTGGTGTGTGTGTTGTGCTGCAGAGTGCGATATGCCTGCCACACAATCCAACATTCTTCTTCACGCTCGAGTGAACAACCACAGTCACACTCGTTCCCAGGGGGGTGTGGACAAAACCTGGGCCCGGGCCCATGGGCTAGGGCTACCCTATGGGCTACCCTATGGGCTACCTTATTTTGATGATTTTACAATCCCACAATAATTTTTGGAGGGATTTTTAGGGAAAAATTGAGAATTTCCGGATAGATTTTTTGAGCATTTTTCGGGATATTTGTGTCTAGGCCTAGAACAGTTTTGACACCACGTTATTCCTATGGCTTGAATTGACGAGACAAGCAACGCTGTGCGGTTAAAATGGCTTGTTTGGGTAAAGTTTTTTTATTTTTTTTAAATTTGTTTTCTCAAAGTGCAACTTTACCTGTGTATTTATTTGTTTCAAGGTGTTTGTTTGAACTTTGCAAGAACTTTAGGACGCGCTGTTGTTGTTGAATGGTTCAAGGGTAATTCCGACGTCACGCGAGCAGTTTATTTTTGGAAAGCAAAGCTTGAGTCAGTTGTGTTTCGAGGCAGCAAGTCTTTCCAACAAAATCAAAGGCGTAATTTCTCACGGTCAAAACTGGACTTGAGGAAGAAAGCACTAAAAGTAAAGAACTTGAAGAAACCTCTGCCAAGATAAGAAACGCAGCTTACGCGCTTGGAAATCAGTACCGGTCAATAGACCTTTTCGCGGTAAAATCCGCCATTTTGAAAGTGGGGCAAACTCCAGCAAAGCACGCTGGGTATTGCCATATGTTTCCTTCTAATTTTCGAGCGTGTGAGACATATTGCAGTGGTTTTGTGGCTTTTTCTACCTCCCACTCTAACAGATTTTTCTCAAGGTAAGAGAGATTATTGTTTACGTATTTCTTGGTTCAATAAACGGTCATTTATTAGCTTTTGTTGGTCTGAATCACCCAGCCACGAGTAGAGACTCGACTCAAGTGCAATGTTGCATATATGTAAACAAACTTGCAGACAGTCAAGTCTTGTCATAGTTTTGATTTAAATAACCTCAGAGTATGCAGAAATCTTACGACTGTATTACTTTGTAATTATTCTACCTTTTAGTGATGGGCAAGCACGATCGCTGTTGTGTTGGCGGCTGTGATAACGACAAAAAGATATCTTCATTTGAGTGTCAAGCGCCGCCACGTGGAGGGCGATCTTATTTGGCATCGGTTTCCTAAAGACCCAAAGAAGTTTGAAATCTGGAGAAAAAATATTAAGCGAGGACTCGAATTCTTTAACCCTGGACATGAAACCTTTGTTTGTTCTAATCACTTTGGTGATGGAAAGCCAACGATGAATAACCCACATCCGACTCTGTTCCTTCAACCATCAGACAAACAGCGAAGGTCGCCTCAAAAAAGATCTACTCGCACAAAGTTGCCTGAAGCATCACACTCGTGTGAACCGTCCATTCTTATCGGGTCTCATTCCACTTCTAATAATTTTCCTGAAATGTTAGCGGATGATGCCCACATGGAAGAGTCCAACGATGCCGACATGGAAGACTGCAGTGAAGACAAAACTGTATTCATCCCTATGAGAATGGAACAGCTAACAAGAGAACACGACGTGCACTTTTATACTGGTTTGAACGGAACCGCAGCCTTTAACGCATTATTTGACCTCGTCGGAAAAAAAGCGGCAATAATGAATTATTGGAAGGGCGAAAAAAATTCAAAGTAAAAAACAAATGAAAAATTTGAAGCTTACTCTAAGCGTCTGAATGTTATCCTTTCTCAGCCGTGTGAAGATACTGGTTCCTTAAGGCGTGGTCCACCTAGAAAACTAACACTTGAACAAGAGCTATTGCTAACTTTGATGAGACTGCGCCTTGGACTTCTGCTTGAAGACCTAGCATGGCGCTTTAATATTTCAGCTGGCACAGCCTCTTCAATTTTCATAACCTGGGTAAAATTACTATCAAAACAATTGTCTTGGTTCATTATTTGGCCGTCAAGACCTCAAATTCGAAGTGCTTTGCCAAATTGTTTTCGAAAATGTTATCCCAGGGTCAGGGTGATCATTGATTGCTCTGAAATATTTGTTGAGACACCAAGTAGTCTTGATGTTCAGGCAGCACTGTGGAGTGATTACAAACATCATACCACAGTAAAGTTCTTGTATGGGATCACACCCAATGGCGCCTCTTCATACATTTCACCCTGTTATGGGGGCCGTGCAACAGATATTCACATCGTGCGAGACAGTGGCTTCCTAAAAAAATTGGAGCCATTTGACCAGGTAATGGCAGATCGAGGTTTCAAAATACAGAATGACTTGCTTTCTCATTCTGCAACACTGTGTATTCCACCCAGCGTGAAGACGGGTAGACAGATGCTTTCAAAGGAGGTTAAAGAAACATCAAGAATAGCTAATGTTCGGATCTATGTGGAACAGGCTATAAAACGAATGAAGGAGTTTAGAATCATTAAGAATGAATTACCAGTTCTACTGCTTCCTGTTATTGATGACATTGTAACTGTTTGTGCCAGTTTGGTAAATTTGTTGGATCCACTATGTGAGTGAGACTGGTTTCTTTTCCATAGGCATGTCAAGGATAACAATAAATGTTATTCATATGAAGTTGCAAAAGTTGTTAATTTGTCATTGCACTTAAAGGCCCGTGGGGGTATTCCTTATAATGACCTAAACAGGGAGGCTCCACCCAAAGTGGAAGCAAAAGGTGTACCTTTTTAAGGTACCACGTATATAGAAGGGTAGCGATTTCATGAATAGGGAGTAGGATATATGCCATTTATGAAAAGGTTGCAGTGTTCTAACATAGGTATGTTATCAAAAAGGTACCATTTTGCAATGGTAGATATATCAAAGGGGTACCTTTCCTGTCATAAGTGGTATTTAAAGGTTGGGGGTTGCATCTCAGAGTGGAGCCTCCAAGTAAACAAGTTTATGCAGTGCACCCACCCCAATTGAACAAGCCCCTGGCGGCTTTAAGGGAAATCACTGAATCATTACAGCTGTAATTTGAACATTCTTTTTACAAAACTTAGTTACATTGAACACTGAACAAACCCCAGGATGCTCTAAGGGAAATCACTTACAACTGTAATCTGAATTTTTTTTTACAAAACTTAGTTACAAATGTAATGTGATAATAAAGAAAAAGGAACCAAACATTTACTACATTCCTTAGTTACAATTGTAATGTTATCGTGAAGACAAAGTAACCAAACATTTGTCGCAGAACCATTCTGAATTTTCATCGACTTCTGATACACCAGCACAATGGAAGTGTATCCATCCACCACACATGTCACAGCAAACACTGCATTCTTTCATGCCATTACCAATTTCTTTCTCATTCAGGATCACTTTCTCACAAAATGTGCAGTACACTAGTGGTGTCAAACCCAGCAATGCTTTGACAATGTAGCCTTTAAAAAATATATCTAGGTTCTGTTCAACATTTGACCATAAAGTTTGGTCAAACGGCACTGCCTGAACAAAAGTGTTAACTGTCGTGTAAACAACAAAGTATCCCTGTTTACAGTTTGGGTATCTCTGCCTGATCATTGCCATCTCCCCAGTTAACTGTGTGTAATATTTGTGTGATGGTCTCAAACATACCTGATCGTTAATTTTAACCAAAAAATCACATTGGCTTGCACTATCAATTACTGATTCATTGCGGATTGTATATGGACACTTAATTTCAACCGGAGAAATGCCATGGCACTTGCATGTTAAGAGAGCATCAGGGCTGGCACCAATGTATGGCTTGGTTTGGTGTATATACAAGCCGCATTTCTCTAATTTAAAATCAGCATGCTTCACAGCTTCATTTGCATAAAAGGATTTTAGTGCATCTTCTTCATGTTCCTGTCCCCATCTGATTGCAGGTAAATGGTCAAGATTCTCATCTCGATCTATAAGTTTTGAAACAAGGGGTGTGGTCCTAGGTTCAGTCTGACTCCTGTTGCTGACGACTGAATTTACTTTGGTGTATACATCATGAAATTTTGAGGCGGTTATACGTCCCTTACGTAATTCAAACCATAGAGGGTTGTCAGCTTGTCCTCTCGTGTTTCGTTCAATGCCAGTTTGTGTTTCCCCTGTCAAAGTAAGAGATTCCATGAACCCACGAACTAGTTCAGCCTCACTCATGCCTTCATGCTTTGTAGCATACATATCTGCCTCACTTACTAGACTTCTGAACTCTCTAGTACTTGTTGAATCATTTCCCACCCTGGACTCCAATGATTTGAATATTACTGCAGATTTTCTTATTGTGGCAAAGGTTTCAAGGAATTGCTCTTTTTCTTCATCGCGCACCAACCTATGTGGTTCCCTGCGAGGATCAAAATTGATCAGATCATTGCTAATAATGTTGTCTTTTTTAGTTTCACTAGTCCTTTTATCTTTCCTGATCCTGAGATCAAGAATTCTAGCAGCAGCAGCAACACTTTTCCTTGTTCCTTTATTCCATCCACATGGCATAGAGGTACATGCTGAGTCTGTGAACAAGTTAGATACAGCATATTCTAACTTGTAGAGTGTTGCAATCACATGGTTGCAACACTCACCAGTCCCAGCAATGCATGAGCACCAAGCTGTGCAAATGTCCATAGTCACTTTGTCAATTGCCACCCACAACTCTCTTTCATCTCTAACACTTTGAGAAGGTGTGAATTTGCAGAACAGGAAACAAAGATTGATGCTAATTTCATTACTATAAAAGTACCAAATAGTGCCCACAAACCCACTTGGTAATAGGAATATCCTTTTTGATCTTTGTATTTTCCAACATATTCAGCATCTAACTAAAAATCTTTCCAAGATCCACTGAAGGCCACTTTGTCACATCATCTACAAGGCAGTCACTTGTCACAGACAGGGGGTCCTTTTTAATGTTGTGTCTTTTGAGCTTTTCAGCATACTCCTTTTTCAGATTTGTGCTTATCTCCTCTTGTGTGTAAATTATTGGCGCGTTTGATACAAATGCCGAGTAAGCTAAAGCAACAAGCTCGATCTTTCTAGCCGAGGTAGAGAGCCCTCTTAATGCCAGATAGTCGACTAAAGCACCTCTACCCATCTCTGCAAAATCTTCATACGCTGACGGTGGAGCCATTAAATTCTTCCACAATATTACAGTTTCTAGTCAAGGAAAACAAGAAGGACTCTTCAGAATGACACTAAAACGTCAAAACGGTAAGAAAACTGTACTTAATTCGAAAGAATAACATGAGATTTTCGGCAGGTAATCCGGATTTAGGATTAACATGCACTGAAACTTTCGTGCCAAATTTATAAGTCATTTCCAGAAAAATGAAAACCAAAAACTCTATTTATGTGAAGAAAAACGTACTCTTTTACCTGAGTTGAGTTCTCGAGACCTTTCCGACAGGCAAAGTAGAGAAAAGGCAACAAAACCACTGCAATATGTGCCACACGCTAGAAAATTAGAAGGAAACGTATGACAATACCCAGCGTGCTTTGCTGGAGTTTGCCCCACTTTCAAAATGGCGGATTTTACCGCGAAAAGGTCTATGCTGTAGTAATTGCCATGAAAGAAATCACACAGTTCGATCGCACTTGCCGAACTGGCAAAATGTGAGTCAGTGTTTTTCTGTGGTGAGTTGAGTAGACAACCACATGAAAAAACAGAACTTTCAGGAGTATAAAAGGGAAATAGCAGCATTGAAAACGGTCGCCTCGAAAATAGTACTGGTTTTGAACTGGCCTTCTCCCGAGTAAATAGTTCTTTGAACAAACAAGTATAAAAAATTTTGCTTGAAGAGTTTCCCCATAAATATGTTCAATATGTTTAAAATTCTTCTATGATCCTATCATTTATTCAGATATTCAGATTGTAAAAACTTCGAAAGACAAAATTCCCGTACGCGCTACCAACTATGCTTCCCTTCAAGTTTTTGTAGAGTGGCGCCAAAACGTTCTCAAGTGGGCGGGTAAACTTTGAAGTTTGATTGTCAAATCTTCGAATTTTAATTGCCGGCAGAACATGTTTTTTTGTGACCCGTGTGGACGAGGTACTTGCAAGCGACGGTAGCACATAGCTTGGTAGTTGGAATGGATTCGTCGTCTGATGGTAATTCACCAGTTTCGTACGCTAGTGTTGTTAGGGGTCAGAGTATCAAAAAGAAGGGGACGCTATGTGGTTGTCTACTCAACTCACCACAGAAAAACACTGACTCACATTTTGCCAGTTCGGCAAGTGCGATCGAACTGTGTGATTTCTTTCATGGCAATTACTACAGCATTGACCGGTACTGATTTCCAAGCGCGTAAGCTGCGTTTCTTATCTTGGCAGAGGTTTCTTCAAGTTCTTTACTTTTAGTGCTTTCTTCCTCAAGTCCAGTTTTGACCGTGAGAAATTACGCCTTTGATTTTGTTGGAAAGACTTGCTGCCTCGAAACACAACTGACTCAAGCTTTGCTTTCCAAAAATAAACTGCTCGCGTGACGTCGGAATTACCCTTGAACCATTCAACAACAACAGCGCGTCCTAAAGTTCTTGCAAAGTTCAAACAAACACCTTGAAACAAATAAATACACAGGTAAAGTTGCACTTTGAGAAAACAAATTAAAAAAAAATAAAAAAACTTTACCCAAACAAGCCATTTTAACCGCACAGCGTTGCTTGTCTCGTCAATTCAAGCCATAGGAATAACGTGGTGTCAAAACTGTTCTAGGCCTAGACACAAATATCCCGAAAAATGCTCAAAAAATCTATCCGGAAATTCTCAATTTTTCCCTAAAAATCCCTCCAAAAATTATTGTGAGATTGTAAAATCATCAAAATAAGGTAGCCCATAGGGTAGCCCATAGGGTAGCCCATAGGGTAGCCCTAGCCCATGGGCCCGGGCCCAGGTTTTGTCCACACCCCCCTGGGAACGAGTGTGACTGTGGTTGTTCACTCGAGCGTGAAGAATGTTGGATTGTGTGGCAGGCATATCGCACTCTGCAGCACAACACACACACCAAGTATCAACATTGCATTGAAAGACACGAATGTCGCATGTTAAACGAAGAAATTTGGAAGCAAAATATGGATATTGATTGAGAATACAGGAAACAAGAATGTTGGATTGCATTGCGAGCATATCGCAATTTACACCGTATAAACACGAATAAGAACGTCGCATGTTCGACCGACGTTGCATTTGAAATATGGACATTGAATTGTGTATGGGCAATGTTGAATTGTAGAAGTTGAATATTGGAGTGTAAAATCGAGCGATAATTCAAAGCAACAATGTTGCAAACAAAAGTTTGAATTTTGGCGGGGATATAACGCCATAGGAATCATAAGCGACTTTCCCTGCATGCAGACGATAAACAAAGCTTATATGGCGACGGTAACTGGATTACAATATCGTTACGTACCTCTATCCCGATTCTCGGGCGAATACCGTGAACATGAGCGAAGAGCGAGTGTTATCGAAAGAGTTGCTTTTTACGCTTCGGTGCACAGTAGTTATGACGTCGCCGGGTGTAACGAAAGTGTAACGCAAGATACGCTACAAGCAGACCCTGCGGGGGTGGGGACCTCGAGGATGATAGCTACAGTGCATTCGAAGCTTTCAATGTTTGAGATAAATAAATAAGTGCAGTTGAGATGCTATATTTTTCTGTGGATGTTTTCACAGTTGTTCTCATTGTGAATCATGAAAGTGAAATCAAAACGCTTTTTAAGCCAACTCGTGACATTTAAAACGGAAACATTTCACATAATTCACATTACAAGGGTGGTCAAAACGATTTTGAGGAGTTTGTTTGTTGCGTGGCACAGCATAAATTTTACAACAGTCATTATTAAATTTACAAATAATCATTAAGCTTATTAAATGAGGCTGACTAGCCTACACGACTCCTACGGTTCGTGACATTTGTACATTTGTCATTCTCTGTTCGGTCTCTCGAACTTTTTGTTGCTTCACTCGTGTTTATGAAGGGCACTTCATGTTGTATTATAAAGATAAATTTTTTAGTAGAGCTGAGCCGTTAGACTGTGCTATAGCAAATTTTAGAGGTCATAGGTCTGCATGGTTTACGCTGTTATCGGCATGTCGCTTTGCCGAGTTTGACACCTCTGTAATTTCATGTCATGTGTTTATGCATTGTTAAGGCTCATTTCTAATGCAAGATATGTCTCCAAGAATTTGCTTTCGAGGGACAAAATATGACATTTACCATGAACATATTGCTTACTTGCATCATATATTATGACGAAAACGAGCTCGGTGAACCCCCATTTTTTATTATCGAATTGTAATCAGCATGGTAAGATACAACTTTTGCAAAGTTTAAAAAAATTCTACGGAGGGGGTTCAGAGCCACCTTAACTTTTCGAAAATTTAAGGTGGCTCTGAACCCCCTCCGTATATATATTTTTATAATAAAAAATGAGGGTCACCGAGCTCGTTTTTGAGATATAAGCGCTTAAAGCTAAAATTAAGGGTGTTTTTAAGAGGTCATATTGTTGCTATGGTAGCCTATTGTGCCACAAAATTGACAGCAACTTGTTCACCAATGATTGGGCAGTTTTTTGATACCATGATTTTGGTATCAACTGATATAGAGTGGTTATAATGCACTAAAAAATCCTTAAATAAGAGGATAGAAATTACTCACACGAGACTCCAAACTGACCAAAATATCGAATCGCTAAAGTTTTAGAACAAACCATGCATTTTATGAGCACGTGTACCCGCCAAGCGATCTGTTGACCTCAGTGGAGAGTGAGAAAGAAAAACCCGTTCAGCATCTAAAAATAGCCATGAATAGATAACATGGCCAGTGAAACAAATCATTTTTTGGGTGAGTAAACTGAATGATTTCTAGCAGAAAACAACCACCATTAGAACCCGCAGTCGCTCGGTGTGAAAGGAAAGTTAGTTCATCACTTGGCAGCCATTTTATTTACAATGGTAAACCAAATGTCGCACCCCTCGCGGAGTACACTAATCAGCGGATTAATCACCCAGTTTACGACCCCTCGACTGACTGACTAACCGAACTAATTAATTAATTATTTCTTCTTGGTTTTTATGTGACGTCATCACTTTCCAAAATTAAAGAATTATCAATCCTTCTGAAGTTTTAGTTTCATCAGATGTAAGACCTTCTAATGACTTGGCGTTTTGCAACGTTTAAGCCCGACAGGGTTCCTCATTATGTGATAGAGCACGTTTGAATTTCTAAGCTTGTGCGTTTCGTGACATCAAAATGGCGGCCCGATAAGGCTCTCGAGTAGGTCAGAAGATGAGTTATTACAGTTCTTGCTCTGGAATAAGTATTAACTTCAATGTGTCGGAGCTCTAGAGTAATAACAGATCAAAAAGTTTTGTCACTTCGCATATATTTTCCATGATGCACCTACAATTCCTAATTACAGTTACAATTACATCCCCTCGAAGTAACTTCCTTCGACTTCTACACGTCGTTGCATCCTCATCCTCTCCTTCTGAAAGCATTACCGGTACTCTGAAGTAGGTATAGCTCTGATCTCTGAATGGACAGCCTTGGCAAGGCCTTGCACCCTTGAAAATGGCTTTCCAGCAATGGCGGATTTAATTTTTGGAAAGAGCCAGAAATCGCTAGGAGCTAAGTCGGGTGAGTATGGTGGGTCTGTGTGAGGCGAGCTTTGTGTGTGTGTGTGTGATGGGGGGGAGGGGGATTCATTGTCGTGATGCAACTGGAATCGAGACCGACTTCGAGTCCGTGCTGTTTACTGCATATGCAGAGGAACTTTTGGCAAAACTGAAGTTGTGTAATATGTGGCAGTGATTGTAGCTTTGTCAGGAATTATATCAACGACAATAGGTCCCTGAGAATTGAAGAAAATGGTGAACATCCTTTTTCTTGAACGGAAACTTGTATTCAGGACCTTTGGACGTGGTTCACCTTCGACCAGCCACACCATGTTGGAACGTTTATCTTTCATGACGAAGAAAGAAATCCAATTCTCGTCATCCGTAACAACATCAGAAAACATTTTGACGCCATTTGGTTCAAATTTTTGCAACCATTTGAGGCAGTTTGCCACCCTTTGTTCTTTCTGTAGGGCTGTCAACCCATCTTGCACACCTCTCGGAACGACCAAGCTTCTTTTGAACGATAGCATGACACCGACCTCCAAGGCTAAGAATCTGAGTGTTATAGTTAGGTCTCCTACTATGAATGCTTCAGCTCTCTACACGGAACTGTCACAGACGTCCGCGGTCTCCCAGCACGTGCTTCATCTTCAACGCCCTCTCTGCCAGCAGCAAAATGCTGTATCCATCTGGCAACTGTGCGAAACGATGGTGCAAGGTCCCTATAAACCTTCACAAGCTCTTCATGGCGGACCTTGCCCGGAAACCTAATCTATAACGAGTGCAGATATAAAAACGAGTATGCTCATTTGAAGGCTCCATGCCAAAACCACATTAGCATCTGAGTAAGAGGGGCTGGAAAATTCCACGCATGCTTTTGATGAGCGCTAAATTTTCATAACAATCAGCTGACACAGTGGTCTAAAGATCAACATAAGAAAGTAGAGACATTGTTGCTTGGAGAAGCCACAACCTTTTTTTTTTTTATAGAAATTCTTGATCCGCCCTCGTACACTAGCAGAAAAGGATCGCTTGATTCTCTTGATGAGTGCAGAGATCGGTGAAGCAACGACAACCTTCTCTCTGCTAACAACGAAAAATGTGTCCGCCATTGCTCCGGCTCAGACGACATATGATTGGTCGAATACTGTCACGTGAACCGTGTCCTACACCGCCTGCTTTCACTCTTTAATTAGTCGTTCTATGAAACGCTTATGTGTAGCTGACTCATTTGTTACTCATGGCTACTGAAAAGAAAAAGAAAAAGAAAACTGGTTGAAGCAACTTCTTCCAGAAACATAATTCCTAAAACTTCAGGAAAATCATCAAGAGTGTTCGCGCGGGATCATCCGGGACAGTTTAGGAACTCGTATAGCACGGTACAACACGGTACAGTCGTAATTTGTTATCATTTCTTGCATGCGCCTCCCACGGTCGATACGATTTTCGGTTAATGCAGGATTTGTTTCAAAAACTAGAAGCCGCAATAATAATGAAAAACTGTCATAATAGTGGAATAACAAATACCTCATTCCATGGTTTAGTATGTAATACGCGTGGTATATTGTCATGATTGCTCGTATATTTCCTCGCACCGAAACACTATGCAACTTGCAAAATATCGGCGCGTATTATATGTTAAATATCAGCGCGTATTATATATTAAATATCGGCGCGTATTATATATCTTAAATTTAGAGAAGGCCAAGCTTAACTGGTATGAACTGCTTCTTTTTCTGTTGCGCAATGATTAATGCGGTCACCCATGTGATCGAGTCATCTCTATCAGTGTTTTTTGAGCTTTTTTCGAATTACACACAAATTACACTGACCAATTAGCGAGGTGGGAAAATCACTAATAATCACTTCCTTGAATGGACTTACCTGGCCAATAAGAACAAAAAAGATTCACAGGAAATGTAGCTAACATAATACGACCGGCTTGGATTAAACACGCTTATGCCACCCAACAGTTTGCATGGCCGGTGCTATGATCTTAACTGAACAAGAACCGCGGTGCGGTTGTAAACCGCGCTTTAAAAAAACGCGGTTTGTCTGCGAAACGTGACTCTCCTGCCCTTCAGCAAATATACGAAAAAAGGAGTATCTGATTACATTCTTTGCATAGCGCGAGTTTAGCGTGACTTGTAATCGGAGAATTTTGTTTACGTCTAATGAAAAAATACCTTGACCTTTTAATATAAATTTTACATATGGGTTTTTGACGAGCACTAAGGCTAAGTTTTAACTTTTTTCCCCAGAAAATTCCACCATTGCTTCTGGCGAACTATACACGATCTCTTACATTTATCACCGTCAGCGTATTCCATGGCCAGACGTAATACCTTTTTACCACATTGAACTTGGAAAGTGAACAGGAACAATGCAAACATTCCAGATTACAAAATGTTCTGTTTTACACGCAAAACGAAAATACAGCTTAACTCTGGATAATTTCAGCCTTACTAGCCAGCAGCTGGTCCCAAATTAGATGCTTTATCATTGCAAATGTCCTGACGCCCATCGCCGAAGGATGTTGGCCCAAGTTGGACCATTCCCCCATTTGGCCGCCATTTTTTTGTGTAAACAGTTAATTCGCTAACTTGACAAAACCCTCCTGAGGGGGGATATGACGAAAAGAACTGAGAAATGGCCTGTAATTGGCTGATGATGGCATCATCCGGTGAAGACAATTGGCCGTGGGAGTTTGGGTCTGCTCACCGACAAAAAAAAAAAAACGAAGGCAGAGCAAGAAACCGCCCAGCCTACGGCTGCGCGGTTTAATAACAAACATCTGAAAAACCAATAAGGAGGCAAGAATTTATAACTACAGAAAATAACGCTCGACGAAACCTGCCAGCATTCCAAAAGATCACTAAAGCAGTATTTTATAATTAATTTTTACATCAGTGTTAACATCAGCCTCTGTAGCGTAATGGATAACGCGTCGGCCTCCTAAGCCGAAGATTGCGGGTTCGAGTCCCGTCGGAGGTGTACTTTTAGTTTTTTTTTCCCTTCCTATTGGAGAAAGTGTATTTGCTTAAATACCTTTACAGAATAACAAACAT